>VDFB02058242.1:47906403-47983250 GCA_007258455.2 Sequoia sempervirens
GAGAGAGGAGTGAGTGAGTGAGAGAGACTTGAGAGAGGGAGAGGGGGTAGGAGGGAGAGACTTGAGAGAGAGAGAGGGAGTGGGAGAGATATAAAGGGTAGAGGGTTTAAGGGTTTAGGGTTTAGGGTTTTGTTGTTCCTATAACACACACGCCCCATTCAGACCAATGATCCCCTCTTTCCTTTTTTCCTTCATCAAGTCATTTTCACCTTTGTCTTGTTTTGCATGCCCCTATTTCTAAGCTTAAGTTGGTCATATGCAGTAAAGTCATCAATTTCCCTTTGACCAAAATCACCACCCCAAAATCTGCTAAGTTTCTTGCTTTTGCGGAAGTGCAGTTGTTGGAAGAATGAAGAAGAACATATCATTATGTAGCTTTTGTGTTGTCATTGATGTCACCATGTTATATGAGTTGCAACTGCAAGTTTAAGTTCAAGCTTGATCCGGTATTTTGAACTGGTATGACAATTATTATCCTCTAGTATTTTGGTCTGCAATCCTCCGCTGACGAATATCATTGCTTGTGGTTTTGGGAAATAGTTTTTGGATGTTAGAAGGTTGTAAGTTCAAAATCTCATGTGCACAGGTGCTTGTATGACATGTTGGCATTATTCTGTTGTTGCATTTTGGTATTAGGTCTATCTTTGGCCGACCTAATGTATAGTTGATGACATGATGAATTAATTTTGTGTTGTGGATGTATGTGTGACCTATCTTAGGTTCATGCCGACATGTTGCAGCATGTTGCATGCTTGAATTTTTTTTGGAAAGGTTTTGTGCAAGTTTGAAGCCAACAATTAATCTTTTTGGTGAATAAGGGTTGCATCTAATTGGGTTGATCTAATTGATGCTTGCAGATGAATCAACTATATATATTGGATAGTTTTGAGATTGTTGGTGAAAAAGAGAGTGTGAAGATAGACAAGTATGCGAAAATGATGAAGTGTGTAAAGTCATTTTATTGACTATCAAAGGAATTGAATCAACACTTGTTAGGTGTAACTTCATCAGTTCATTTTCTGGTTGTACACCATTTTTTTATTGTATCTTTTGTAGGCAGTGAGCCTCCCTTTATGGATAGTGAGTCCTGATAGTGATCCACCTTTTGTAATATCTTATAACCGGTTATACTATATTGTGAGCTAATCCTCATTGTGGTTTTTCCCTTTTTGGGTTCTCCATGTAAAAATCTTGGTGTTCATGTGTTGTGTGCTTTTATGTTTTGTTAATTCTCTTGCTCATTTTTACTGTTATATGCATTGGTGTAATTGGATGGTGTTTGTTCAATAAGTTTAATAAGATACTGATTCACCCCCCCTTCTCAGTATCTTGGGTATTCAACAATTGGTATCAAAGCTTGGTTCCTCCAAAGAAGCCTAACAACTTGAGGAAGATCTTGAAGATTGAACAAATGAATGATAAAGAATAACTTTGGGCTGCTCTTGAAGATCTTGACAAGGCTGAAAATGAAAATGAAGATCCGAAAGAAAATATTGATGAGGCAAATGAATGCATCTAGAAATTGAAAGAGCAATTGAAGAAATTCAAAGAAAGACATAGAGAAGTGAGTGAGCAGTTAAAACAAGCAAATGAAGAGATCACCGGATTGAAGGTGCAAGTGGAGGAAAAGAAGAGGATTGAAGATTGTTTGAATGTAGTTGTGCAAAGCAAGACTGATGAATGCACAAGGCTTGAACAAGAATTGGTAAATTTGAAAGAAAATCTAGAAAAAGAAAAACTCTGTGAAGATAAGTTCAAGACAAGCCCCACCAAGCTTGATGAGTTGATTGTTGGAAAAAATCCAACTAAATACAAAGGTGGTTTGGGAATGGAAGCAGGTGAAAGCTCTAAGGCTATGCAGACCTCAAACACAGTAGATAATCAAAAAAATCAAGACAAAGGGAAACATACAAGAAGTCCAAGAAACTTTGCTAGGAGACAGCCTATTAGATAGCTAAATGCTCAAAGGTACCCATCTTTCAATGGTGTTTTCTTTTCATGCAATAAATTTGGTCACAAGGAAATGGAGTGTAGAAGTAGAATAAAATAGAATGCTACATCTTTCTCCAGACAATGTTTTGCATGCAAGAAAGTTGGACATAGAGCTAGTGAATGCATAACTCAGATGATGGATTGGTTTAATGGAGGAATAATGAGCCAATATTTTGTTGGCTACTGCTATACATGTAATAAGTTTGGACACAAAGCTAATCAATGCTGATCAAGGGTCAATGGAGGTCAAACAAATTAGAAAAATGTTGTCTGCTACAACTGCAACAAACCCAAACACATTTCAAGAGTATGCAAAAGTAAAAAGGGAAAGCAATCTGATCTAGTAAAGAAGAATGAACTAGTGAAGACAATTGAAAAGAATGAAGTTAAGCAAGAAATGAACAAGATATGGAAGAAGAAAGAAGAGCCAGAAACATCAAATATGTTTGTGCCTACATCTGGTGTAGACAATTCCTCCGACAATTAGACCCAGCATGGTCTTAGGGGGAGCATTAACAAAAAAATGTTCGAACCCCTTGGATATTTGGTGTGTCATACTTTGGCAGGAAGATATGTTGTAAGGAATGGATAAATAGAGGTTATGCAAAAGGAACCAGAAGAAAAGTTGTAGGCATGATTATTTGTAGAGCGAATTAGGGTTTTTTTGTGCAGTGAAGAAGGTTTTTATTAGCTTTTTGAAATATGTCGCAGTTAATGTGAATTAGGGCATATCATTGATTTATAAAGTGAATTTGTAAGGAATTTTGATCACTTGCGCATTTGAAGAAAGTGGAGAATGATTTGGAGCATTCGTGAGGCGATTTGGAGAGTGAGCTATGCAAACCCTAGTTCTGGTTTTCATGAAGGAAAAAGGTATTTTACTCTTCTGTGTTGTTGTGGGTTTGTGTGAATCTTCTTTCTAAAATCATTAGAGCTATATTTGTGGAGAAATGACAACCCCTATAATTGTAAATGTGTCAAAAAGACCTAGACCTTCCTATAAGAAGTATTCGATGAAGGTTTTTGAAGACGACCCTCTAGGCACCTTCTCATCAATTCCTCACGGTGTTATTCCCGCTGAAGACACTAGAATGTACATCCGTGTTAAGAATAACGAGTATAATCACATAAAATTGATAGATATATGGAAAAATGAGCTCACTGAGGATGATTTCTTGATAAAACCTGAGTATGCAAATATTGTTGCAAGGAAGTTGGATTGATGGAACTATTTTCCTAACTTTAGCTCCATTGTTGATGATAAATATGTTAAACCAGCTCTCAACAAAATCCATGATAAGTTCTTGTGGATTGGAAGACCTCACAATATAACTAAAGAAGTGATTAAGGCTATTACTAGACTCTGTGATACCAAACTAGTACCGGTGTTGAAGTCTGTGAAGAATGAAGTGACCAGTGATGGAACTCACTGGTGCTACATTTGACAGAAGGGCTCTTGCTACAAAGCCTATTACCAATCCTATTGTGAATTATGCAACTATAATGATTAGTCACAAGATATACTTCACTAATAGGGAAATTTTTGTGTCTACTACAACTATTTACACTAAATATGACATGGCAGCTAATGGTGCAGATTATGATCTGTGTGAACTTCTCTAACAACAATTTTTTGAAAACCTAAAGATGACAAGGGAGAAGAAATATGCATTCAAGTTTGGTTCCTTGATTGTTTGTTTGTTGTTCTACTTTCTTAGAAGACTTCCTAGAAGAGATGATGTGGCAATTTAGGATACTTCAAGACTGGTTTCTCATCAAATTTTTGATTATATGCACAGTTTGGGTGATTTGAAGAGTCAAGATAATGCTCTAACAACATTCTTTGTTGTATTCAAGAGAAACATGAATGAACATGAAAGGATTCCAAGGAAAGTTGTTGAAAAGTACAAGAATGACATCATATTTCATGTCTCCTCTGATGAGTGCATGATTGGAGCTGTTGAACCACAAGCTATCTAGATTCAACCGTTGGCCTATGAGATTACAGAGGATGAAGCAGAAGGCTATGTGCAAGTTTTGTTGAAAAGTCCTAAAGATTCCAATGAACCTAGAGTTGGCAAATATGAAGAGAAATATATGGAGGTTCACTTGGAGCATAGGAAGCCTGTGATAAGAAAGAATGTGGATCAAATTCTTAGAGAGGCTAGCTTCAATGATGAACAAATTGCACAAGGTAGAGCAATGGGAGAGCAGATGGCTAGAGAATCATTAGGACCAAGGAAATCTGATAGGACTACTCCTTCAAAACCTACCGCAGCTCCTACAGTGAAGGTTGAGCCTAGTTCTCTTGGTAAAGGTAAAGGCCTAGCTCCTTTCAGACCCAATACAAGATCTGGTAAAAGGAAAGAGACCCCTCTGGTGGCACCAGTCAAGAGAGGAAAGAAGGAAAAGGCTACAAGGGAAAAGAACCTCAGTATCCCTAAAGAGCAAGAGGAAGAGGAGGAAGACCCTATAGCAAAATTGGTAAGAAAGAAGAGAGGAATCATTTCCTCTGGTGAAGGTGATTCATAGGAAGCAAGTGCTGGTAGTAAAAGATTTCATTATGTGTCGTCCTACGAAGAAGATGAAGAACAAGGTTTTGGTGTTCATGTGCACACCAAACCCAAATCAAGGAAGGAAAAAGTGTTAGAAGAGGTATCTCTAGACCAGGAAGAACAAAAGGCCTCACCAGTAAGACCTAGTTCCCCTCTTAGATTAGAGGCATTGGTTAATAGATTGATACATTTTGAATATATGTTGCAACCTACTGCAGAAATTTATGATCATGTAGGTAGAGAGGATAGGAAAACATTAATTTTAGCTATCATTCAGTATGTTAGCACTTTGGAAGTCACTTAGGATTATGTTAAGAACAATGTGCTTGAGAAACTAGGTAAGCGCTGATGAAAAGAAGATCAGAGGCTATTGAATTGGAAGAGAAGATAAAAAATGATGCATTTGAGAAAATTGGGTCCTCTTTGATCCCAAATGATTTGGAAACTCTAAAGAAGGTATGTTAAAAAATGTTCCAGATGAAGAAAAGAGTAAATACTCTGATGAAAAAGAATAAAAATCAAATAAAGAAGATAAGGAAAGAAACTATAGATGCCATCAAGGGTATGGCTGAAAAATATGGTATGTTTGGTGCACTCCCATCTGGTTCTACACCTAAATCAGGAATGCCATCAGGGGTATGGCTGAGAAATATGGTATGTTTGGTTCACTCCCATCTGGTTCTGCATGTAAATCAGTAGAAGAAGTTTTTGTAGAGGTTAAGGAAGACATTCCTTTGGGTATAGGTGATACAGACATTCCTCTGGAAATAAATGATATAGATATCCTTTCGGAAACAAGTGTTACAAATGACCCTTTGGAGATGGGGAAGCTTTATGTTGAAGAAGCTGAACTAGAGAAGCATGATGTTGTCCCTCTGAAGCATGTTGAAGAAGAAAATGATAAAGATGAAGGTGAAGTGAATGAAGAAGAAGGAAACAGAGACAAAGTTGAAAAAGAAGAAGAGAAAGTAGAAGAAGAAGAGAAGGTAGAGGAAAAAGAAAGAGTAGAGGAAGAAGAAAGAAATGGGGAATCTACTAGGAAGAATGAAGAAGATCAAAGGTAGGTTGTAGATTCATAAAGGTCCCCCAGAGAATCCTCCTCTGGCGATGATTTTTTGAAAGGCTTGTTATCCAAGCAGACCAGATAACAACCGGTGATTCCTTTGAAACTTCTACAACTCCTTATGATTCAAGGTAGTGTGGATTTGGATAAGATTTATCCTGTTCATAAGTTGGTATTAGGGGATGCATTGCACGCATCCAGAAGAAGAGAAATTCTGGAAACACATATGAAAGGGACAAAGCTTATTGATGATGCTCTCAAATCTTTGCAGGAGGCCACACTCGGTACATCAACGGATACATCTCTCACTTCGGTAGAGAATTTGAAATGTCTATTGGACTCCTTTTAAGGAGTATGCCTCTGGACTTGGTGAGAAGACAAGGCAAGAGAATGAGGAGAAATTGGCAGAGAAAAGGCTCTTGGAACTTCATGATAAGTGTTCTCTGGCACACACAAATGTGAAAAGAGTCTGTAAGTTGTGCAGGCTTGTGAGTTTGAAGCAAATGTTGTATTTAATTACTGCTTAAAATGGTCGGATGCCACACAAAACATCAAAGATTTCATGGAATCCATTGAGTCCCAATTGACAACTATTTCTAGATCATACAGTGCATCCAAAGACAGAGACAAAACAACCTGGAATGCTATCTCTACTCATAGAGATAATTCTTTATTCTACAGAAGCAAAAGGAAGATATCTTCAAAAGATTCAGTTAGTTGGGTGACCTTGTGAGAATGGAGTACACTCCGGTAGAAAATGCTTTGGAAAATGTAAAGAAATTAGAAAAGGTCAATCTAACTCCAGGTACTCCGGATGATGTAGAATAAAGTCTGGTGGAAATGGAATCTTTGAACAAAATGTTGATATTTGCTAAGAAGAGTTGGGAGAATGGTAAGGCAGTTTGGCAAGGTATTCTCAAGGAGCTTTAAGGCTCACCTTCCTTAAGGTAATGATTTTTAGTTTTCATATTTTTGGACCGCCCTTTATCCTTGATGTCAAAGGGGGAGTGAAGGTCATGAAGAGAAAGGGAAGAGTGTGTTAGGAGGTTTGTAAATTCTTTTCGCACATGTTTCCATCAATGACAAAGGGGGAGATTGTTGGAAGAATGAAGAAGAACATATCATTATGCATATTTTGTGTTGTCATTGATGTCACCATGTTATATGAGTTGCAACTACAAGTTTAAGTTCAAGATTGATCTAGTATTCTAAACCAGTATGACAGTTATTATCCTCTAGTATTTTGGTCTGCAATCCTTCGCTGATGAATATCATTGCTTGCAGTTTTGGGAAATGGTTTTTGGATGTTAGAAGGTTGTATGCTCAAAATCTCATGTGCACAGGTGCTCGTATGGCATGTTGGCATTATTTTGTTGTTTCATTTTGGTATTAGGTCTATCTCTGGCTGACCTAATGTATAGTTGATGATATTATGAATTAATTTTGTGTTGTGGATGTATGTGTGAACTATCTTAGGTTCATGCCGACATGTAGCATGTTCCATGCTTGAATTGGTTTTGGAAAGGTTTTGTGCAAGTTTGAAGTTGATAGTTAACCTTTTTGGTGAATAAGGGTTGCATCTAATTAGGCTGATCTAATTGATTCTTACAGATGAATCAACTATATATATTGGATAGTTTTGAGATTGTTGGTGAAAAAAAGAGAGTGCAAAGACAGAAAAGTATGTGAAAATGATGTAGTGTGTAAAGTCAATTTACTGAGCATTAAAGGAACCGAATCAACACTTATTAGGTGTAACTTTATCAATTCATTTTTTGGATGTAAGCCATTTTGTTATTGTATCTTTTGTAGGTAATGAGCCTCCCTTTTTGGACAGCGAGTCTTGACAGTGAGCCACTCTTTGTAATATCTTATAACTAGTTATACTATATTTTGAGCTAATCCTCATCGTGGTTTTTCCCTTTTTGGGTTTTCCATGTAAAAATCCTGGTGTTCATGTGTTGTGTGCTTCAATGTTTTGTTAATACTCTTGCTCATTTTTACTATTATATGCATTGGTGTAATTGGATGGTGTTTGTTCAATAAGTTTAAGATATTGATTCACCCCTCGCCTCTCAGTATCTTGGGTATTCAACAATAGTTGTGGGTTTCCCTTGGTTTTTTTCCCTAGTGTCTGTCGATCTTGGCAGACCCGCACTAATGGGTCTCCCTTGGCGGCTTGCCATTGCTGCTTCATCGCTAAGTAGCAACTAACCCAGGGCTTCTGCCCGTGTGGCGGACTCCAGATTGTTCTCTGTCGTCTAGGTTTTCATCGACGGTCTTGCCAAATCAAGTTTCTGCAAACTCATCTACCCTACCTACCGCTATTCCTAAAAATTAATGCGCGCCATTAATATTATTTTGCCTATAAATAGAGGCACTAACCTGTCATTTTCATTTGCATTTTCAAATTTCAAGGAAAGAGAAAATGAAAAAATGGAGAGCTCTTGCCCGCATGCGACCCTGCAGCAGGATTCAAATGGTTTCCTTCAATTTTTTCTATGATTTTTAGGTAAGCTCATCATTCTTTAGTGCCGAGTGGTATGAAATGTTCCTTTATAGCTAGGGTTTTGTAAATGGTTGAAAATCCTTGTAAAACAAACACCAAACCCTTTGCAGTCTTCATTCCCGCGACCCACAATTTGCTTTCCCAGTGCTTGAAATTCTTGGCGTCGACCTTAAATCATAAAATCACCTCTATGCGGAATCCTATGACGCTATCACCATTAATCACATGATAGACAAACCCTTAACACTCGCACCATTTCCATTGTCTTCCTTGATCGACATTTAGAATTTTAGAGGAAAAACTAAGTCCTTGCCCTTTTGTTGGATTACCTAAGCGGGATTCTGCTTGCGGGTTACCCTTATGCCCTCATTGTTGTCTAGTAGCAAAGCCCTCACAACTCCCCACACTGCATAATCCACATTCATCACTGCCATCAAACAAACCCAAGACCGACACTTGCAAAATTTGCTAAGTTCAAATGGATTTGCGGGCCGTTGCATGCAGCGTGTCGTCCAACGACCTACGTTGCTTATTAGAGAGGTCACCACGGGGGTCTGTAGTGTGGACTCCACACCCTTCCTTTCCTTCCTCATCTTTTACAATCCATTAAACAAAGCACTAAGTTAAATACTTCATGCATATTCGTCCTTGTGTGTGGTCATATGTAGGTGGCCCTCACTCCATCGCCGTTTCTTGATGGTTGACTGCTCGTGTCTTCCCACATGGCAGACTTCGTGGGAGGGATTTCCTCCCATCCAACTTCGAAGCTTCCCAATGCATAACCTAAGTATGAGGACTATTTGTGGGCCCACCAATGCAGACCGTTGGCTGTGGACCGCCGCTCTTTCAAGGTCGTTCCTCAACGGAAAACATATCACAACGATCCAATGGTTTCTTTCTGCATCTCCCAAATGATAAAACTTTAAGATACAACCCTAGCTTCTTGAGGTGTTCGGGGGTCTTGTAGTGCAGACTTCCACTTGTAGGTTTCCATCCCTTGAATGCCGCCATCTAACGGCTAAGCACAAGTGTCTTTCCACCTCATGACACTCACATACCCTAAACCTGCAAGAGCATGAGTGCTTCATTTAATGATGTTGAGTACCTTGTGACTCATTTCCGCATGTGCCTAACCACTTCATGAGAAATCTGCCCTACTGACAAACAATGCAAAAATTTCAATGCAGGTGGCAACTTGCGAGATTCTGTGGCCCCAAGGACATTATTTAAGTGTCTTCATTTCAACGGCTTCCACCCAATGGAAACCCACTCCCCTGGACCAAAAATTCCCTAAATGCCCTGAATGAGCCCTAAATACTGAATGATGATGAATCTTATGATCTTTTGATAATATATTAATGGATATAATGCTTAATTTGTAGGATTTGATTGATATTCACTTGCATTTATATGTAAATGTACTTACTGCATCTTGTGTCTATAGAATTTATGGAACCTATTGTAGGGACATCAAGGAAGCCTACATAGAAACCTGATAAGGGAAATAAGCTCGCTCACACTCCCAGGGGAATGGAAGAGAAAGAAAAATGAAGTACGAGTTTCATGGAGTGGAGCACACGTCAAAGATCACCTCCAGTAGGGAGATGGTCTCAGATACTAACTTCAGACATTCCAGTGTAGATGAATTCAGTGAGAGGGTTATGCTTAACCCCAAAACAAACAAGGCCTTGAAAATCAGATGAAGTGGCCTAGCCAAAGCCGCTGGTTTCCCTCCTGCACTTATCAGCTCCAGAATTAGTAATGGTTTTTTGGGAGTGCTACCACTCCAATAGAAAGATAATTGACCCTGACGAAAGAGTACTAGAAGACCTGTTTGCTAAATCTATTGGCAAGACCTTCGGCATTCCAGTCTTCGATTTAAGATGGAAAAAGTTGAGAAAGAATTTTCCAACTAGGTATGGCAATTGGATCCCATTAGTTGTAAATAGACAATCAATATGAATTGGTTGAAGGATAAGAGGGAAAGTGTTGCCAAGGTCCCTCAAACATTATATCAGAGTGAATTCCTTGAGGAGTACCATGATCTGGTCACACTCTTGAGCAGAATAATGGGTTTTCCCATGACTAGATTCTTTGAAAATTGGATGTTCTACTTCATAGAAGAGATCCTTGGGGGCAAGACCCGGTTCCATTGGGAAAAGATGATTAGTGACAACATGCATGAGCAATTAATGGAGGTAAAGAAGACCTCACTTTTTCATGACTTCCTATTTGATCTACCTCCTAGCGGCCAAGTTCCCATATAAAGGATTGTTTTGCGTTGGAGAATTGGGAACCAAACAGGGACAATTAAAAGTATATGACTGCTACCCTCAATTGCAATATAAGAAATTCACGAAGGAGTATAGAAGAGTAAATGATGCCTTCATTGGGAATATAATCAGACTCCTAGGGGAGATTTCGACAGAAGAGTGTCGCATAGCGCGAGGGCATTTGTGACAGGTTTTGGATATCTGTTCATCCAATTCCCCAAGTTCACCTACATCAGAGCTGAGGGATTCTTAGGAATACCTTACAGGTTACCCTGCTACCCCAATGACAAGATCATTATGTTGGACGTAACTCAACAACTTTAAATTTCCCACACCTTGCTGAGCAACAAACATAGAGCCAGGGTCCCATATCCCCTCACCCTTGGACAAGAAATGTACACTTGCCCTGTTGCCCAATGTGCAAAGTATTCAGAAAAGGAGTTGGAAGAGTATAACTTCGACCTTCATACATACAACGGAAGAGTAAATCATTGGGGGAAGTTAAAGAAATGGCTTGGGAGAGAATAGGCCCATCGCCCTCATGTCGAAGACTTCTGGGCCAATTGCAAAGATGACAGGGAGGTGCAAATGTGCCACTATATGAGAATGACCATTGAGTTCATGAAATCAATCAATTTGTCCCAAGTACCAAACTAAGTTGTCGATGATGACAACATGATAGATGAAAGATATGGTGTGTTGATGAATGCACCTTTTTTAGTGATAGATTGGGTTGAAGAAGAGGTTACTGACCTAGACGTTCTCACTCACCCTTAGGAGAAAAAAACAAAGTAATGGCTAGATGAACATATTTCCAAATTGAAGGAACAAGGTGCTAAGCTTACATATAGGGAGCTCGAGAATGAAATGAGTAGTGAGACCAATAGTGGTGTTGTCGAGACAACCTTTGGTGAAGCTCCAAAATCTTCGCCTGTCACCATTTCTAGGAAGAAGGAGGTATCGAAGCGACAACCCAAACACAAAATTTATACATAGAAGACAACAAAAGGATCACCACCACCAAAGAGAGGAAGAACAGGGACTTTTGTGTTAGAGATGCTGACCATCTAGGAGGAAGATCCCTAACCCAAAGAAGAAGAGTTCGAGCATCCTCACTTGCCAACACCAACTACATCCATCTCCATTGTCGTTGCTGCTACCACTCCACCACCTCCAACCCAATCTCTTTCCATCTCATCTCTTCCTTTAGTGGAAATCTCAGTCCACCTCGCCTCCACCTCCTTGACTGGTCCTATAGTAGTGTTGGAATCTTCTTCCTCCACTACTTCCCTGCTATCGAATTCTTCACTCCCACCTCCATTGCATACCCTATCCACTTTACCTCCTTCCTTAATAAAAACCACTATGGTGTTTCCCACTCTACTGCATGCTTTCATGACTTATATGTAGAATCTACCCATTGAACTTTCTGGGGTAATGCTTGACCCCAAAGTCTAGACATTCATGGCCCAAATTGTTGTTGCTTTGCCACTCCCTCCACCACCAAATATGGAGGCAAAAATGTTAATTTCTAAGGAAATGGAGTGGCTCCATGTATAGAAATTCAGTGAGGCTTTGAAAGACATTGCTGACAAGCCCGAGGACTTTGATAGGGATGACTAATTTGAGCATTCGAAGGGTGGACTAAGCATAAATATCGATAAGGTAGTCTCTGATGAGGAAACACAACAATACACTAAGGATGAGGGCGATGATAAATTGAATGAGCCGTATGAGGTAGAAACCTCAAATTAAGAGCTAGATGAGGGGTTGCCTCATGAGCACAAGGATATAAGTGAAGAGGCTAACCTTGAGGAGCATCACTTTGAAGAAGGGAAGGTAGACACTAATACAAATGTGGAAATCCTAGAGGAGCCTCCACGAACCGACTGAGAAGAGGGCCTGAGAGAAGAAGGAACACACTTGGAAGAGGAAGTTCTACCTAAGAAAGATCCAGAAAAGAATGAAGAGGAGAGCATTAAAGAAAAAGATATTGAGCCTGAAAAGAGTGTCAAGGTCGAACCTGAAGAAGATAAGGAATCTTTCGTACAATAGCAAAACATCACTGAAGAGAATGTAGCTTCTATTAAGCTAGATAGAGAAAAGGCTATACAAATGGAAGGCTCAGATGAATAAGAAAAGCATGAAGGGAAAATCCTTAGTGATAAGGAAGATGAGCCTTAGGGAGAGAAGGAAAAGAGGAAAGCATTCATGAATCACCCAAGGGTCAGATTGAAATTCCTGATTGGTTGGAGCGACAGTTGAAGAAGAGGGCTCCTATGGCTGCAAACCCTAGGGCAAGGCTAGAAGCAAGCCCAAGCCTAGACAAGAACTAGGAAAGAGAAGAAGCCCAAGACCCACTCTCAAATCTAAGTGGACGTCTTTGGATCCAAAACGATACAAATTGCCACCCCTATGATAGACAAAGATACAAGCACCGACTATAATATATCAACGATCAATCTAGGGCCAACGACTCATGAGCAAAAGATAGATGAATTCCAAGGGTCAATAACTACCATCGTGCAACAAATAAATAAGGATCAATCCACCAAAGAGGAGCTGCAAGTACAAGTGGTAGATCTCACTACCTATATTCAGTAGTGGACATCTATAGAAGAGGAGATTCCAACATAATCATCAGTGCCGCCCTCACTGCTTTCTAAAGAGGATATCAGTAAAATGGAGAAAAGGAAAAATAGGACCAAGTCCATGATTGCTTGGTTCAATAAAGTAATATCCAGTAGTGACAAAGGGATTGACCATGCGGTCATAATGTATAATAGGCATCGAAGCTTGGGAAAAGACATAGAAAGCCTGATGAGTACCTGTAAGGAGTTCCTGGAAACATATAGGGTCACTTATCCTAAGTTGGAGTACATCCTCAAGCTTTCACGAGATATCTAGGAAAAAGAGTTGGAAGTACCAAAGATCACTAGATGATAGAAACTTGGCTGATGAACCTGGATTATAGGAAGGAAGTTCTGGAAAAGGTCTTGCATGACCTTGAGGTTGACCATGAATGGGCTGCCAAGCATCAGGCAGACAGTACTGAGTACCTGAAATTGATGACAGATTTTGAGATGTCTGCCTTGGAGCTAGATCCGGAGAAGATCAAGCCTTTGTTCCACAAGAAAATAGAGAAAGGAGCTGGTGACACATTATCACCAGACTTTATAGATTTCGCTGCAAGGGCCTTCGCCAGAACAAAGCAAATGATCAAGGCTACCTCAAATTATATGGAGAATCGACAAGAAATCGTCAAAAGAATCAAGAGGATGTCCTTCCAAATCCTCAAATATGAGTTCTCTGAGGAAAAGAAGCTTGCAGCCATGTTTGGAAAATTTATCGAGTATGCAAATTCTTAGAAAGTGGCTGGAACGCCCATCATAGATGATGAATACTTGTCAAAATAACTACAAAGGATGGCAGCCACTACAAAACAAAACTGCTACAGTGTCAGGACAATGAAATGACAAAATAGGGAAAAAGACAAAAATGTATTTTATATTATCATATATTTGGGGGTAGGTGAAACCCTAATGTAAAATGAACTAATCCACACAATGAAAATTAATATTGTCCATTCATTTTTCTTTTGGAAAACTATAAATAGTGGCATCCTCTCATTTTCAAAGAGAGAGATGAGTTGTTGTGTAAAGACATGCTACAAAAAATTAACGAGAATAACATTATTTTGATGGATTCTTGTGTCTTCTCCTCATGTGTGCATGATTCATTCTCCCAATATTATATTTTAGCTTTGCTATTCCAGTTTTAAGTTTCTTTTAGTTGTTAGTATATGTTGCACTTTAATGGTAAAGAATGTTATCGTGTTGATATATTCCTTACTCATACTTTTTGGTGTTTATTGATGATGAACAGTGTAAAGTTAGTCTAAGCATTGTTCATATTGTTGCACTTAAGTTCATCTATTGTTCATGCTTTAATGGTGAATGGATGGTTGAAAATCTGCAGACCTTAGATGATTGCACTAGTTTCATGAGATTGTAGGCAATCCTTGGTTAAGTGGAGCTTAGTTTTAGGAAGGTTGTCCACTGTAGCATCTTCCATTGTATTGTTCAATATTAGATGTAGGTTTATGAAACTTCTTATCCCTTTTCCCTTTTGATCTTTCTTTGAAAATTGAAGTTATAACAAAGTTCTTGCATCACAACAAAGCAAAATTTTGAGTAAAGAGGAGTTTTAAACTATTGTCCTAAACTTGCAGCAGTTGTACTACATTTCCAGAACTTATAAAACTCCTTTTGTAGATCCAATTCCCTCCATGCTCAGTCAACCATAAATTCCCTTTGTGATTACCAACAAATCACATCAATCAAATGAGCTATTTTTGCAAGTTATGACCTGACACCCAAGAGACTTTGGGGTGATTTTTAAAACTTAGTTGCAAAAATTACCTTTCAAGAGAGATAACATACTTGTGTGTTGCATGTGTTGAGAAAGTGCAAAAACACCCATCAATAGACTGGCGCTAGAAGGAGGGTTAAACGAGGAATGAACATATTGTTCTGGTCATCATTCATTTTATGCTTGTCTCTTCTCCTAGCACCCATCAACAAAACTGGCGCTAGAAGGAGGGCAACCAGGCTAAGCTGGATCAAACTGGATCCCCCTCCCCTCAAAGGTCTCATAGAGTGCTTAGATCCACACCAAACAAGGGAGGATTCCAAGAGCTAAAACCCCCCACCAAGGCTCAGAGAGCCAAAAAGGTAGAAGCATTAGCTTCAACCCCATCCATTTGACCTTCATCTCCCTCCTTCCATCCATCTCATCCCTCCTTATTACCTCCAACAATACTTCCATCCTCCCCTCCACTCCAAACTGCCTTTCCAGCCTCCACTTCCCACAATGGCTTGGTTGGGCAATAACCCTTCCCCATTGTCCTTTAATGATTATCACGACATGCCAAATAACCCAGAAGGATTTTGCAGCAAGTTTCATCCACGTGATCTACAAAGTACAGTAGAAGAACACATCAAGATATTCCAAACAACTTTTAAATACATGCAGATTGAACATGAAGACGTGGCTTGTAGGCTCTTCCCTTACTCATTGGGGGATGGGGCCTTCTATTGGTACATCCATCTGCTGACTAGGTCCATCAATACTTGGGATCAAATGAAGAACACCTTCCTACAGAAGTTCAAGCTTCCTATCAGCCCCATGATATTATACTACCAGTTCATGTCTGTCAAAAGAGAAGTCAATGAGTCGATCAACTCGTTCAATGACTGATTCAATAGAGCTTTCATGAATTTGTAGCCACCTTATGTGGTTGATGATGCCTCAACAAGGCTTCTCTACTACATAGCCTTGGACAATCTCACATTTTCCTTAGTCAAAAGGATGCACCTGTCGCTTGCTAGATTGGTGGATTCCTATGTCGAGGCAATGAAAGCAAGCACATATTTTGGACAACATATTGCTGGTTCATTGCCCTCATTGGGCCCGACTGATAATCCAATGCAAATCCAAGGACTTACTCATGCCTTGACCCATCAAACACCAATGTTCAACAAATTTCTTTAGTTTCCAATAGTGCCACATCCAGGACAACCATTGAATGAAGCGCCATCAGTGCCTCATTACTTAAAATCTCCGCAGTAGCAGGTTTACACCCAACAACCTCTAGTACCCTCATACTTGCAAAGTTTAGGATTTCCACCCGCGCAACAAAACCAACCCGTGACGCAACCTGTATTCCTTTAGAATTCAGTGTCAGCTCGGAGTAATGCAGAGAAGGATCAAATTGATGAATTGAATGAAATGGTAAAGAAGTTGTCTACAAAGATGACACACTTGAGGAACCAGAACAACTAGCTACAGGCCTCCCAATGGAGCATTCAAGCCAATCTCAATCGAGACAACTGTGATTTAGGTGCATCTGCCAGGAAGAATTATGAAAGAGGTCAAAATTTGAGGCAAAGCTTCGAGAGAAGGCCTTCACAAATGCAAAATAAAACTTGGAATACCAAGCCAAACAATGGAGGTGTTCCCATGCCTCTTGATCAACTGGGTGGCAACGAAAATTCAACAAGTAGTGTTTATTTGGCTGAGGCTTCCTTGTTTGGATGGTGCTGGATTCACAAGAAAAACAGGCATCTAGAGTTGGATTGTTCAAAATTTCAAACGACTGCAAAAAATTTTCAAGTAGAAGTCCAGAATGCAGTTGATGGCTCAGACTACCGAGATCTAGTTCTATCAGAGCCATATTACTCCTCAATGTTGGTGGTCAATCAAGCCCCTTTCCCATAAAGTGAAAGAAACTCACTCGAGAAGGAGGTTGTTGCCCCAAAGGTCAAAGAGGCGAAAGAGGTAAGTAACGAGAGCTCTGTATCTCAACTCTTTGATTCATTAGATAATGGTCCAGTAGATGAGGAAGAGCCTCGTGAGGATAAAATCCATATGTTCCACCAAAGAGCAACTCCCTACAACATAAGAAATAGGTAGGGTGGTGGTCCTTTTACGACTTCTACCTCGCCTAACAACTTCAATACACTGCTTAATCCCAATGCTAGTTGTTGTCATAGAAACTTGCACCCTTTTTCTAAGCTATCAACTCAACAAGTTTATGACACATGGGAACATTCCCAGGCTGTGGGTAACTTGTAATGAGAATGGACCTCCAGAGAAAGGGTTGGCTCCCCTTGATATCTCACCTAAAATGGTCTTACTAATGAATTTGCAGAGAAAAGAGTAAGGAGGAAAAAATATATAAAAATGAAATCTAATCCTAAAGGTGATGCACCAAATAACTTAATGAACTCTACTCAAATGACAACACACAGAAAAACTAGTAATAAAAGCCTATCTTTACACAACTCAAAACTCATAAAATTTGCATTAACAATTTATAAGAAGGCTCAATACTCACAATCTTAGTAGGAGAAAGGATGTTTTCTCACAAATTAAGACTGATTATATTATTGACACAACTTATAACCTGCAAATGTATATGTAACTCTGCATAAAGGTACTACCATGAGATGCAAACATAAGGAAAAAAGAATCACATAAAAATGCACCAATCACTAAATACACAATTTCAAATAAATGAGAAGGCAAACTGCTTCATATTACTCACAAAAAGGTGTTGTAATGTTGTATTGATCACTGAAAATGAATTACAAACTTTTCACCTCTGCTCCAAAACTCTGAAATTTACAACATAAGATGAACTAGCAAGAACTAAAGAAAAAATACTAAGTCTCATTCCTATATACAATAATGGGCTCCAAAATGCCAAGAGGAGATAACTGAAGTCAAAATATCTGGACTTCAAAGCTATTCATGAGCAAAATCAAAACTGCCTGAAAAAGGGGCCCACCAATACTGCAAATTGAGCTTAAATAGCTCAAAACTCTGTCTCATATTGCATGTAACTGAAGTGTAACTCAAAAAGGCTCTTGAGTGCAAGTAGGTGACACTGAAAGTGAAAATAACCTCCTAGAATCTCTCTCAAAGTCAGAAAAGGAAAGCCTCTAAAAGAGGACCCAAAACTGAAGTAAACTAAACTCATTACATTGCAAACTCCTCCTTATGTCATGTGTGATCAAAAGGCCTCCAAAAAAGATCTCAGTTTGAATCAAAGTCACAAATAGAACTCCAAATGACACCTACTATCTTCAGTTCTTCTTCACTTGATTTTTTGCATGATATTGGATAAAGGTAACAATTTGATTAAATATTAAAGATAATCAATGTAATTATCTTAATATTTAATATGTTTTGGCTCTCTCCTTTACATATTACAAATTAAATACTAAGGTAATATTATCCTTAATATTCAATTACGTTACTATTTTTGTCTAACACCCTGCAAAAATAAAAGTGAGGAAGACTCTTATATTTCAAATTTAGCGATAATTCATAAGTAATAGGCAAAGGAATCATTAGGTCAATTGACTATGAAAGTCAAGACCGTGGTGGTATTAATGAAATGATTTTATTTTAAAAGACAAGTCAAAAATCCCTAACAAAAATGATTAGGGTATCAAGTCAAAACACTTGAAACCTAAATAATTTCATTACTTTCACACTTTTCCTTCATCTGTTGTGCCGCCATGGTGAATAGGGTTTGATGATGGCCACCAGCAAATGGGGTCTCTATGAGCTCAATTGTTCACCATTTTGCATTGTTCTGAGAGATTTCTGAAGATATTTTTCAAGAAAATGGAAGGTAAGATCTTCTCAAACAGAAAACTAGAAATTTCTCCCTCTTTGAATCATCTTTTTGGCATATACAACCGCGACCGTAGCATACTTCTGATGTATTTTATGTGCTTCTATCTTTCTGTTGCTCTCCATTTTCTTGGGCGCTGCCATGATAGACTGGTTATGAGCTTTTGAGAAGGAAAACTGGGTAAAATACCACGAGCTTTTATGCTTTCTATTTGACAGAGAAATTTTGGTAAATTTCAAATCTATTATTTACCTCTTCTTCTGTTGATTCTATGCTAGAGAAAATGCAAGATTTAATGCTTCTTCTATATCTTGAAGCTTTACCAATACTCTATTCCTATTGCCATGAATGACCCTTCTTCAACCTTTTGAGACTTACTCTATACGCGGGTTACTTTTATTATTTTGAGGACCCTTTGTAACTTTTGGTCACGACTATCTCTATTAGGCCATCTGGGTATTTATCTATTTTCATGGTTGCCGCCTCTACATAACTTCTGTGTAAGAAACAAAGGAAAATCCCATTATACTCAACCCAAAACAAGGTTTTCATTTTGAACATTTTGAGGTTTTCATATATTTCAATTGAGGCTTTCCTTTTGTTTATCTTCAAACCCTTGAGACTATGGTTGGTCATACATACAAACTCCATTTTATTTTCAATAGGAAAAGAAAAGAAAACTATTCTATCTTTGTATAATCTTCATGAGGTCGCTCTGTGCATCATGATTTTAAGACAAAACCCCAAATGGCCGAATGTAAAAATTCTCAAAAAGATTAGTGTTACTCCATTTTCCCATGTTCTCTTTGCATTGACTATTATTTTATGACTATGTCAGTAGTGTTATTCATTCAATACTGTGTATACTTTGCATGAATCTCTATCATCTTTGTCTTCTAGTTTGTCATGCCATGATCTTCTTTGACTCTCTTCTTAGTATGTTGTTCACTTTACATGGTCAATCATACTAAACTCTTCTGTGAATCTTTCAAATATTAGATCTGTATAATATGCATGTGACTCATATTGCACATTTATGCATTCTTGACTTGTTGATTGCCTCTTTTGCATTGCTACAATCATGATCTCTTGTTCTTTCAAAAGTATGAAAAGCACAACTGAAACTCTTCATATAAAGTTGTGTATGATGATGCCCTCCGGTAACATGCATTCATCATGTTGCCTTTATCATGAATATTGTTTGATATATGGTTGTAAAGGCTTTGTATGACTTTCCTATAGATCATTGTGAATGTTAAACATGACAGCAATAAATTATGTAAATGAAGCATTTTGTGTATGTTGTTCACTATCGCATCATGACCATGTTGATATGATGGCTTTTAACATTGCATTTCCCTCTTAAATAAGCTTAATTGAGCTCATTATTTGATAAACTCAATATGCTGGGCTCAAACCTTGTGGGAGCCACATTTTGACCCACATGTTGGGATTTGATAAATAAAAACAACATTAATTTTCATGTATCTGCACATAACACAAACATGTTAGAAAAGTATATGCATATGGTAGAGGTGTTTTTGATAATCCTTTTTTTCCTGGATATGATATGCAAACTATTTAATGCAAATGAGGGTTAGATTGTATGTTTATAAAGGTATGTGCATGTATGGATTAGTGACTTTTCATTGCTCTAACAACACTCCTTTTCTCAGATGCAGGCAACTAGGAGCAGTGAGGAGGCTGAAGTGGGTTTTAAGACAAGCGACAGACTGACAAAGATGCATGGCAACTCAACTAAAGACTCGTCATTCTAGGAAATGACGAGTCACCCTTCCTCACATGTTCATTCCTTTGTATTAATATCTATAAATGTATAATCCTTTCTTTCATTTGTGTTAAACAAGTTAAACTCATGGCTTGTGTGAGGACTTATACACTTATACTATCAATAAAGGCTATCATTTGAAAAGATTTGTGCAATCTTTCTTCTATGTTATTTTCATTTGTGTGAATGTAGTATGATAAAATAGTCTTCTATTTCTTTTATGCAGAGGCTTGTAAGGTAGCAGAAAATTAAAATGTACCTATCTTTTCATTTGATATCATTTTAGCTCTATCTATTTGAGCTAGTAGTTAAAATAGGTAACACTAGCAACAATCCAAACTACCCCCATGTGCCCACTCAATACTTTAATAGAATTAGGCAGCCTAATCAAATGCAAGATCAACCCACTAGCTCTTCCCAAGCCAAATTTTTTGAAGCAAAAGTTGAACAAATGGGGGAGTATATAGTAGACGAGTTAAAGAGAGTCAAAGTGAGTTTGTCATCCTTCGAGTTACTAAGGGTACCAGCTATTAGGAACACCTTCTTTAGGTCATTAAATGGAACTTATTCATCAAAACCAACCCAAGAGGTGCCTACCAAAAGGGTTTCCTTTGATACCTTCAATAACGAGCCTGTGATTAGGGAAATCTTGGGGAAGAATCGTGATCAGCCTCCAAACTAGCAAGTCAATAAAAACCAACACGTAGAAAGAACTCCCACCAAAGAGTCAAATCAAGTGCAAAAAAAGAATAAATCCAATGACAAAGACAAGGCTCAAGTGGCCCAGGTTGACGTTTTTGTAGGACTGTCCCAAGGAAAGTTGGAGATTCCTCCCTTCCTGATGACGATTCAAATATTTGGCAAGAACCTACACAAATTCCTATTAGATTCTAGAGCTTCAGCTAATGTCATACCATTCGTAGTATGTCAAGCACTAGGGATAACTCTAACCCCCTCCTAATAGAAAGTGACTCAATTAGACAAGACAAAAGTAAACATAGTTAGAGAAATGAACAAGATACCCATGTAGATCGTTGTTGATCCAAGGGTGCAACAGGTAATTGATATCCAAGTTGCTGATATTCCCAACACATACGACATTACATTAAGAATGGATTCACTCGAGCTTTGAATGGTTATGCTGCAACAAACTATTCTCATATGTGACTACAATGGAAGGGGTTGCTGAACCAAATTCACATTGAATGTGAGCCTTGAATGAAGTTCATGATCATAGAGTATAACAACACGAACGAGGTGTTGTTTGCATAAACAGAGTTGGGGAATTACGTTCTTGTGGCCTATCAGGATGAAGAAGAGTTCCAAGAAGAAGAAGTTACTGAAGAGGTCCTTCTTGTATTGTGTAGTGCCCCCACCAAGTTGATTCACGCTCCGGATAGCACCATAGTGTTGATTGAGTCAAAAGATGACAAATCTTATGAAGACGATAATCTTGGATTGCTAGATGGATTCCAAGAATTTATGGAAAAATGAGTATAGGATCCACTCAGCTTAGGAGCTAAAATGAACTTTCAGGAGCTGTTATTACTAAGATGATGTAGGGTACACAATGCAACTCATTCCAAATTTGAATGTTGCCTATGCCAAACAACAATGGAGCATATAGTGGAGTAGGTCCTTCCAATAGGGAGTCCTCAAGAAGCACGAAAAGATCAATGCCAGGATGAATGTACACAACCACCCAAGGATACAAAAATAGATGCACCACCAAGGAAGGAAGTGTGCCCAACCAACCCAAAAGTCAAAGGTTCTTCCAAGTTTTGGACGCTACATTTTCACGGATCCAAGTCCAAGCAAGGACCAGGAGCAGGTTTCGAGCTCATAAGTCCCACGGGTAATACATATTTTGCTATCCATAGACTTCAATTTTATTGCACAAATCATGTACCAGAATACAAAGCATTAATTCATGGGCTTTTGATGGAATTAAGAAAGAAAGTTAAAATGTTGCAAGTGTTTGGTGACTCTGAGCTAGTTGTGAAACAAGTTAGAAAACTATACTCCTGTCACGATATAAGATTAGCAAACTATAGACACAGAGTATGGGATATTATAGAGGGCTTAGATGCATTCAGCATTCAGTTGATCCCACATAGTAAAAACCAAACTACCGATGCATTAGCCCAAGCAGCTAGCACCCTCCAGCCTTTTTCCTTAACCAACTTAAGGAAGTTCATTGTGGACCTCACCTCTACCCTATTTGTGCCTAACAATGTAACCAACTTCTAGGTTTTCAATGATGATAAGCACATCCTTTATTTCATCACAATTTTCGATGTATTTGCAACCCAAATCATTGATGAGATAGAGCCTGAGGAGGCTGAACTTGATATAGGAGTTATCAACCTAAAAACTAACATAATACCACAAGGTATGGTTGAGTTGGAAAGAATATTTGATTTGGATCAGATAAGGGATCAAGACCAGCAGACCAAGAATGAGTCGATAGACAATTAGTGTGATGCTCACAACATGGGTACGACTGAAGAAGTGAAAAATGTGTTCATAGGAAAAGTGTGCACACCAGATGAAATAAAGGCGGTCATTGCTACCCTATGCACTTATCATGACGTGATTGCTTGCGGATAAGAAGAATTGAAAACCTATGATACTTCAATTATCACTCATACCATTCCCCTCAAGCTAGATGTGCGACCTTTTCAGTAGCGTCAACGCTCGATCAATGCATTATTGGAGCCAATCATCTTCAAAGAAGTTCAAAAATTGTTGTCCACTTGAATCATCTTTCCAGTCCGACATTCTACTTGGGTGGAAAATTTGGTCCCAGTTAGAAAAAAGAATGGGGAAATAAGATTATGTGTAGACTTTCAGAATCTAAACAGAGCTTTAGAAAAAGACAACTATCCAGTTCCCTTGTTGGATGAGGTGTTGCAAATAGTCAATGGATCTCAGATGATTCATTTCTTGATGGTTACTCAGGATATAACCAGGTTATGGTACAGTACGAAGATAGGCACAAAACGACAATTACCACAAGGTGGGGAACGTTTGCATACAGAAGGATGTCATTTGGATTAATCAACACATGCACCACATTTCATCGTGCGATGAACATAGCCTTCAAAGATCTCATCGACAAATGCGTCATCATATACATGGATGACCTCATTGTTTTCTCAAAGAAAAGGGGGGAGTACATCTCTGATTTGTGCAAGGTCTTTAAAAAATGTAGCGAGTTCAGTATCTCCTTAAACCCTAAGAAATGTATTTTCGGAGTGACTGAGGGAAAGTTATTAGGACATGTGATTTCATAGAAAGGAATCTCAATTGACCCAGAATGCATCCAAGATATATTAAAGATTCAACTTCCCAACAGCAAGAAGGAAATGAAGTCTTTCTTTGGAAAAATCAACTTCGTCAGGAAGTTTATCACGGGCTTCACATAAATAGTAAGACCGCTAAATGCCATGCTCAAGCAGGATGCCAAGGTAGAATGGACACCTGAAGCCAAGCAGGCTTTCAAAGAAATCAAGAGAGCCATTGCAGATGCGCTAGTGCTGGTCAGTCCAGACTATTTGAATCCATTCTACATCTATTATTTTTCCTCAGACCACTCGCGCACCAACATGCTAAATCAAAAAGATGATGAGGGAAATGAAAACCCCATTGCATTTATGAGTGCTCTGTTGAAGGATGCAGAGTTACGATACCACAATGTTGAAAAATAGGGGTACGCCTTGGTCATGGGAGTTAAGAAATTCAGACATTACATCTTGCAAATAAAGTGTTCGCCATAGTTCCAGATCTAGCAATCAAAACCCTATTAATGCATAATGAGTTAGGGGAAAGAAGAGAAAAATGGGTCATATTGCTACAAGAATACGACATGGAGATTCAACCCATGAAACTGGTTCGTAGGCAAGCTCTCACCTGCACGATAGCAGAAACTGGACTCGAGCTTACCATGCAACAATACCACTTGGAGGATGTTTCCCTAAGTGAATGGTACGATGACATTGTCTAATACTTGTTGAACAACAAGTTCCCATTACAGCTGCAAGGAGTACAAAAACACACTTTAAGAGTGAAGAGTAGCAGCTACATGCTGCAAGGATCCATACTGTATAAGAAGAATCATGAAGGAATATACCTTAGGTGCCTTGGAAAGAGGAAGCAACTGAAGTGCTGAAATAATTTCATGACAAGTTTGACACTGGCCACAAATCTGGCCCTTCAATTGCTCATTAGATTATGTGAATTGGGTACTACTAGTTGACACTATTTAAAGATGTACACAACCACATCAGATCTTGTCACATCTATCAGATCGCTGCCACTAGGGAAATGGATGATGTTGTCTGTTGCAACCAGTTGTGGAGGTAAGTCCTTTTGCTCAATGGGGACTCGACTTCATTGGTCTAGTAAGAGCACCATCCTCTGTAGGCCATAGGTATATTCTGGCCACTTCTAATTATTGCACTAGATGGACTGAGGTAATAACATGTAGGCAATGTACAACTGAAGTAGTTACTAATTTCTTGGAAATTTTTATTTTAAATCATTTTGGTTGCTTGTTTTCCCTCATTTGTGATAATGGTCTCGCATTTGCATCCCTTAAGTTTGCTAGTTGGGCCTTTGATTATGGAATTGCGCTTAAGTTCTCACCCAACTACTACCCCTAGGGGAATGGCCTAGCCAAGTCCACAAACAAAAATCTACTGTCTGTTATCTGAAAGCTGCTTGACAAGAATCCAAAAGACCGACACACCCAGTTGCGTTTTTCCTTATGGGCAGATCGCATGTGTCATAAGGTTGTCTTGGGAAATTCCCCCGTTCACCTCATTTATTGCCTAGAGTCTCTTTTCCCAATTCACCTCAAGATCCCTACACTCGAATTCGTTAACACGTACTATGAGGAAGGTGAACGCCAAGAAGCTCGCTTGGCTGAATTGTTGCATTTAGAGGAAGTCCATACCCAAGCAATAGAAAAAAATTCCAAACACCAAGGCGTCATGAAGAGATGGTTTGATCATTGAGCCAAAGTAAAGGCCTTTAGGATTGCAGGCTTAGTCCTTTGTTGGGAAAAGGCCCATGAAAAGAAAGGGGGACATGAAAAATTCGACAAGCTCTAGCTTGACCCTTTTCAAATTTTGGAAATTCTAGGAGATAATGTCTTTTGCCTCAAAATGTTTACTAGAGAGGATGTCCCATTTCCTGTCAACGGGCAGTACCTTAAGGATTCTTTCCTTTCCTGAGTTGTTTGAGCTCACCCCTTTGTATATAGGTGTAAATAGTTAGAGTGGGTCTTTTGGTTTGCTGCTTTGTGTTCGCTTCGCCTTCTCTTGCTTTCCTGGCTTTGTTCTTGTTGAGGGTGTCTTTTGATCTTGGTACGGTGACCGCGCCTGGCTCGTCAGAGGGCCCACTTTGCTGCCCACCCTGAAATGAGTTTACTTACTTGAAATCTCACTTGATTCAGGGCAGAACCCTTATTTGAATCCCTCACACCTATCTTGGACTACACATGAAATACACCTTACGTACTCTTGATGAGCTACACGATAGTCATTATGAGGCTTCGGCAAGTGAAAAATCCTAAGTTTTCTCTAGTGATCACTGGGATTTCCAAATCCACTATAAGCTTCAGTGCTTATGCAGTTGAGCAAAAAGTGTATCAAAAGAGAATATCAAAATGAAAGGAAAAGAAAAGAAAGAGAAAAGAAAATTTTGAAACAAGCAATTGTGTGGGTGTGTGGACAACTCTATCGAGGCTATGGATGCTTGATTGGCAATAGAGAAATGTTCGTGGAGTCACAACAATAACTTTGTCAAGGTTATGGACGCTTGACTGGTAACGGAGCAATGTCTAGGTTACTTTTTGGGTTAGATAACTTATGTAGCTTGCCTTGGCCGATTGATCACTTTCCTGTGTGGTCTTTGGGGGAGGGAAATGAACTCATTGCACACACTTCTGAGGTATTTTGTGATCCGATTCAACTAAGGATCTGGTCCTCCTTTAAGTTTCTAGTTTGCTTATGGAAACTGGTTTCCGGTCTACGAAACCAGAGATTTTGGGTTTCAGATGAATTTGTACCCTTGGAACGCTCGGGAGTGTTCTCCCAATAGAGTCGCCATTTGTTGTGCCTATAGCACACACGCCCCATTCAGACTGGGGACCCCCTCTTTCCTTTTTTCCTTCGTCGGGTCATTTTGGCCTTTCCCTCATTGTGCATGCCCCTATTTTTGAGCTTAAGTTGGTCACATACAGTAAAGTCATCAATTTCCCTTTGACCAAAATCACCATCCCAAAATCTACTAAGTTTCTTGCTTTTGCGGAAGTGCAGTTACGGCTTTCCCTTGGTCTTTTACCTCGGTGTCCATCGAGCTTAGCAGACCCGCACTTGCGGTTCTTGCTTGGTGGGTCATCGTTGTGCTTCACCGCTAAGTACAAGCTAACCCAAGGCTTCCACTTGCATGGCGGGATCTGCATTGTCCTTCGTCGTTTAGGTTTTCGTCGACAATCGCACCAAATCGGGTTTCTGGAAACTCACCTATTCGACCTACCACTGTACTTGAAAATTAATGCACACCATTAATGTTATTTTGCCTATAAATAGAGGTGTTGACCTGTCATTTTCATTCACATTTTCAAATTTCAAGGAGAGAGAAAACAAAAACCAGAGAGCTCCCGCTGGCATGCGACCCTGCAGCAGGATTCAAATAGTTTCCTTCAGATTTTTCTGTGATTTCGAGGTAAGCTCGTCATTCTTTAGTGCCGAGCATTTTGAAATGTTACTTTTATAGCTAGGGTTTTGTAAATGGATGAGAATCCCTGTAAAACAAATGCCAACCCTTTGCAGTCTTCAATCCTACGACCTGCAATTTTCTTTCCGAGCGCTTGAAATTCCTGGCGTCGACCTTAAATCATAAAATCACCTCTATGTGAAATCCTATGATGCCATCACTATTCATCACACGACAAACAAACCCTTGCAACCCACAACATTGTAGCTGCCATCCTTGATCAACATTGAGAATTTCAGAGAAAAAACTAAATCCTCGCCCTTCTGTAGGAGTACCTACATGGGATTCCACTTACGGGTTGCCCTTATGCCCTCACTGATGTCTAGCAGCCAAGCCCTCACAACTCCCTGCACTGCACGATCCACGTTCATCACCGTCGTCGAATGAACCTAAGATCGACACTTTCTAAATTCACTCAGTTCAAATGGCTTTGCGGGCCGTTGGATGGAATGCACCATCCACCGACCTTTGTTGCTTAACAGAGAGGTCACTATGAGGGTCCGTATTCTAGTCTCCACACCTTTCCTCTCCTTCCTCGTCTCTGAGAATTCACCAAACAAAGCACTAAGTTAAAGACTTCATGCGGATCTTTCCTTATGGGTGCTCGTATGCGGGTGGTCCTCACTCCATCGTTGTTTCCTGATGGTTGAATGCTTGTGTCTTCTTGCATGGTGGACTTCGCAGGAGGGCTTTCCTCCCATCTAACTTCAAAGCTTCCCAGCACATAACCTAAGTTTGAGGCCTATTTGCAGGCCCACCAATGTGGACCGTTGGTTGCAGATCGCTACTCTTTTAAGGTCGTTCCTCAATGGAAAACATATCACGGTGGTTCGATGGTTTCTTTTGGCTAGGGAAGATTACAATGTTTAGACTTTCAATCTTGGGCCTACATCCATTGAGCAAGATATTGAGGATTACTAGGACTCCAGTGCAGTTATTGTGAGTAGGTTGAGGAAGGAAATGAAGACCAAGCAGGAGCTAAAGAAAGAAAATTAAAATCTCAGGAAATGCTTGGAGGAATTAATGAAACCACTGCAGTCCATTAACCCTTCTTCCTCTGCTACAAATCCTCTACCTCAAGAGACCATCACCGAGCTAGAAAAGATGAAGGCTTCCAATCTTGCCATGGCGAATTGGTTGAAAGGGGTGCAAATAAAAGGTGATGAGGCCATTAAGGAGATCCTATCAACAGGGAAGGATGTTGCATGGACGATGGATTGGATGAAGCAGGTGTTAGCACAAGATAAAGAAGACACAAACCTACTACTGCAGAAAACCAGAACCATCATGGAATACACCAAGGATAGGTTAGTAGGTGACAAAATCCTTCCTTCCTCTAGAGCTGCCGAACCATGGGAATGGTATGAGGCACTGCAAATCAGGCAGAAAGTGTTAAAAAAGATTTACAAACAAAGAAAGCAGATTGACGACACCCTAACTGGGGTTTACAATGGTTCCATTGCCTTCTTTGAAATTATGACGGGAAGAAGGAAGATCGCGCCCAAGTACTTGAGCCTGGAACAGTTGAGGGAGTGGTGGCATGATGTGTATGCACCACTTGATGATGTTTCTGTTTCTGAACACCAGCTGGATGATGCGGCCACCTACCTCGTAGTTATTGATAAGCATATGACATATAAGGTGGATTGGGATAAGTCGGTCAAATGGTCAAGAGAAGAGATTGCATCCATTGAAAATTGACTTAGGGTTTTGCCTTTTCCACCAGTAGCTGACTTGGATGGGACGCTTTTGAAGGTTCATGAAATGCTGGGATGAAATAGGGATAATAGGGAAGGGAGCTAATGATGGGCTACAACGCGATTTGTGCTTCCCTATTATCTTCCCGTGCGTTGGTCCGAGCTACATTGCGGATCCGAGGCCGACTTGGATGGAACATGCATTTAATGCTTGTTTGACCGGTTTTGGGTTTCTCTTGGCCAAGTTGTTGTGCCATTAATGTTGCAAGCTCTTCCTTGGCCGACGGGTTTTTTGAGGGGATTCTATATATTTGGCGTTTCGCCTCATTTGTAAAGGGTTAGATAGCTAGAAGTTAGAGTTAGAATATAGAGATTGGTGTAGAGCAGAGATAGTTAGAAGCAAGTAGAGCAAGTTAGCGAGTAGTTGCTCTCAAGCAAATATTGTAACAAAAGCTGGAATTGTTGCTACATTAGATAATTCGAATGCAAATAATGACATTGTGATTTGGTGCCATATTTGTATTCTTTTGTCTTGCATGGTTCTTGTTATTCTATCTTTAAAATTGCTTTGAGGAGGTTAATATTTAGATTAGATTTGATTCAATAATGTTTGTGATTTGATATTCGAATGTTGCAGCAATCTCTCAATCCATACTTTTCGCAGCCAACTAACTGTTAGTTGCTTTGCAAAGTTAGCCTGGACTATCATATTCGTTGTGCTTAAGTTCGGTTGTGAGGGCTTATTCATCTCAACTGCAATAGGGTTGTTTGAATGAATGCTCACAATTTGAAAATCTTAACACCTTAGAAGATTGCACTGTTTCTATAAGATTGTAGATTTATCTGGGTCAAGTAGGAATCAGTTTTGAGGGATTGGTCCATTCCGGGTGTTGGTCACTTTCATTGTTAGTCTTAGGTTTAGTATCCAGTTAGAAATCTCTTTGAAACCCTTATCTTTTACTATTTCTTTGATTATTGGGTTAAATCTAGGATTGAAGTATCATTATATTGTTAGATATGAGAAGTTTTGATTCATTATTTTGCTTGTAGTAAGGTCCCTTTGTGATTACCAGCATTTTCACATTTATCATTGGGTTGTTTATGCATTGTCAAGACCTAACATTTAACACCTTGTGGTTATCTCTTGAGGCTTGCTGATAGAGATTTACCTTTCAAGAGAGATAGGATATTACATTCTGTCTGAGTTGTTGCTATGCAGAAAACACCATCAACAAAAGTTTATCACGGGCTTCACATAAATAGTAAAATCGCTAAATGTCATGCTCAAGCAGGATGCCAAGGTAGAATGGACACCCGAAGCCAAGCAGGCTTTCGAAGAAATTGAGAGAGCCATTGCAGATGCACCAGTGTTGGTCAGTCTAGACTATTTGAAGCCATTCTACATCTATTATTTTTCCTTGGACCACTCGTGTGCCAGCATGCTAAATCAGAAAGATGATGAGGGAAATGAAAACCCCATTGCATTTATGAGTGCTCTGTTGAAGGATGCAGAGTTACAATACCACAATGTTGAAAAACAAGGGTACGCCTTGGTCATGGGAGTTAAGAAATTCAGACATTACATCTTGCAAATAAAGTGTTCGCCATAGTTCCAGATCTAGCAGTCAAGACCCTATTAATGCATAATGAGTTAGGAGAAAGAAGAGAAAAATGGGTCACATTGCTACAAGAATACAACATGGAGATTCAACCCATGAAATTGGTTCGTAGGAAAGCTCTCACCTGCACAATAGCAGAAACTGGACCCAAGCTTACCATGCAACAATACCACTTGGAGGATGTTTCCCTAAGTGAATGGTACGACGACATTGTCTATTACTTATTTAACAAGTGCCCATTATTGCTGTAAGGAGTACAAAAACACACTTTAAGACTGAAGAGTAGCAGCTACATGTTGTAAGGATCCATACTGTAAAAGAAGAATCATGAAGGAATATACCTTAGGTGCCTTGGAAAGAGGAAGCAACTGAAGTGCTGAAATAATTTCATGACAAGTTTGACACTGGCCACGAATCTGGCCCTTCAACTGCTCATTAGATTCTGTGAGTTGGGTACTATTGGTCGACACTATTTAAAGATGCACACAACCACATCGGATCTTGTCACGTCTGTCAGACCGCTGCCACCAGGGAAATGGATGATGTTGTCCGTTGCAACTAGTTGGGGAGGTAAGTCCTTTTGCTCAATGGGGACTCGACTTCATTGGTCTAGTAAGAGCACCATCCTCTGTAGGCCACAGGTATATTCTGGCCGCTTCTAATTATTGCACTAGATGGACTGAGGCAATAACATTTAGGCAATGTACAACCAAAGTAGTTACTAATTTCTTGGAAAGTTTTATTTTAAATCATTTTGGTTGCCTGTTTGTCCTAGTTTGAGATAATGGTCCTGAATTTGCATCCCTTAAGTTTGCTAGTTGGTCCTTTGATTATGGAATCGTGCTTAAGTTCTCACCCAACTACTACCCCTAGGGGAATGGCCTAGCCGAGTCCACAAACAAAAATCTATTGTCTGTTATATAAAAGCTACTTGACATGAATCCAAAAGACCAACACACCCAGTTGAATTTTTCCTTATGGGCAGATCGCATGTGTCATAAGGCTATCTTGGGAAATTCCCTAGTTCGCCTCGTTTATTGCCTAGAGTCTGTTTTCCCAATTCACCTCAAGATCCCTACACTCCAATTTCTTAACACATATTATGAGGAAGGTGAACGCCAGGAAGCTCGCTTGGCTGAATTGTTGCATTTAGAAGAAGTTTGTACCCAAGCAATAGAAAAATTTTCCAAACACCAAGGCATCATGAAGAGATGGTTTGATCATCGAGCCGGAGTAAAGGCCTTTAGGATTGCAGACTTAGTCCTTTGTTGGGACAATTCCCATGAAAAGAAAGGGGGACATGAAAAATTCGACAAGCTCTAGCTTGACCCCTTTCAAATTTTAGAAATTCTAGGAGATGATGTCTTTCGCCTCAAAATGTTTACTGGAGAGGATGTATTGTTGCCTATCAACAGGCAGTGCCTCAAGCATTATTTCCTTTCCTGAGTTTTTCGAGCTCACCCCTCTGTATATAGGTGTAAATAGTTAGAGTAGGTCTTTTGGTTTATTGCTTTGTGTTCGCTGCGCCTTCACTTGCTTTCTTGGCTTTGTTTTTGCTGAGGGTGTCTTTTGATCTTGATGCGGTGACTGTGCCTGGCTCATCAGAGGGCCCACTTTGCTTCCCACCCTAAAATGAGTTCCCTTACTTGAACTCTCACTTGATTTAGGGCAGAACCCTTATTTGAATCCCTCACGCCTATCTTAGACTACACATGAAATACACCTTATGTACTCTTGATGAGCTACACGATAGTCATTATGAGGCTTCAACAAGTGAAAAATCCTAAGTCTGCTCTAGTGACCATTGGGATTTCCAAATCCACTATAAGCTTCAGTGCTTATGCAGTTGAGCAAAAAGTGTATCAAAAGAGAATATCAAAACGAAAGGAAAAGAAAAGAAAGAGAAAATAAACTGTTGAAACAAGCAATTGTGTGGGTGTGTGGACAACTCTATCGAGGCTATGGATGCTCGATTGGCAATAGAGCAATGTTCGTGGAGTCACAACAATAACTTTGTCAAGGTTATGGACGCCTGACTGGTAATGAAGAAATGTCTAGGTTACTTTTTGGGTTAGATAACTTATGTAGCTTGCCTTGGCCGATTGATCACTTTCCTGTGTGGTCTTTGGGAGAGGGAAATGAACTCACTGCACACACTTCTGAGGTATTTTGTGACCTAATTCAACTAAGGATTTGGTCCTCCTTTAAGTTTCTAGTTTTCTTATGGAAACTCGCTTTTGGTCTACGAAACTAGAGATTCTGGGTTTAAGATGAATCTGTACCCTTGGAATGCTCGGGAGTGTTCTCCCAACAGAGTCGCCATTTGTTGTGCCTATAACACACATGCCCCATTCAGACCGGGGACCCCCTCTTTCCTTTTTTCCTTCATCGGGTCATTTTCGCCTTTCCCTCGTTGTGCATGCCCCTATTTTTGAGCTTAAGTTGGTCACATGCAGTAAAGTCATCAATTTCCCTTTGACCGAAATCACCATCCCAAAATCTGCTAAGTCTCTTGCTTTTGCGGAAGTGTAGTTACGGGTTTCCCCTTGTCTTTTACCTTGGTGTCCATCGAGCTTGGCGGACCCGCACTTGCGGTTCTCCCTTGGTGGGTCATCATTGTGCTTCACCGCTAAGTAGAAGCTAACCCAAGGCTTCCACCTACATGGCGGGCTCTGCATTGTCCTTCGTCGTTTGGGTTTTTGTTGGTGACCACACCAAATCGGGTTTCTGCAAACTCACCTATTCGACCTATTGTAGTACTTTAAAATTAATGCACACCATTAATGTTATTTTGCCTATAAATAGAGGCGTCGACCTGTCATTTTCATTCACATTTTCAAATTTCAAGGAGAGAGAAAACAAAAGCCAGAGAGCTCCCGCCGGCATGCGACCCTACAGCAGGATTCAAACAGTTTCCTTCAGATTTTTCTATGATTTCGAGGTAAGATCGTCATTCTTTAGTGCCGAGCATTTTGAAATGTTACTTTTATAGCTAGGAATTTGTAAATGGATGAGAATCCCTATAAAACAAATGCTAACCCTTTGTATTGTTCAATCCTACTACACGCAGTTTGCTTCCTCAGCGCTTGAAATTCCTGGCGTCAACCTTAAATCATAAATTCACCTCTATGCGAAATCCTGTGATGCCATCACTGTTCATCACAGGACAAACACTTGCGGCCCGCACCATTGCAGCTACCATCCTTGATCAACATTGATAATTTCAAAGAAAAAACTAAATCCTCACCCTTTTACAGGAGTACCTACGTGGGATTCCACTTGCGGGTTGCCCTTATGCCCTCACTGATGTCTAGCGGCCAAGCCCTCACAACTCCCTGCATTATGCGATCCACGTTCATCACCGTCGTCGAATGAACCTAAGACCAACACTTTCTAAATTCACTCAGTTCAAATGGCTTTGCGGGCCGTTGCATGCAACACGCCACCCACCGACCTCTGTTGCTTAACAGAGAGGTCACTACAAGGGTCTGTATTGTGCACTCAACACGTTTCCTTTCCTTCCCTGTCTCCGAGAATCCACCAAACAAAGCACTAAGTTAAAGACTTCGTGCGGATCTGTCCTTATGGGTGGTCGTATGCGGGTGGTCCTCACTCCATCGTTGTTTCTTGACGACAGAATGCTCGTGTCTTCATTCATGGTGGACTTCGCAGGAGGGCTTCCCAACACATAACCTAAGTTTGAGGCCTATTTGCAGGCCCACCAATGTGGACCGCTGGCTGTAGATCGCTACTCTTTCAAGGTCGTTCCTCAATGGAAAACATATCACGGTGGTTCGATGGTTTCTTTTCGCATCTCCCAAATGATCAAACTTTAAGATACAACCCTAGCCGCCTGAGGTGTCCACGAGTCTCACAATGCGGACTTCTGCCTGCGAGTCTTCTTCCCCCTAATGTTGCCATCTAACTTCCCACCTCAAGACGCCCACATACCCTAAACCCAAAAGAGCATCAGTTCTTCACTTAATGATGTTGAGTACCTTGTGACTCATTTTCGCACATGCCTAACCACTTCATGAGAAATCCGCCCTACCAACAAACAATGCAAAAATCTCAATGCGGGTGGCTGCTTGCGAGATTCTGTGGCCCCAAGGATGTTATTTAACTGTCTTCATTTCAATGGCTTCCACCCAACAGAAACCCGCACCCTTGGGCCCACAATTCCCTAAATGACCTGAATGAGCCCTAAATACTGAATGATGATGAATCTTATGATATTTTGATAATATATTAATGGATCTAATGCTCAATTTGTAGGATTTGATTGATATTCACTTGCATTTATATGTAAACACACTTACTGCATCTTGTTCTTGCAAAATTTATAGAACCTGTTGCAAGGCCATCATGGAAGCCTGGACAAAAACCTGACAAGGGAAAGAAGCCCGCTCACACTCCTAGGGGAAAGGAAGAGAAAGAAAAAATGGAGTACGAGTTTCATGGAGTGGAGCACACGTTAAAGATCACCTCCATCTAGGAGAAGATCTTGGATATTGACTTCGGACATGTCAGTATAGATGAATCTAAGGAGAGGGTTATGCTTAACCCAAAAATAGACAAGGCCTTAAAAATTAGACGAAGTTGCCTAGCCAAAGCCATTGGTTTCCCTCTCTCGCTTATTTCCCAGAATTGGTAATGGTTTGTCGGGAGTGTTACCAATCCAATAGAAAGATAATTGACCATGACAGAAGAGTACTGGCAGACCTGTCTGCTAAATCTATTGGCAAGACCTTTGACATTCTGGTCTTCGATAAGATGGAAGAAGTTGAGAAAAGAATTTGTCAATCAGGTATGGAAATTAGATCCCATCAGTTGTAAATGGAAAATCAACCAAAATTGGTTGAAGGATAAGAGGGAAAATGTTGCTAATGTCCCTCAAACGCTATATCAGAGTGACTGCTTTGAGGAGTACCATGATCTGGTCATGCTCTTGAGCAGAGTAATGGGTTTTCCCACAACTACATTCTTTTAAAACTATATGTTCTACTTCATAGAAGAGATCCTTGTGGGCAAGACTCAGTTCCATTAGGCAAAGATAATTAGTGACAACATGCATGGACAATTAATGGAGGTAAATAAGACCTCTCGCTTCTTCATGACTTCCTATTTGGTCTACCTCCTAGCGGCCAAGTTACTATATAAAGGATTGTTCTACGCTAGAGAATTGGGAACCAAGCAGGGACAATTAAAAGTATATGACTGCTACCCTCAACTGCAATACAAGAACTTCAAGAAGCATTATAGAAGAGTAAATGATGCCTTCATTGAGAATATAATCAAACTCCTAGGGGGAGATTTTGAAAGAAGAGTGTCGCATAGCACGAGGATATTTGTGATGGGTTTTGGATATTTGTTCATCCAGTTCCCTAAGTTCATCTACATCAGAGCTAAGAGATTCTCAGGAAGACTTTATAGGTTACCCCGCTACCCTAATGACAAGATGATTATGTTGGAGGTGACTTGACAACTTCAAACTTCCCACACCTTGCTGAGCAACAAACATAGAGTCGGGGTCCCATATCCTCTCACCCTTGGAAAAGGAATGTATGCTTGCCCTGCTACCCAATGTCTAGAGTATTCAGAAAAAGGAGTTGGCAGAGTATAACTTTGACCTTCATATAGATAGAGGAAGAGTTGATCATCGGGGGAAGTTAAAGAAATGGGTTGGGAGAGAATATTCCCATCGCCCTCATGTTGAAGACTTCTGGGCCAATTGCAAAGATGACAAGGAGGTGCAGATGCGCCACTATATGAGAATGACCATTGAGTTCCTGAAATCAATCAATTTGTTCCAAGCACAAGACCAAGTTGTCGATGATGACGACGTGATAGATGAAATATATTGTGCCTTGATGAATGCACCTTTGTTGGTGATAGACTAGGCTGAAGAAGAGGTCACCAACTTGGATGTTCTCACTCGCCCTATGGAGAACAAAACAAAGCAATGGATAGATGAACAAATTTCCAAATTGAAGGAACAAGGTGTCGAGCTTACATACAGGGAGCTCAAGGATGAAATGAGCAGTGAGATTGATAGCGGCGTTGTTGCAGGAACCTCTGGTGAAGCTCCAAAATCCCCGCTTGTCACTAAATCTAGGAAGAGGAAGGAGGTACCGAAGCGATAGCCCAAACACAAAGTTTATACAAGGAAGACAATAGAAGGACCACCACCACCACCAACCACATCCATCTCCATTTTCGCTGCTGCTACCACTCCATCACCTCCAACCCAATCTTTGCACGTCTCATCTTCACCTGTAGTGGACATCTCGGTCCACCTCGCCTTCACCTCGTTGACTGCTCTTGTGGCAGTGTTGGAATCTTCTTCCTCCACTACTTCCCCGCTATCGACTTCTTCGCTCCTGCTTCCATTGCCTACCCTATCCAATTTATCTCCTTTAATAACAACCACTATGGCGTTGCCCACTCTATCGCATGCTTTCAAGGTCAAATTTCCACAACTCGGAAATATTCTTGTCAGGTTCAAATTTTCACAACTGAGAAATATCCTTGTCAGGGTCAAATCTTTGCAATTGAGTATCCTTGTCAAGGTCAAATTTCCACAATTGAGAAATATTCTTGTCAGGGTCAAATTTCAGCAATTGAGAAATATCCTTGTTAGGGTTGAATTTTCATAATTAAGAAATATCCTTGTTAGGGTCAAATCTCCGCAATTGAGGAATATCTTTGTCAAGGTCAAATTTCCACAATTGAGAAATATCCTTGTCACGATCAAATTTCTACAATTGAGAAATATCCTTGTTAGGGTCAAATTTCTACAATTGCATATCTTCTACAAATTTGCTCAAAACTTCTTCAAGTTGAAAGAAAGATGCCCAATTGGGTGTTCTATAATATGAAACTCTTGGAAACCTTCACACTTAGACAAATTTTTAGCTTTTCAATTTGGGTGCTTGGGCCGAAATGGGGGTACGAGTATAATGCCTAAGACATCACCTAAACATCACAAACCAATGAAAACTTTCTCAGATTGATTACATGATGGGAAGTGAGATAGGGGTATGAAAACCTACAATACCTAATAATACCTAGTTGTAATTCATGTATAAATACCTACTTTTTACAATTAAAAAGGAATTAGCATATTCACATCTTAATCCTCTATACATATTTCTCTTGTTTATTTTTTTAGAATTGATATATTTACCACAAACCTTTTATACATCAAATATGCAACTAATTTGTTATGTTGAGAGATGTTTTACAATGGCATTTAGGTGTGTTCATAAAAACTCTACCTTAAATCAAGGAGAGTTCTTGAAATCATCACCCTTTATTTTTTTTAATGTAAATCTTGATATTTGAAATAAATATTAAGAATAATATTAATGACTTGAATGACTTGATATTCATTATAAACCGTTATTTTGAATGACTTGATATTCGTTATAAACCATTAATTGAGCAATCATAAATAGTTTGGTTAAGCGACAACATTTATTAGAAAATGGGAACCATTTCTTCCGTAACTGTTTTTCCGTATGGCTAGCTACTACCTACCATCAACAGAAAAAGGGTGCCCATGAAGGTAATGACAACGACTTTAGTTTATTTCTATTTACATTAAATGAGTGTTTGGAGTTTCCCCTTTCAATTCTTTTTGTTAATATTGAATGAGTTTAGGGTGCTGCAACAACCAAGACGTTATACTTTAGAACATTAGAGTTTATAGTTATGGCAGCTGATACAAATCCTCTTGTCATTCTTATCCTTTGATTTCATTGGCCAAAGATAAGATATTGTTTTTTCCTCTCTCCTTGTACCATCTTGAATTTTGACATTATTGCAACTTTTTAAGATATCAGATGGGCATTGCAACATTTTTCTGTGTGTAATGCTTGAATCATTCCTTAATTTGTGAGTCTTACCTTCAACTGTCTCTCACATATGTCAACGGATCATTGGAAATCTTTACATCATGTAGATGTTGCAAAGGTAAATTGATGGGATTGAAACTGTAGTTAGGGTAAAAATTTAGGGCAAATGCATAAACAAATTATAATGAAACCCTAACAAGCACAATAGAGCACAGACTAGCATGGAAATCAAAATAAGAAAGCAAAGCAAAATGACTTCCAAACTAGATTTAATTTATCTCCATTGCTCTTCTCCACCTGCATGAGAATGCAAGATTTTGAAGGATTGAATGATTTGATATGTTGATTGCTCATTTTTGCAGCGTAACGATAAGATGGAGATGACAGAGGAAAAATAGATAGATAAATGAGAAGATTGAAAGAAATTTTGGTAGAGTGAGGATGCTAGAAGGAGATTAATACAAATGGCCTGTGAAAGGCTTGATTTATAGGCAAGAGTTGATTTGATTCGATGGCCAAGATTAAAAGTCAAATGGGTGATGTGTATGGCTAGGATTAAAAGTTGATTTTAGTGCATATGACGCACATTAAGTGGGTTATGACATGAGGCTAAAATTAGGATGTGAGGGAATAAGTGAGACTCTTTTATTTATTTAAGAGGAAAAGATGCCTATGATGCACAAATAAGTGGGGCTAAAAATAGGATGTGAATGGGAATCTCATAATTTAAATAATAAAATTATTTAAATTATTTGTGGATGTGAAGAGTTGTAGTCGTGTGACACATGTTGCAATGTGGTAATAAGTGAGGGATTAATTCAAATATTTAATTTGAATTATTTTGAGACATGTGAAGGGGAATTATTTAAATAAATGAGATTTATTTAATTAATTGGGAAGGTGATTAAGTGGAATAAATGGGATAAGTGGGGTAATGTAATGACCTAGGGTGAAATATTACAAGATGTTTTACAAGGTCTAGATAATGTTATGACGTGGATAATTTTGGGTGTCTACATAAACTATTAAAATGAACACGATTTGATGCTTATTGTATAGGGCAGTAATCACATAGGTAGAATGGTGGGATTGAAACTAATGAAATGATGTTTGACATAGTACAAAACCCTTTTAACTACAAAGTTTTTCAACAATCAAATCCCCTGACTTGCTACCCTATTTTCTACATTTGATGAATTGTAAGTGAATAAACCTTCATAACTTGCATAGGAATGCCAAATTTTTGAACTCATATTGACAATGAGTTTTGAACCATTTGGTGATGCTTTTGTGTATTTGTTCAAGTAGTTGTTTTCTTGTGAGTTTAATGGATGCCTTAAGTTTTGTTATTAATCATTAGTTTGAGAATTACCATTGCAAAAAGTACCTTATGTGTTTGTGCCTTCAAAAGTTGAATTGGGGGGTGCTTGTAAAGTGAATGGGGCTATTGCAGCTCATGACTAGTGAGAAGAGTCCCATTGAGGGAGATATACTATTGATCAAGGTCTGTATCAAGAATTATCTTTATTTATTTTTAATTCCTTAGAGGGTGTGTTCTAAAACATGTTTTTATATTGTGTTTTTTTCTTAGACATTTACAAAATGCCATAAAAAAGCTATAGAATCAAGGCTACGAGAGCATGCATTTGGTTTTTGAAGGCATATGCTAATTTGGGGTTTAGGGTTTATGAATCATGCGACTGTCCTTGATGGTCTTCTAGATCTTACCATCACGACCCAATTTTCATTCTTGAAAGAACAAGTTATACATTTTGTACTTTTATCATGATTAAATGTCACATTCAATGGATGACTGAATGCTTTTCTTTCCAAAGTGAACTATGATTCTTTCATCAAATAAAAATAAAAATTGAACACTTGCATCTTACAATGGAAGATTAACATGCAAGATCCAAGTGCAAATTTATTGGTATAAATGGCATGATGTGCAGGATGAAAATGTGTTGTCCATAGTTATAAATAGCTATGTAGGGGTATCATTGTAAATAATTTTATGATAGGACATGGTGTAGGGTGATTGTATTTATCTCTTATGTCAGCGGTCTTCATTTTATTGTTTGATTTTACCCAAATGTAGATGAAATTAAGATTTTAAATAGGGATGATGAATGTGGCAAGTTTTGGCTTTTTGAAAGGCATAAAGAGTGTGCAAAATTTGTATATGAATTATTTTTGCAACTTTCTACTAGCCGAAGCTAAAAGCGTAAATGTTGCTTGCATATTATTGAACTCTAATCTTCACTAAATCTCAATAGATGTTGTTGAAGATAGGGAAAGGTTCAATGCAATGTTGAATCAGCTAAAAATCAAGCAACCTTAAGGAGGTATAGCTAAAGGTGACGAAGATGCTTTGGCCATAACATAAAACATTGGGTACCTTGAAAAGGAGGGAGAGAGATAGGCAAATGAGGGAGAGAGATAGGTAGAGGAGGGAGCGAGAGAAGATGGGGAAGAGGGAGATATATGTAGAGAGGGAGAGAGAAGGGGGGAGAGGGAGAGGGAGAGGAAGAGATATAAATAGAGGGTGATATAGAGAGATAAAGAGGGATAGGAAAAGAGATCAAGAGATAGGGAGATAGATAGATAGGGAGATATATGTAGAGAAGGATATGGATAGAAAGGGATAGAGAGATGAGTGAGAGGGAGATCGAGTGAGAAATGAAGATAAAGATATAGAATAGAAGAGATGGAGGGAGATATGGAGTGAATAAAATAGAGAATGAAGACGGGGGAGAGAGGGAAAGGATATATATGTATAGGGATAGAGATAGAAAAATAGAGAGAGATATTGAGAGAGCAAGAGGGAGAAAAATAGGGTGATATATGTTCAATTAGTGTTAGAGTTAGTGTTATGTTTTAAGCAGGCTTAGTGTTGGGGTTAGGATTCAATGATGGGGAGAGAGGAATATAGAGGTAGAGATGAATGTAGAGCGAGAGAGGAAGAGTTAGACAAATAGATAGAGGTAGAGATGATTATAGAGCGTGAGAGGAAAAGGGAGAAAAATAGATAGAGATATTGAGAGAGAAAGAGGGAGAAATAAAAATAGAGAGATAGGGAGATGGATGGGGAGAGATAGAGAGCAATAGATAGAGAGGAAGAGATAAAGAGATAAGGAGGAAGAGGGAGAGATAGTGAGAGATATATAGTGAGATAGAGTGATATAATGATAGAGATATAAGGAGATATAGAGAGAGGGGGGAGGGAGAGAGATACAAAGAGAAAAATAGAGAGTAGAGAAAAACAAATAGAGATGGAGAGGGAGATAAAAATAGGGGGAGAGATAGATAAATGAGAAGAGAAATACATAGATATAGAGATATATGGGAAGATAAAGGGACAGAGAGGTTGAGATATAAAGATAGATAGGGGAATAGGGAGGGAGCAAGAGAGGGAGAGAGAGAGATATATATATATATATATATATATATATATATATATATATATATATATATATAAAGGGGGTAAGAGGAGGGGAGAGGGAGAGAGATAAATAAAGGGTGATATAGAGATAGAGAGGGATAGGAAAAGATAAAAGATAGAGAGGATATGTAGAGGATGAGACGAGAGATAGATGAGGGAGATCGAGGATAAATAAAGATAAAGATAGATAGAAGAGATGGAGGGAGAGATGGAGTGAATAAGAGAGAATGAAGAAGGGGGAGAGGGGAAAGGATATAGGGATAGCAATAGAGAAATAGATGAGAGAGAGAGAGAGAGAGAGGGGGGGGGCAGAGTGAGAGAGAAAGAAGGTGATAGAGATAAGTAGAGAGGTATAGAGGAAAAGATAAAGAGATAGAGAGAGAGGGAAGAGGAGAGTGTATATGAGTGAGAGAGATATGGAGAGGGAGAGGAGAGTAGAGAGATAGAGAGAAATAGAAAGAGGGAGTATAAGGAGAGAGGGAGAGGGAGAGGGAGAGATAGGGATAGAGATAGATATAACTTGGGAAATATAGAAGTGATGTGAGAAAGATAGATAAACATATAGAGAGGGAGCGACAGAATGAGAGAGAAAGCGGGAGACGGAGAAATAGAGATAGAAAGATGGAGACAATGAGAGAGGAGGAGATGGAGAGATATAAAGATAAAGCTATATTGTAATTTTAAAAATAATACAAATGTAATATAAATATGTTTAACATAGTAATAAAAAAATTAACTCCTTGAAAATGATATATCTCGATGTTATTTTTATATGTTATCTAATAAGATATGCTAGTTATTCTATTTTTGCATTTACATATTCTATCATCTTATTTATTAGTAGTTAGTAGATAAAATTGTCTCCCAAACCACTTGGGATCCAATCGCCTACCCCTAATCATATACTAAAAATTTATTTACCATTAAGGTTAGGTCTAGCATGAAAACAGTAGTGTTCAATTCTTTAAGAAAAAATAAAAATCCTAAACCTAACATAGGATTACACATAATGCTACCTAAAAGCTTAGAACTGAAGGTTTCAATTGATAAATATTGAACTATTAAACCAGAAGTTAAAAGGAAAAACCTTTCTCTTCCACGTTGCAACTGGAAAATAAGTAAATGCCGAATACAAGTCGATGTACCCTAATTTGTTGATTGTATATTATGTTGTTTGATTTGGCCTAATAAGTTTGAGATTTTTTAAGGATTTTGATAAATAAAACCCTTCAAAAATTTACTTATAAATTCTTTGTTTTTTTGCTTTTTTGGCGGGAGAGAAGTTTAGTGTTGAAGGGGAAACAAAACCCACATTTTAGTTTTGAAAAAGTTGAGTGTCATTCGCAGGTCAACCATGCTTTGGCCTTACATTGAATGTGTATTTGAAAACCTGATCGTCTCATTCTGGATTGGCACATTCTGGATCCAGGGGGTGATCTAAGGGCATTTACTTGCATTTTTTTGGCAGGTTTTGCTACTACTGTCTGTCCATCACGCTTACATTTCAAAACTATTCAAGATTACCTCTCATCACTTCCCATTGTGAGCCTTTCAAAACTAATTCCAGCAATTGGACAAAGTTCCACTTCTACAACTCTAATCTTCGTTCATTCCATCGCTTCTAGCACACTCCTCACTCTTGACTCAAGCACTTTTTCATCTTTCCAAATAATGTAATCATTCAAGTACCAATATCATACAAACTGGAACAATCAAACAAGGTCAAGACTAATAACCGGACTAAAACTTACAGAGGGCCATAAACTTCTGTCGATTGACTCCCTATCAATCGTTTTCCTAAATATGTCAGCTTTGTAATCATGGCAATTGCTTCAGTCTTGTTCGCAGCAAATTTGGATACCTTAAAGACCTCTGAGCTATGATTTCCGTATGTGACTGTTTCAACATGCCACAAAATTCAAAAGTTGGGATACTCGAGCATGGAGGTGCTTCCCAAATTTGTTCTGACCAGGTTGTTGCAGTCTTGCAATGCTGGATATTTAAGTTGTACTACACTGGAAAAAGACCAAGCAATGTGTCCAGATCACACACCCAAATAGATCTAAATGTCTAAGTCTTCTTACTTCCTCAAAATAAATTGGGGGTGATATCAAGCCTTTTATATTTTTCAAAATGATCTTCCCTAGATTGTTCAGCTTTCCCAAACGATTTATGAAAGCGATTAGACCAAATCGGGGACTGTTCAAAGCTGCAACATTAGTCATTGTCATTGAAGTACTTAGAACCCTAACTGTGATTGCAAAAGGGGGTGCCAATCCATCTGATGTGTTAATTGCCATGAAAACAAATTAAAATCATGAATGACAAATGGGCTATAAAATGTTTGCCAAAAGGAAAGAACTAATTACTTTATGAATCAATTTCCTGCTTAAAACTTCAAGGTAGACACCATTAACTTCCAAGACTCGTACACTTCACAGTTGAAAATGGTGAAAAAAGATGGTGGCTAAATCTACAAATGAAAAGCCATTCCAAATCTTCTGAGAGATTAAAATCAGGATTCAAAACTAGGACTTCCAAGAACCATGAAATATTCAAGCACTAAAAATTTTAGTTCACGTGTAGGTTGACCTAGCAGTGGAAGCTTCCATTTTCTTTTGTTTAAAGTTGAACTTTAGAGTAACATGCCAAAATATTCCTGGCAATTGTAGTTTCTTCCTGTCTTCATTGCTACGAATTCCTGCTCCATAGGAGGGTTTTGATTGAAGCCAAAAAGTAGTCAAATTAAATAGAAATATATTTTGATAACCAAACTGAAGAAGTCAAACAGAACGAGCTCAAGCAATAAATCATCAGGGCTTTCATAATGGAGACCCATGTTCAAATCCATGAGACATATGTTACATGCTTAGGACATACAAAGCGTTGACTGTTGAATTGGGTAAAACAACTGTGCCAAATTTCGGTTATCGCATATTACCCAATGGACAAGACCAATTTGCAAGTCCCAGGTGAATTTCAGGGAATAGTTCCCATTGGTAATGGCATCTAAGCCAGAGGACACCCCCACAAAAGGATATTAACCAATCGAAAAAATAAAGAAAATCAAACTGAATAAAAAAAATTATTGGGTCGTAAGACTTTAAACTGATAATTGAAGTTTTGGTTACAAGAAGTTGAGACCCGATGATCTCCACTTTTCAAGACATTTTGGCTGATGGCTTCCCTGTCATGCCTGCACGTTTATGTGCAGCTGACACTTTTATTTTGACCAAGACCAAAATCTTAACATGTCAACTGCTTAAGGTGACTACTAAATATTGACACTTCTCTGATCATTTTTCTTGCCAGATCCTTTATGAAGCATTGTAATCTATACATTAAGAATAAAACTAAAATATAAATTATAAAGACCATTTTTCCTCTAATTATAAATTACTATCCTAACTTTTTGTATTCAAAAAGTAATGAGGGCAATCCAAAAAACCATATCATTGATCTTGTAATATCACTGGCGTGGAGCCGCAAAGGAGACTTGAAACATTGGAATAAGAAACATTGCATGGTGGTATCCAAATACATGGTATTCTTTTACCCGTGAGTATTTTCATTAGCTAGAAAAGAAATCCAGAAAATGTTCATATTCATAGGAAAATTAGTTGAGCACTTAATATCGTGACTGGAGAGAGAATAATCTTACAATCTGAATAACAAATTCCCTATGAAATGGACATTTATGGTGTTGGATTTCATCATTGAAACCAGCATCAGCATTTTCAATTTGACAAGGGAGAATTTCAAGGCAATCCAAAGCACTGGAACATTGTCCTTCCAAAATTGTCAAGGCCAGATGTTTGTCTTCTTGCACCAAGAAATGAGCAACCTCCGAAAATACTTCCTCTGTTAGCTACTAAAAGAGTCGTAATTATCTTTTAATATCTTTCACAATATCTCATATGGCAGCGGTTTGTGGAGGTTGTCCAATTGCTGTTTCCAGTAGATCTGATGAAGCTGTAATGTCCCCTTCTCATCAGTGATCTGTTATGACGCTCATCAGCCTATTCCGGAGGCCCGTAGGCTCATTGAGGTAAAATTAGGGTTTCCATGTTCGGTGGTTCTTTGGCATTTCGGGGAGTTTACTATTTATAATAAATTCTATTTTTGGCAGTATGAAGATTGTCAGCTTTCAGGTCTTTATTTCCAGTTGGAGCAATTATTTGAATTCAAGTTCTCGCTTCTAAAAGTTTTATTTTGGTGAATTTCATAAATAAAGGCATTAATGTTATAAATTGCAGTTGACCCCTTGGCCTAGGAGAATAACTTCAAGATGTTTTAAAAGGTGGTCTTGAAGGGAGACGCCTTCATAGGTGTTTATTATTATTTTTTAATAATGTCATTATGCCTTGGGAAAAAGTGACGCCTCTTTTAAGGAGTGATATTTTTAAAATAAAGTGAAGTTTATATTTTTGCAAGAGGGACGCCATCTTGAAGAATTATTTGATTTTTGGAAATTGAAAAGACTCTTGTGTCTTTTGGTTTCCCTTCTCAAGAATTTGAAGAGTTTGTTTTAACTTCTATAAAATGAAGGCTTTGCTCCAGCTTTGGTATCCAATTGTTTATCATACTGTTATGCTGTCGAAATGACAAGTGATATTTTGCTTCGAGGATGCTACCTCCTAGCCATTAACCAATTTCGTGTTGAAATACAACACCTAGTTGGTCATTTGCTGCTTCTCAACTCAAACTAGCAGATTGACCTCATATGTTGAAGAATTTTGGAGTTATCTATAGTTTTGGTTTTGCTGGTTCATCTACAGCTGAAGGTGGTTTTTGCATACAACTCTTGGAGTAAATTTAATTTGCTTGTGGGTATCTTTCCTATCTATTCCTACACCCAAGGCGACCATCTTTGGAGATTTGCAGATTTTAATTTGAAGTTTTGGATTTTTACTTGCCAAATCGCCCTTGCTCAAGGCCGTACCATTCTGGACATTGGGAAATGTGCAAAGGAAATTAATTCTTATCTTTTGAAGATCAAGAATCAGGAACTGTCTGGAATGGTCATGCTGATAGGAGAACTCACAACCGCATAATGCCCTCAGACCTCCTAAGAGGATGCATGAACATGAAGGTTCAGATCATAACATTTCAAAACTGAAACGACTTGCTAATGACAGTGTGTCTGAAGATGAACAGCTAAGGAGAGGCCAGTCCAAATTACAGCGTTGAACAAGTCAGAAAGAAAAGGAAGAACCTAATGTATGGGACAGTGATGCAAGGAAACACCATAAGATACCTATAAATCATGAGAATACTGCAGCTAGAAAGGAAGAGGAAACTAAGATTGAATTGAGTTTTGATCCAGAGTCAAAACAGAAACCTGGAGAGAAGTGTCCTCAATCCCAAGAGGGAGAGGAGCGTATCGCCAATCAGGAGGACAAAGAGGCTATTTCAGATGAACCTGTACATGTTGCTGAAGGTATGCAGGCAGATACAGATAAAAGTGGAAACCAGCAATATTGTGAGGCTGTAGCTAAACTGGAAAAGTGGAGGGAGCATTTTAAACAGCCAATTCAAAATGAAAAGGATTCTCTAAAAAGGCTGAGAATGAAGTTCTTTTAGAAAACCCTAATTCATGCTTCTAGGCTGCCTGTATATATATATAAACCGGAAAAGCGGAGGGAGTGTTTTAAACAGCCAATTCAAAATGAAAAAGATTCTCAAAAAAAGGCTGAGAATGAAGTTCTTTTAGAAAACCCTAATTCATGCTTCTAGGCTGCCTGTATATATATGATTTTTACATGTTTTTTGTATGAACAAATCCAAACTCCAAAAAAAATTTAGCCGAACCCAGGAACTGAACCCTCAAACCAATACCCGAACTGGCAACTTAGTCAAAATATCCACAATCACAGTAACACTTAACTGTGCCAATTTTAATATTTCATGCTGGAAATCCCCTGCCACCAGCTGGAGTGCTTCAGAGTTGGGCTACATCCAATGGTCCAACACAACTCCAACAATTGATCCACAAACTCACCGACGTTGCTAAAAGAAAAAAAACAGTGGTGTTATCAACATTGCCAGATATCCACCTAATAGAATAATTCAAATTCACATTTATGGCATATGTCAGTCAATTTATAATCTAAAAAAAGCAAAAAACTTTTATCCTGTATCCTTGTTGAAATCCAGATTAGAAATCTTGGAGGCTTTAAAGGGCAATTTTCCATGTCTCCACCATTTTGATTGTCAACTGAACTATGTTGATGTTGTGAAAGGCTTGGGCACAAGCTGTCTTCTGAATGTAGTGAAGGTCTGAAGACTGAATGGCATACAAGACACGGAATATCTGCAATCATGAGATTGCAAAATTCAGAAGAGCTCATTCAAGGACCAAGGAGATTCACCATGTGTAAGAAATAATAGAAATATGAAGAGAGGCACTATTAATGGCTTAATAATTGCAGGGAATAGAAAATATTCCATTTGTACTTCTTTTTTATTGGATATGTTGATACTTCTTCCATGGTGGATCCAACTCTTCCTAGAGATGGGGAACAAATTGAGGATGGCAGATTCAAAATGCAAGGAATCAAAACTAACATACAATTTGTAAGTTAAAAGTGGCGGAGTCAACAACTTTGTCTGTACTTAATGTACTGATTCACCGAATGACCATTCGCAAACTCACTCAGTTTTCTTCTAGCCACCCTAATTGGGCCTACTAACTCCCTTTTATAAAATAAAAGCTAGACTTCACACTACTCGTACTAAAGTGTAACATTGTATAGGTTGCATAATGTATATTACCACCAAACCTTTCTCTTTTTTTTCTTCTTCTTCTTTTAATTTTGTTGCTGCTGCTGCTGGCAGTGGCATCAGAAGAGGCAGCAGAAGCAGTGGCAGTAGTGGTAGTTTTTCCTACTGCTGACGTGTTATTTGTCAGTGACTCAGGAAATACACATCAGTGTTTCACTAATTATGATTATAACCAATCTTCTAATGTGAACTTTAACAACTTAGAAGAATAAAACCACAAAAAATAAACATCTCTGCTGCTAATTTTGCTACAATAATTCATAATATTAATAGGATCAAACCTATACTGCTGTGGTTGTAATGATGACAATTACACAATTTCCTGACAACATGAGAAAGGAAAGCTCACCTCAAGTTTTGTCACCTCGCTGAAACTAAATGCTGCTTGATACCAAACGGGCTATGATGGCAAATTCCAATGAAGAAATTGTAATATATTTCCTCCTTGGTAAGAGTTACGTTATTCCAGTTGCATATAAAATTCAAGCTCATTTATTAGTTTTTATCAAGGTTGCATGGACACGGATACGGATACGGATACGGATACGGTATCCGATACGGATACGGCATTTTTTAAGACGTCTCATATGGATACGGCAGGATACAGTATTCATATAATATATATATATATATATATATATATACATAAATTTCTAAACTATTGAGAAGATTTTCATTACTTTATAAACAATATAAACGCATAATTACTACATATTACAAAAAGTTTATTTTTAAATATAGTTTTATTATAGAAACAAAATTTAAATACTTTAATAGTTTGATAAAATCACATGCTATCAAAAATATTTATACATTAATAATTTTCAAAAATTAATTTAAATTTTTTATTTAAATCTAAAATATTCTATTTTTTTTTTAAATAGAATATTTATATTTATATAAAAAAATATTTTATTTTTACATAAACAAATATTCTATTTTTTATTTTTAAAATAAGATATTTTTATTATATTTTTTAAAATAATTAAAATAGAATATTACAATATTTAAATAAAAATTTAAATTAACTTTTTAAAAGTATATGATATAATTATATATTTGTAATTTAAATAATATTTTATTTTGAAAAAAATTAAAATAGAACAACCAAATGATATTTTATGATGTAAACTAAATCAATATTATAAAAAAAAAATCATTGAAATAATGATGAAAGGTTTAAATCACGCAACATAAGAAAAAGAAGATTTTAAATAATATTAATCGAAAGGGCAAAAACCATTGGCAAACTTACCGAAATGAAATTTTTTAAAAGCTTTACGGAAATGAAATATTTTAAAAGTTTTACGGAAAGGAAATATTTTAAAAGTTTCACGGAAATGATTTTTTTTTAAAGCTTTAGTGTAGGTTTCAAAAGAAATGCAGAAACAGCATTCCAGAGGCTCGCGACATGCTAGAAAAATTAACGGTGAAGAGCATATTTGATGAAGTCGTGTCGCTGGTAGCAGGGAAAAACTCAGCGAAAAACTGGGAACGCTGTACAGATTCTCCCAGCAAGGGTTTTTTTTTTTAATTTAAAAAATAATTTTAAGTTTAACTTAGGATTCGGGTCATTTTTTTAAACATCCGAATCCCTGCGAATCCGGCCAGTTAAAATGAGGGTCTTTTTTTCGATACGTGAAGGCACGGTATCCACGCCGTACCAATGCCGTACCGTGTCCGTATCCGTACCAGATACGGTGGTACGCGTATCAGAGGAGGGAGGGTGCCGTATCCTGCAACTCTGGTTTTTATCCAACAACTTGTCCAAGACAATGATGTTTTCTTGCACTTTTCCTATTTTGAGAAAGCCATTAGCCATTGTCTTTTTAAGGCACTGTCACTGCGTAGCAAGCTTTACCATATCCTTTCCCTTTCCTAATAGATACAGACAATCAATAAGTGTCATAAAAGGCATGATCTCTGAATGGAAACCCTTCTACATCAAATTTCACTAAATCTTTTGCTTCTCCAATTGGTCTCTATAAATTACTATAGCTTTTTGTATCCCTTGCTGTAGCATGAATCATCCTTTTTATGGTCAAGGTCCTGATGGCAGGGTCACATCCCGAATACTATAGAGCTCAATAATCAGAACCTATTTCTGTGCGGTAGAAAACAATGACTATGAACAAATGTTGAAATGGTAACTAATTAGTGGAGTAGTATATTCTTTAAATGTGATTTCCTGATTTGAACAGTTACTTGTACAAGGCAAGAAATGGCCTAATAATCACTGATTTCTTGAGAAACTGATTTCAGAATGTGATGGGCTTTGACTATAGAAGCCGTTCGCTTCCAGTTCTTTCATAAGCTGTGTTGCTTGATGAGATTTCCCCTCCCTTAAAAGCCTCTTCACCAGCACATAGTAAGTCTTACCGTCTGGAAGACAATCCCTGGCAAGTAAATGATATATGAACTTCAGAGCAGTATTGAGGTTGCCATCCCTGCAGAGGAAAAATATGATATTATAAGTATAATCATCAGGTATGTACCCCTTGCTAGTGAGCTCATTAAAAAGCTCAATAGCTGCTTCTGCTCTTCCCTCCGTGTGCATTGCACGGAGCACACTATTATATGTGAATATATCTGGAGCACAGCCTTTCACAGCCATTTCGTCCAGAAGCTTTCTTGCGTCTTGGGACCTACCCATAATGCACAGACCTAAAATCACAGTATTATATGTAACAACATCAGGCTTAATGCCCTCTCCTACCATCTTTTCAAGCAGGTCTGTTGCCTTGTGTAGGTCTCTTGCTCTGCATAACCTACTGATTACTGCATTGAAAATCACAGTATCTGGATTAAGCCTATTTCCAGACATCTCCAAACTTTTAAAAGCCTCCTCCATTCTTCCCTGCTTGCAGAACCCATAAATTACTGTAGTGCACATATCAGTATCTGGATGGATCCCACTTCCATGCATCTCCTCCAGAAGTTTAACAGCCTCCTCCATTCTTCCCTGCTCGCAGAACCCATTGACTACTGTAGTGAAAGTCACGATATTTGGGTAAAGCCCACTTCCACGCATCTCCTCCAGAAGTTTAACAGCCTCCTCCATTCTTCCCTGCTTGCAGAGCCCATCGATTACTATATTGAAAGTCACAGTATCTGGATAGAGCCCACTTCCACGCATCTCCTCCAGAAACTTAACAGCCTCTTCAATTCTTCCTTGCTTGCACAACCCATTCATTAGTGTATTGAAACTGAAAGTCACAGTATTTGGGTGGTGCCCACTGCCACGCATCTTCTCCAGAAGTTTAACAGCATCCTCTATTCTTCCCCGCTTGCAGGGCCCATCGATTACTATATTGAAAGTCACACTATCTGGATAGAGCCCACTTCCACGTATCTCCTCCAGAAACTTAACAGCATCTTCAATTCTTCCCTGCTTGCAAAGCCCATTGATTAGTGTATTGAACGTCACAGTGTCTGGAGAGAGCCCATTTCCACGCATCTCCTCCAGAAACTTAACAGCATCTTCGATTCTTCCCTGCTTGCAAAGCCCATCGATTAGTGTATTGAACGTCACAGTATCTATAGAGAGCCCATTTCCACGCATCTCTGCCAGAAACTTAACAGCATCTTCAATTCTTCCTTGCTTGCAAAACCCATCTATTAGTGTAGTGAAAGTCACAGTATTTGGGTAGTGCCCACTGGCACGCATCTCATCCAGAAGTTTAACAGCCTCCTCCGTTCTTGCCTGCTTGCAGAGCCCATTGATTAGTGTATTGAACGTCACAGTATTTGGATATTGCCAATTTCTACGCATCTCCTCCAGAAACTTAAAAGCCTCTTCAATTCTTCCTTGCTTGCAAAACCCAGTTATTAGCGTAGTAAAAGTCACAGTATTGGGGTTAAGCCCATTTCCACGTATCTCCTCTAGAAGTTTGGCAGCCTCATCCATCTTGCCCTTGTTGCAGAATCCGTTGATTAGCGTAGTGTAATTAACAACATCAGGAGTGCATCCATTTGGTTCCATTTCCTTCAATAACCCCAAGGCCTCTTCCATCCTATCCATCTGAATAAACCCATCCATAAGAGTATTATATGTCACTTCATCGGGGGCCAAACCAAAGTCGGACGACATGTGTTCCAACAAACTCAATGCAGAAGCCATATTGCCAGCCTTACAATGGGCCTTGATCAATGTGGTGAAGATCTTAACATCTGGTTGGATCCCAGCAGACCTCATTTGTGAATACAGTGATTCCACCATCGTCAACTTGTTATCATACACAAGAAAATTCAGCAAAATGTTGTAGATTTTGGTTGTGTGTGGGAGTTTTGCTACCTCCATTTCGTTAAGGACTCCAAGGGCCTGGTCGACCATGTGTGCTTTGGCGTAGCTCATAATGATGAAGCGGAAGGCTTTTTCTGTTGGCTCACTCATTAATCTCAAAACACCCCGCATGTGCTCCAAATGCCCTGCACAGCCCAGGCGATGAATGAGTAATTCGCAGAGTGAAGATTGGGGAGTGTACCCCTTTTGGGTTATAGCCCTTTGAAGGATTGTGAAGGTCTTCAGACAGTCTCTTTCTTTGTTGAGGACATGGAATAACTCCTCTGAGATGATGATATTTGCATTTGGTGAAGACGATGATGGGCGCTTCAGTTTACATGTGCAAGAGGAGGGGTTAACTTTGGTTGTCTTCCAAGGGAGAGAATGAGGCGCGAGATGTGGTCTGGTTGAGGAACACATAAATGGATCGATTGCATAAGCCATTGCACTTGATACACTCTGCAATAATGTTTGGCTTGCAGATTGCTCTCACACTTTTCAATCACCAGAATATTATTTTCATGATATGTGTCATACTTTTCCGAGGTAGACAAAGCCCTGACGGTAATGTTTATTTCATGGTTTTGTGATAGGGGTAATGGTGAAAATTGCAAACCCATGAACTCTCGTGTTTTGTTTTGTGTCCACTTTGATTGGAGTAGCTTTTATTTAATTACATAATGTCTCTAATATAAATTGTATGTTTTTTTAAGTTGAGAATAGGTGTATAATTTGAGTATTAGTGGGTAAAAGCACAAAGTTGTAAATTAGTAAAATATAGTATATTTTATGTTTGTATTTAAAAAAAAAAAAATTAAAATCATTTTAAACTAGTTTTTAATAAATTAAAATTATAATTTAGTTGTTGTTGATAAAATGTTGAAAAATGAAGTTACAAACTTTATAAATTTTTTTTTTTTTTTTTCAAATTTTGGTGTGTATTTATATCTTGAAATTTTAGTGCATGGATATATTTTTTTCGAATTTTGATAAATATTTATTTTTAAATAAATAACAACAACTTTCATAATAAATATTTATCTAAAATGGAAAAAACATTATACCATCTTAAAATAGATTCTTTACATTAGGAGTTATTGAAACTTCAAAATTTTCAAATAGTTTTTTTTTTTTTTGGTAAATTGGACTCAAAGTGGTGCTCCATATATTTTTAGCCAACAATTTTAGTTGAAAAAGTTGTGGAACTATATAACTTAGGTAGAATGAATTTTACTAGATCAAATTGATTTTTAGTTAGAAATACTTAAATTTAGTTGTGCTAATAAGTTGGTTGAAAGTGTGACACAGTGTTGTGTTTTTACCCTAGATTTTTTTTATTCTTTAAAAAAAAAAAAAATTATTTTAGATTATATTTGCATTTAAAGCGATCTTAAATAGTATTACATTTATAAAAATAATTTTCTTGTTTTTAAATTTAAATTCTAATATGGGATTTGATTTGATCTATCTTAATAAATGTTGTGTGAGTTCAAGATATAAAAAACATTCCAGACTCTTGGTGTTGTATTTAAAGGAGTAGCCCTAATTCATTTTAGACATCACATGAGATCATGTTAGATCATTTAGACCTATCATTATTACTTCCACACATTATTAGGAACATTTATTAAGGAATATATGTTACACAATCATCTAGGCATCTTGCATGTTTGAGAGAGTTGCACTCAGATTTTTTATGCAACCATTAACTCAGTATCCTTACAAGGTTTGACAAATTGAATTTATTATTTATGCCATGCACAAACTAGCAAGCACCTTAAAAAAATTAAGCTTTGGAAAATAGAGATTGATGAGGTGTTATTGAGTTATCCATTTTAATAGATGATTTATCTTATCAAATCAAGTTGATGCCCTAAGACTATCTAGAGCAAGGGTTGGAACCTAAACTAGGAGTGCTTTTACTCTAAGAAATGAAATTGCACAAAATCAAAATTGTTGAATTCAAATTAATATAGAGATTTAAATGTTTTTGTTAAGTCAAAGTTGTTGAAAGAAAGATTATTCTATGAGTTTGAGTACTTATGTTAAATTGAGATTGTAGGAAAAATAAAATACAAGTAAATATTAAACAATTTTTTTAAAAAATTAAAAACTATTTTCAAATTTCTAAACAATGTTTTACGAATAAGCAAAATGAATATTGAAAAACAAGGTGTTTCTCTAAAAAGATACTAGAAAGGCTAACACACTTGTAGGATGACTATACCAACTTCAAAGACACAAACTACATAATAAAACAATTGCAAAATAATACTATTTATTACAAAGAAAACCATATGAACTTTAACTAAAAAATACCATTTTTCTTTCTTTCTCTAGATGAGTGGTCACTACTCCTCCATAGGAATGAGACTACTTCTAACTAGTGCATTCAACGATCAGACAATCATTTGTTTTATGAAATAAAAAAGAATGTAAAACCATGTTATATTTTTGTTTTCTAAAAGAAAAGATTACATAATCTATCTCATAGTCTATTGCTCAAGTTCTATAGATTTTTTTTTCTAAATTTTTTGGGATTCAATAGGCTTATTTATGAAGCTCTGCTAAATCCACCCAAGAAGAATCCTAGAAATAGTATGTTACTTATACAATCTTGCTATCATGCTAATGCACAATATCATATTTTAATTCTACTAGGATCCTAGAGCTTTATCTATAACTAAACATTAAAAAGTGGTCTCTTCATAATGAACAATCTATTGATACTTCATGAAAGGTGAAGGTGATTCTTTAGTGATAGATTGCATTTATTATCATGTTTTTGTAGGCTATGTTCACATGCTAATGGTTGAATACTTGTGAACAAGGCTTTTGATGTAATTCTAGAGCTAGGAAAATTGTTCAACCTTTGCTACTTTTTTATCTTGTAATTGGTGCTTGCAAGTGTTTTATAGATTTTGTCATGTGTTTCTCTGAAGTCCAAAGCCGTAATTTTTGGAGTTAAGCCTTCAAAACTAAAAGTTTAAAGCTATGTTGCTGGCCTTTCTTGCTAGAAACTTTAGAGTTCAAAAAAACCATTTTCAATGTTTGTTCAAGTTATGTATTTTCTTTATATTCAAAATTTCCCTTGTTTACGTCAAAATAAATAACTTTTGCCCAAGCTAGGGGTCGAAATATCAATAATTTAAACACCAATGACCAACTAAAAGTAGACCAGTGAGTGAGTGAGTGTGTGTGTATATATATATATATATAACTTTTATCTTAGTTAAGTAGTAATTTCTAAGCTACTCTTAAATCCACATAAAAATGGTATAGGAAGGGGAAAATGGGTTTACTTTGTTATATCAAAAAATGAGGCATTTTACATCTCATCAAAGAATATTGAGGCAAAGAAAAATCAACAATCTATAAATTAGCAGAGATTGAGTATATAGGTTTACAATAGATCCAAAAGTTAAATTAGGTCTATAAGTGTGGGATCAAATATGTAATCACGGAAACAACCTTAGTCAACGAACTAAGCATTTTCTAGTTCCAAGTCGTTTGTCTAATCATGACTAATGTTTTTGTACTATTGGTGAACTAGTTATTTTGAGCACAACCTTACATGCCCACTTCATTTGATCCCTCAACATAACTTAATGCACACAACATAGTGCTCATGCATCTAGGTGTAACATTGTTCAAAATTGTAGAACACTACTTATACATATAATGTTTCTTTGCACATGGTTGCACATGCTAGTGTTCGGTTCAACCATATATTTGTGATACACAAAAAATTAGCATCTTCATGTTGTGCTTACATATGTGTGTACCATTTAGCAACCTCTTTTCCATAGAAAATGATCAAACAACATGTGAGTGCCAATAATTGCATGAGTTGACATGGTAGTCCAATGATGATCTAGTGAGTCTAGCACATGACCCATGTAGCATGAATTACAGTTCCCCTCAAATTTAGTTGACTAGATGATAATGTATCCTTTCTTCTTAGCCATCTTCTCCATCTTTTTCAATCTCCAAACTAGGTTTCATGTACTTGTGCATCTCTAAAACCTCTTACCAACCTTCAATTGGAGAGTCACTCAAGAGACTATAGGGTCACCCAAGTGACCTAAATTAAGTTATAGGGTCACCAATCCAACTAGCCCTAGCAAAAGGGGTGAACTTTCCATTTTTGGAGACATCTTATTGCTTCACTTATAGCCATTTTGTAACCATTTTTCTGACAATTGAGAGTTGTTTCTAGTCCTAATAGAGCCTTCACTCTCCCTAATTGATTCTCCTCTCCTCTTGATTCTCAATTAACTCTTCAATACACTCCCTATCAAATCTTTTTGAACTACCAATCAATCCCCCAATTTATTAAGCTTCTATGATATAAGTACCTCCATTCACATAAGTTTGAGAAAGGTGGTTCACTACTACAATTTTTCCTTGCATAAGGATCTCATTCTCTTCCTCTTTAATAAGGTAGAACCACCCTTTAGGATCTAGGTTGTATTTTCACTTGCAACCCCCTTCAACATTCTTATGCTCATATAGGACTTTGTGTGCCTTATCAATTTTCTTGTAGAATCTTCAAAGCTTCCCTTACCTTCTAGGTAATCTCCAAATTCATCCTTGCCTTTCCCATATCATCAAGAAAGATGACCCTAATATTGAATAAGGAGGATGTTGGACCCTTTGAGAACATAGGTTGACATAGATAGCATAAAATTCTTCTTGAAATATTCTATTTAAATGGATTCCATTATTCAATTTAACTTATTTTCAAAATATCTTTTTCATTTAATTAGCAATTAGAAAATCTTTCCTTGGGAAAAGGAACAACTAATATTTTCTTAGCTAGCTTGAATTTTTTATTTTTTTAAATAAACTTAAATTTAAAGTAATTGCATTGTATGTGTTCTTGTAGAATATATCTTGCCAAGAGAAAAAAACACAAAAAAAAATTAATTGAATTGGGAAAAAAAATAGAATACTGTTCATTTAGTGAAAGAATATTTTTTAAGTAGCTAATTAGTGTGTAAGGAGGAAATCAGATAAGCGTACTAATCAATGCTTAAATGAATTAAAATAAATCTAATTCAAAACAAGGATTTAGATTTATGCCCATTACTCACGAAATGAAGCTAAGAAGAACAAACTCAAAGGATGCAATCAAAATAAAGAACATAAAATGAATTCATAAAAACATAGTGTGACCATCTCGTGTCAAAGTATATTTGAAAAGATGTTGGATCGTTGTTGTATCAATGTGAAGCCTCCATTTGTGCATATCAAAAACTTCAAATTTGTGTGAGGTTGATTGAAGATGTATGTAAAAGCTTCCAAGAAATCAATGATTAATTTGGCATTATTTCGTTGTGCAAAAGATGTCAATTCTCCGATCATTTTTGAGGAAGAAGATGGTTGTTATATAGATTTTGTGTTTTGAGATGAACAATCAAGATCGGGTAGTAGAATATCCTGATCGACGGTTCAAAACTGTTGAGAGGAATTAGATGGGAAGAATCAATGGATTTTGGTTACATAATTGGTGTGATTGAAGAAATTAATTTGAGTGTTCAGTGGGATTGAGGAAATTATGTTGAGCCTTCAATGGGATTGAAGAACAGATGAATCAGTCAAGAATAGAGTGAGCAATTGGGGGATCGTAATCCGCTCAATCATGAAAGTGGAAGAGGATAATTAATTAATTGATTTAATTAATTAATATTTTTGAGTTAATCGTGCAAATCATGTTTGAATTTTGCAAACAAAGTTGTATTTGTTTGTTTGACCTTTTTGATGGTATTTTGAATAATTTATTTAATTATTCAAGCTTAGGGGAAAGTATTTAATTAAACTATTAAGTATTAATAATTTAATTGATTTAGGGGAATAGGGTAAATTAGCAACATAATTAAATAATGTGATTTAATTAATCAAGAAGAATAAAGTTAGATTATGAATTTATTAAATAAATGAATTTTATTTAATTAGTCAAAAATGATGAAAGAGTGAATTAATTAAACAATGTAATATTATTCAATTAATAGAGGAAATTAGGGTTTTTGATGAAAATAATGTGAAATGGATAGTGATATTAGGTGATAATGATGTAAATGATGATAGACAATGAATTAATTAAATAATGTTAAATCACTTAATTAATAGACAAATATAAAATTTGATAATAATTAAATAATAATGTATTATTTAATCATTTAGGGAAGAAGGGTGAAAGTTAGTGTTGTTTGCCAGTTAGGACAATTTAGGGTATCTACATTTTTTTCCTCAATCATCCTCAATCATCATTTACATCATTATCACCCAATATCACTGCATTTCGCATCATTTTCATCAAAAACCCTAATTTCCTCTATTAATTGAATAATATTACATTATTTAATTAATTCACCCTTTCATCATTTTTGACTAATTAAATAAATTTCATTTATTTAATAATGTCCTAATCTAACTTTATTCTTCCTAATTAATAAATAACATTAGTTATTTAATTCTATCGCTAATTTACCCTATTCCCATAAATCAATTAAATTATTAACACTTAATAGTTTAATTAAATCACTTTCCCCTAAACTTGAATAATTAAATAAATTATTTAAAACATCATAAAAAAGTTCAAACAAAAAAATACAACTTTGTTTGCAAAAGTCAAACATGATTTGCACATTCAACTCAATAAGGTAACACAACAGAAACTAGAAAACAAAATTGAACAGAGGCCATTTTTGTTACTATTTTTGCCGCTTTTGACTTGAACTTTGCCACAATCGACCTAAAATCTACCACTTTTACTCTCTGGTTTTTTATAGGGATTGTCACAAACTTATTGCTTTTGAAAAATTTGAATGCACTTGATCTAAAACTATCACAATTGCTTCTAATATTGCCACAGTTGACCAATTTTCTTGGCCGCAGTCGACCAAAAACTAATTGCTTTTGAACAAGAATTTCACTTTTCCTACAATGTTTACTAGATAGAAAACTTGAAACATAAGCTGCTCTTGAAAAATCTTACTACAGTTGCTCTTAGAACTTGATTGCTATTGACATAAAATTGGCCGCTATTGCTATGAAATTGCCGCTTTTGCTCTGTCTTTTGGTGCAAGTTAGAATGCTAATCCGAAATTGGTTACACATCCTTTTGAGAATGAAATAGTTAGATTCCCAAACCACATCATAAATCCAAATCAGTTCATCATCCACTTATGAAATCAAAACACTCCAATTTAGCTTGAAAATTCAAAATCAAAACAAAAAACTTTGGATTATTCCTTCACTCAAAATGATAAGATATCAACATTTTCTTGACCCTCATGGATAGTTCAAGTAGATTCTCCACAACATATCCTCTAGAAAATGAAGTGAAATATCAATTGAAGTTTACAACATTTTTGAATCCCAAAATGTTAGCATTATTTCCAAAGCATCACTCAAATCTTAGGATCTTGAGTATCATGAAAACCATAGTGAAACACCAACACCTTTTGTCCAAAAGGTTATCTTTCACATCATCATTCATCATTCACCCATATCACTCACTTTATGACCATCTGGCATCCAATTGCTCCAATTCAACAACCAAACCTTACGACACCCATCATACAACCGAGTCTCACATAAATTGAAGGTGAACAAAGAAACATCATCAATAGTTTGAGAAGCTTCATATTTGAGAGAAACGAAACACCCACTTAGTGGAGAAACGCGGCTAACATCCTAGACAACAAGGAACATAAAGCAGATATTGTGGCCGAAAGGCTCGTATTACCACCTCATGTGAGGCAATAGATACCATCCTTTTAAAAATAGAAAATCCCAAAACACATAGAAAAACTGAAAATTCCAAAAAATCAAAGCATTATCTTATTCATAGATAGAAATCACCAACTTCCACAAAATCTTGATGCTTGTTTATGATAACCACATGATCAAAATATAGAAAAAGGATGGAAGCAAACAAAATTAGCGCTAGTATGCCCCCAACAAACACCACAAATGATGAAGGTGACTCATGGGGCTATAGGCCAAGTGACATTATAAATCCTCAAAAGGAACCCACATTTAAAGCAACACCAAAGAGGAGGAAGTAATCTGAAGACAACAAGAAAGGATGGATAGGTTAAATCAAAATCCCAATGTTGTAGTCATAGAAGAAGTGGATAGTGAGGAAGAAATAGATGAAGAAGAATTCTTTCAACACTCCAACAATCCCAAGGTGCTTAAACTAATGGAAAAATTTCTAAGGAAGGATCCAAATGCCTACTTCTTCAAATTAGCACAAAGTGATGCTAAGTTACCTATAGACTTAGTATGGAAGGTTTTAAGGATCCTCACCTCATTCCCTTAAGGGATAAATTAGTCTTGAGAGAAATACCCAAACCAGTGGAGATTCCAAACATGCCACCAATCTTCTCACAAGGGAATGATCAACCTAAACAAACACCAATGGACAACCTTTTGTTTAGGAAACCATCCCAAATCAAGAAAGCAACAATAGCCCAACAATATCAAGGAGGTCCACCTTAATACATACCCCAAAACACCTCCTACATTGACCCTTCCCAAAACATACAAAACCAACATCGAAAATTTCCACAACGAAATCCACAATAAGGTGTTCCACAAGAAAAATACTTTGGCAACCTTCAAACAAATCAACAACATCAATAAGGTGTGCCACAGGGTACCCTTTCTAATCAACATCAACAAGGTGGTTGATATGGTCCCCTTCCCAATCAACATCAACAAGGTGTTCCATAGGGTACCCTTTCCAATCAACATCAACAAGGTGGGCCATATGGTCCCCTTCCCAATCACCATCAACAAGGTGTTCCATAGGGTACCCTTTCCAATCAATATCAACAAGGTGGGCTATATGGTCCCCTTCCCAATCAACATCAACAAGGTATGCCACAGGGTACCCTTTCCAATCAACATCTACAGGGTAGGCCATATGGTCCCCTTCCCAATGAACATCAACAAAGTGTGCCATATGGTACCCTTTCCAATCAATAGTCTCAACGACAAGGTATACCACCAATGCACTACTGGGGTAACCTTCAAAACAAGTCATCCTAACAACAAGGTGTACCACCAACGCACTATCAAGGTACCCCTCTTCAACAAAATCAACAAGGACCTAATCCTCCTTGCCACAACAAGGACCTAACCCTCCTTAAATTCAACAAGGACTTAATCCTCCTTCCATCCAACAAGGACTTAACCCTCCTTACATTCAACAAGGACTTAATCCTCCTTTCATACAACAAGGACTTAACCCTCCTTCCACCCAACATGGTTACCAAGGTCCTATACCTTCACAATACCCAACTTATGACCAAACAAACATTTTGGGACAACAAGGCTATTACACACAGGTCCCAAACAAAAATACCAAACATAGAGGTAGGAATGCAACTACAAGCCCTAAATCAAAGGATATCAGACATCCATATTGAAAAGTACAAGGGAAAAGGAGATCCAATAGAACATGTGCAAGATTTCTTGATATCTTTCATGGAAATACAAAACGATGATTTCTATCTAATGAGACTTTTTCCATGCAGTCTTACTAGTCATGCTATGGAATGGTTCTCCCATCTACAACTAGGTATTAAAAGTTTTGATGAACTAACTACCAAGTTTGTAAACCACTTTTCATTTAACATAGAATAAGATGTCACCATCACTAACCTCTACAAGATTAAACAGAGTCAAGGAGAATCCTTTACATCCTACCTACAAAGATGGAGACATAAATCTAGTAGGTGCAAGTGTCCTATTCCCAATAAAGAACTAGTGGATATCTTTGTTTCTAATGTCCAAATAGAAATCAATTATCAACTCACCATGTTGTGCCTTGCTAACTTCGAAGAGACTATTGAAAAGGGACTACACATTGAAAGAGCTCTCATAGCAAGGGGAGTTATTAAGCTAAACAACTCAAAAGACAACCCTTCTAGTTCAAATGACCAACCTAAGATTTGGGCCAAAAACAAAAAAATTACTAATGATGGAGTAGTTGATGCTAGAGCTGTATGGAATGTACAAAATCCCAATGGACTACAAAAAAAACCCCAAGTTGCAAAAACAAGCTATATTCTCAACAACGTACAAAACAATCAACTTTGGTATCCCCAAAACAATCAAGAAAATAATCAACAAACAAATCAAAGAGGACAACAAAGACAATATAACCAACCAAGGAAGAAATTTACTGCATTAGGAGAACCACTTGAGACAATCATGCACAAATTAGTTCAACAAAACCTTGTCAAATTCAATGAGTGCCCAAACTATGAAGAGCCAAGTTTTAAAAACCATGGTACAATAAAAATGACTTATGTGAGTTCCACAAGATCAAAGGACATACAATGAATAATTGCATGAGACTTAAACATATAATACAAGACCTAATCAACAAAGGAGAAGTTGATATAGAGCACTGTCCTAGGAAAAAAGACCTTCAAATCTACACAAATCCAATTCCTAAACATGCTAAGAGAAATGACAAAGGGAAAGAACAAGATTATCATAGTGCCAACTACACCTATGGTGACACCATCCTAGGTACCCTTTCTCAAGTAGATGACACTAGGGTCAATGTGTTAACAATATGAGGTAGGGACACTGAATGTAATGTAACTATTCATCAAGGGAAAGTCACAATACAAGGAGCCCCACCTAAGCCCACAGCTAAGTCATCCAATGATTATAGTATTATGGAACAACTAAAGAAGACCCAGGCTTTGATCTCCATCCTAGAGCTACTGAAGTTATCACCTGTGCATAAGGAAATACTAGAAAAAGCTTTGGAAACATCAATCCCTAATGACCTCAATCCTCATCAGTTTCAAGCCGTGGTTGGAAAAATCATGGCCACTCATCATTTAGCCTTTTTTGAAAAAGAGCTTCCACAGAGATCATTCCATAAACAAGCCCTCTACATAGAGGTTGGTGTCCACAAATATCAGGTCAAAAGAGTATTGATAGATAATGGTGCAGGTCTAAACATTTGTACCTTGAAATTTGTTAAAAAGCTAGGGTATTCTAATGATGTAATTGACAAGGGAAAACACATCACTATAAGAGCTTATGATGACCTATAAATAAATTCATAAGGGATAATCAGGCTACTTGTATAGATAGGACCAACAACAACAAAAACTACATGTCAAGTATTGGACCTTGAGCTACCATATAATCTTCTTCTAGGTCACCCATGGATTCATGCACTACAAGCGGTTCCTTCAACATTCCACTAGTGTCTAAAATTTCCTCATGAAGGAAAGGAGGTTACATTATACGCTGATCTTGAACCCTTCTACTACTGTGCAAAATTATAGGAGAAATACAACAAAATCCAGTGAATACCAAGTAATGATATATCATTTCACTCCTCATATGTTGACCCATCAACACTACCATCAACATCAACTAAAACCATATCATGTGAACTACCAAAATCTAATACCAAGATTCAAATACTTGAAAAAGGTAATGTGAACTATTATTTCAATCAAGCCTTTTGCATTGGAATGCTTCCCCCAACACCAAAGGTTTATGGAGGACCTATGAAGATCAAACATATTCAAGCGACAACCATGGTAGTCAAACCCACAATCTTTACCAAGTGGGGAGATATGAAGGATGAGGAAATATTCAAGGAGGGCCTCTCATCAATGATCTACAAAGAAGAACAAGAAGAACTACAACAACTACAACCCCTTCCAATTGATCCTAGTGGTAAATGGTATTAATGGGATACACTAGAACATGTTGCCTTGGGATACACAAACAAGGTAGATGGGAACCTATTATAGTGGAACAAAGAGAAAAGAACATGGGACTAGGCTATGGTTTGATAGACGTGGTTACTCCAAACATTAGACATACCTCTTGTAAGAAAGGAGTTCCTTCTACTAACGTTAAGACATTAGATATCTACCATCATATAAACTTTGACTTACCAATAAAATACCTATTCAAAAAATTTAGCATGAGTATAGTCCCTACCCAACTATAATAGATTGGGACCAACAACAACATATGCTTTTTTTGGATCAATTCCAAAATGATGAAGCTATTATAGAGTTTATGGGACTTCAAACCGATATACCATCAGGAGGTCATAAAGCAGGGTTAGTCATGGAACTCAAATAGGGAGCATATTTTGGAGGGGAGATTGTGTCCTCTAGTCATAAAATTGAAAAAGACAATGTAAACATCAAAATAAGATCTCCTAGGGAAAACCACGATGTGGCTCTATCAGATCCTGAAAAAAGAAAAATAAAGGAAAAATCTAAGAGAGAAAACCTCTCTGAGGTGCCTAAGGATGGAGGATTCAATCTCCCTATTTCTGAATATCAAGAAAATTCAACACTCCAAGTTGAAGAAGTTGAACCAATGTTGGCATAACAGAAGCACCCCAAATCACATATCATGCAACATCACTGGATCCTAAAGAAAAGGTAAACTTCTTAGTATTCATCAATGAAAGGAAGATAAACTTCACATGGACATATGCATAAATGATAGGGCTAGATCCAGCATTGGTCGTACACCACCTAGTCATATTTCCTAGAGCTAAACCCATCAAGCAGAAAACATGAAAGATGCATCCCCAGATAACACTTTTGGTAAAAGTAGAACTAAAGAAATTGCTAGATATGGGTTTCATCAAACCAATTGATTACCCTGAATGGATCTCAAATCTAGTACCAGTATCAAAGACCACTGGGGGCATCAAAATCTCAAAGATTTATGAGATCTAAACAAAGCTTGTCCAAAAAGATGACTTCCCTCTTCTACGCATTGATATGATTGTAGCTCTAACAGTAGGGCATGAAATGTTGTAACTAATGGACAACTTCTTTGGGTATAATCAGATAAAAATATCCCCTGATGATCAACATAAAATAACATTCATGTGTGCATGGGGGACCTTCTGCTGGAATGTCATGCCATTTGGTCTAAAGAATGCATGGGAAACCTATTAGTAGGCAATGAGTACAATCTTTTATGATATGCTACATATAATCATGGAAGACTATGTGGATGACATACTAGCGAAGTCCATCAAAAGAGAAGACCATTTGACCAACCTTGCAAAGGTGTTTGATAGGCTCAAACAATATAAATTGAGGCTCAATCCAAAAAAAGTGTGTATTTGGAGTAACATCTGGAAATTTACTAGGGTACATAGTATCAAGAAGAGGCATCCAAGTAGATCGTGCAAAAGTAAAAGATAGATTCAAGAGATGCATCCTTCGAAGACATTGAAGCATTTAAGAAGTCTACAGGGGAAACTATAGTCCATAGGGTGGTTCATCACCCAACTGGCATACAAGTGTCATCATTTCACCCATCTACTACACAAGGACATCACATTCAAGTGGTATGGTAGATGTGATCAAGCATTCCAACAAGTCAAAGAGTATCTACTCACTCCTCCTATACTAATGCTACCTATTCTAGATAAAACAATGATACTCTATGTATCTACAACACAAGCAACATTAGGAGCTCTCTTAGCACAATTAGATGATAACAACAAGGAGAGAGTGGTATACTATATTAGTCAAACACTGTTGGGCTACAAATTGAACTATTCACCCATAGAAAGAGTGTGTCTTTCTGTTATGTTTGTGACACATAATTTGAGACACTATATCTTGAATAGACAAGTAAAGCTAATCTCAAAAGTAGATCCACCAAAGTACCTACTAGCAAAAGTAGCTCTAACTGGTAGGATTGCTAAATGGGTGATGATACTAAGTTCGACATAGAGTACATAGACAATAAATCCATCAAATGACATATCATAGCAGACCAACTAGCAAAAGCACCAATAGAAGACCACCAATCTCTCACAATAGAAATCACAGATGAAAGCATACTATTAACTGAACAAACAAGCTGTTGGACCTTATACTTTTACGGGTCCCACACTCAACACGGTTTAGGAGCAGGAATCTTATTTCTCATACCACAGGGAGATAGTATACCTAAGGCTTACAAAAATTCTTTCCCATGTACAAATAACATCTTGGAGTATGAAGCACTAATCACAAGACTCAAAATGGCCATCAAATGGAGGAGAAAAGAACTACAGGTTTATGGAGACTCTCAATTGGTAATCAGGCAAGTAAATGATGAGTATCAAATAAAGGATGACAAGTTGATGCCATATAAAAGAATGGTGGATAGTTTAAAACAATATTTTTTCACCATCACCTTTGAATAGATTATCTAGATCAACAACAGAGCAGTGACACCATGGCAATGATAGGTTCGCTCCTTGACATTCCACATAACATTGCTAAGTACCATTTCCTTATGGAACAACTGCTCGTACTAGCATTTGACATCCCAAAATCAGAACTAGTGTGTATTGTTGTTGGTTCTAACTCACCATGGTACGAAGACACATTCAACTATCTAGCATGGTATCATACCTCTTGACTTGATAACCACCCAAAAGAAAACCTTTTCCCGTAGGACTTCTCGATTCACAATCCTAGGAGACACCTTATATTGTTGAAGTTTAGAAGGTATTTTACTCTGATGTCTTAATGCACAAGAAGCACAAACTGCCTTATAAGAGGTACATGAAGGTATTTGTGGGTCCCACTCTAGTGGACCTAACCTCGTACAAAAATTGTTGAGAACAGGATACTATTGGCCTTCCATGGAGCATGAATGCATTCAGTACTCCAGAAGATGTCATTAGTGTGAACAACATAGTGACCTTGTTCATGCACCAGCATGGGAGCTGAGACCTATCACAACACCATGGCCTTTTTCATAGTGGGGATTAGACTTGGTAGGTAAGATCTCTCTCACTTCGTCAAATGGACATAAGTTCATTATTACCACAACTGAATACTTCATGAAGTGGATAGAAGCGATTCTGTTGACCTATATCATAGGAAAGCAAATATCAAAGTTTATCTTGAATTATTTGATATGTCGATATGTAATTCCCCAAAACATCATAAAGAACAATGAAACCCCATTAAAAGACCAAGATGTCAAAGAGCTTTGTTCCAAGTTTTCTATCCAACACAGATTCTCCATGCCCTACTATCCCCAAGGAAATGGTCATGTTGAAGCATCTAACAAAACCATTCCGAAGATACTAAAAAAGAATGTTAATGAGACCGGCCATGATTGGCATCTACAATTGAACCTAGCCCTATGGGCTTACTGAACTAGTATTCATACACCTATAGGTGCCACACCATTTTCCTTGGTCTACGAATCTAAAGTTGTCTTACCTATTGAAGTTGAAATCCCCTCACTGTGAATATCACTAAAAGGCATGGTTAACAATGAAGAGTATCAGGTATCTAGATTAAATGAGTTGGAAATCCTAGATGAAAGGTGTTTGAGCATGTTAAACCATCTTCAGGTTTATCAGAATCAACTCAAACGAAGCTATAATAAAAAGATCAAAAATAAAAACTTTCAGGTTGGTGACTTGGTACTCAAAGAATCAGAAGGTACAACTGAATCAAGATGGTAAAGGTAAGTTTAAACCCAATTGGTTAGGCCCATTCATCATCACAACAAGCTATGGCTCTAAAGCTTACTAATTGGCTACTCCTAAAGGAGAACCTTAGTCGAACCGTTGAACAACAACCATCTTAAGAAGTTCTTCACATGAACACATCATAATGCCCCAGGCAAAAGGGTAAAAATCCAAAAAAAAAAAAAAATCAAGAAAAACAGTAAAGAGAAATAAAACATTATTTAAGTGAAAAAAACTTTGTAGCACTTTTAGAATAGGCACCATAGTGAAAAATTGACAAATAGGTGCTACATTTGAATAAGGCTTGCATTGTTATCTATCAGTGCTATTTGAAGCATCCAACCATTACTCCCATAAAAAAATGTGTCCAACCATGGTTTGATAATTGATTCAGTATTGAACCTTGTTGCACCATCAACATCTATCTCCACTAGTGAAGGCAATCTTGCCTTGAATTGGAGGAAACTTCTAGAAATAGGTATCAGATTGGATTCTTGTATATCCTATCATGGTCAAAAACCATCAAAATAAAAAACATCTAGAAAACCAACAAAAATCAAAACAAAGTCGTAAAACATCAAAATTCCAAAATGATCAAACTACGTGGTCTCTGTGTGTATAACATACACAAGGCTTATTAGCCTCTGAGGCCTTAGGTTAGTCCCCTTAGGTATCTATCATGCTTTCTTTCAACTTAGTGAAAAATCCAAAATCCAAAAAACATTCAAGAAATTCAAAATCCAAAAAAACATTCAAAAATTTCAAAATCCAAAAAACATTCAAAAAACATAAAAGATTGAAAACATGTTCTTATCAAACCAAGTGAACTACGAGCCTCTGTGTGTACAATTTAGGAAAGGATTATCTTTGATGAGCCCCTAAGGCCCTAGGTTAGTCTCTTGAATCAACCTCACATAACTTTGAAGCTTTTGCTACACACAAATCGAGGCTTTGCATTGATACAAAAACCATCCAACATCTTTGCAAATATACTTCGACACGGGATGGATAACTTTATGTTTTATTGAATTCATTGTTTTTGTTGTTTTCAATTTCTTTCTTGAATTCAATATTTTGTATTGTTCATTTCGTGAGTAATGGGTATAAATCTTAGTCTTTGTTTTGAATTAGATTTTATTTAATTCGTTTAACAATGATTAGGTTAGGCTTATCTTTGATGGTGCCAAAATGTGTAAGGGGGAAATTGAATAAGTGCAATAAGATAATCAATGTTAAACGAATTAAACAAAATCTAATTCAAAACAAAGACTAAGATTCATACCTATAACACACGAAATGAACAATATGAAATAATGAATCCAAGAAAGCAATTGAAAACAACAAGAACAATGAATTCAATAAAACATCAAATTACCCATCCAGTGTCAAAGTATATTCAAAAAGATGTTGGATCATTTTTGTATCAATGTGAAGCCTCCATTTGTGCGTAGCAAAAGCTTCAAAGTTGTGTGAGGTTGATTGAAGATGTATGTAAAAGTTTCCAATGAATCAATGATTAATTTGGCATTACTTCAATGTGCAAAAGATGCCAATTCTCCAATTGTTTTTGAGGAAGAAGATGGTTGTTATATAGATTTTGTGTTTTGAGATGAACGATCGAGATCACATAGTAGAATATCCTGATCAATAGTTCAAAACCGTTGAGAGGAATTAGATGGGGAGAATCAACATATTTCGATTATGTAATCGATGCGATTGAAGAAATCAATTTGATTGTTCAGTGGGATTGAAGAATAAATGAATCAATTAGGAATAGAGTGAGCAATCGAGGGATCGTAATTTCCTCAATCATTAAAGTGGGTGAGGATAGTTAATTAATTGATTTAATTAATTAATATTTTTGAGTTGAACATGCAAATCATATTTGACTTTTGCAAACAAAGTTGTATTTGTTTGTTTGACCTTTTTGATGACGTTTTGAATAATTTATTTAATTATTCAAGTTTAGGGGAAAGTGATTTAATTAAAATATTAAGTATTAATAATTTAATTGATTTAGGGGAATAGGGTAAATTAGCGATATCATTAAACAATTGATGTTATTTAATTAATCAGGAAGAATAAAGTTAGATTAGGACTTTATTAAATAAATGAAATTTATTTAATTAGTCAAAAATGATGATAGAGTGAATTAGTTAAATAATGTAATATTAGTCAATTAATAGAGGAAATTAGGGTTTTTGATGAAAATGATGTGAAATATAGTGATATTAGGTGATAATTATGTAAATGATGATTAAGGATGAATTAATTAAATAATATTAAATTACTTAGTTAATAGACGAATATAAAATTTGATAATAATTAAATAATAATGTATTATTTAATCATTTAGGGAAGAAGGGTGAAAGTGTTGTTTGCTAGTCATGACAATTTAGGGTATCTACAAAAATAAACCAAAGTGTCACATATTTTGGAACACCACAACTCATAATTTAGAGAATTTTTAATTGAACGTGACATTTTTTTCATTTAAGTTGATATTATGATTTGGATGCTTGTATGGTTTTTTTAACTTGTAAGGACTGTACCACTTGTATAAGTTTCCAAAAAATCCCAATCATTATTTCTATGGGTTGAAGAACACCACATAGACTTCAACATCAATTGTGATAGATTAACAAGTTCTCAAAACCATAACTTTATCATACTAACTCAAAATGAGATGTCATTTGTTTTGAAATTATAGTTTTTCAAGAGAAATCAAAAGATACAAAAATATTCCACTTTTGACTCCATACAAACACTATTTTCTGGCATTGTAGCATAATTGCACCACTTATGAGGTCAATGATGATCCCCAAATGGTCTAACATAACTCAAACTATATTTTTAGATCACACCTCCTTCACTAGGAGGGTGTTGGTCACCAAAATCACATTAAAGAGATGACCGAATGAAGAAATTTCAACTCCAAATGAGTCTCAAGAATCCTTCTTGTTATGGCTTGGATTTTAAAGCATGTTCCATCCCTCACACATATATGAGCCAATCATGGGTATTGACTTACCTCTTGATTTATCCATCTAACAAATCACCAAAAAATTGAAAGGAAAGAACATGTCCACCACCGTAGTTACCTTCTTGACCTCAAATTCTTCTTGTTTCTCAACTCATACATGCTTCTAATTATGTGACAATTCCATATTTTATTTTTTATTAATAAGGTAAAATAGGTTTTGAAGGTACCTCATAACCCTTTAGAACCAACATAAGATCAATAAACACATAACATAAATACAACAAAATGTTCATGAGCTGCAAACCTAGAAAGAAAGAAAAGAAAAGAAAAAACTATTGGAGGAATTAGGAAATCACCTAATATTTAATTATTAGGCCCTTTTACTTTATTGACTTAAGATAAACTTATGAATTGATTTTTATTATTAAATTGACCTAATTATAGGTCATGTTATCTCATTGCATAGGATGAGGACAATTGTTACAGTCTAATCTAATCCTCACCTAGGGTTTGATCTAGGGTTGGTTTTTTCCTTTTCATAAGGATTCATCATTCATTGTAATCAATCATTCAGGTTAATGTACAATACAATTTTTTAGGTTGCATGGAAAATTCATCTTGCTTTTTCTCTATGTGTGATTGAATAATTACTTGCAGGTGATTTTTGGAAGATGTGGGGTTCACCATCAACTCCAACATGGTATCAAGTGCCAAATATGCAACTTTCTATTCAAAGTTTGAGAGATCTAGCCTTGAGAATTTTTTTGGTGTATATTGGAGAAAAAAGAACCTTGCCATTGTGTTTAGAGTGGCTGAAAACCTAAAAGTTTATTTTCATTTTGTGAAAATATGAGAAGTTCAAATTTTGGGTGATTTTTATTTAGGACACAAAAATCAATAAAAAATTGTATAGTTTGTATAGTTTTGTAACAAAAATTGTACAAATGTATGCATGGGTGCCATTCTTGCACTTGTTTGAATCAAAATTTGGTAGATTTGCACAATTTCATGGCTAGGCATACATGAACAATAGCAAGTCAATTTTTTTCTATAGTTTTTAACTTTCTCGGTGAGTTTATATTTCATTGACGGTTTTGAATTTTTTCAACAAATTTTTTGTCGTTGTCAATAGTTTCCAAGGACCTATCGGCCTTGGGATTTAGAAACTAGTCATATTCAAGATCAACGGTCTTAGTCTTAAGCCCCTTGTGTTTTGTTAACCAACAATTGCCACTTAGTTGCAGACAACACCACCTAGAGTTGCCATTGTCCTTGTACCCACATCCCACCTACGTCTACTTGACCTTTCTAGCTAGCTAGTAGGTGGTCCCATTGCAACCTAGGCCCTAATAGATATACCCAACCCTTTTGACCCAATGATCAATCCTGCATAGGACTAGGGGCCAATTTTTTTAGCCCCTGATTGCCCTAGATGCCAACTTGGACAACTTTTTTGTAAATTGAGTATAACTTGGGTATTTGATCTTCATTTTTTATGAACCATATATTGCTGTAAATTTGGGTTCAAGCCTAACCTAGTGGTGTGAATATTTTATCTAGATTATTTTCTTGGAGATTTTTATAGGCCTTTGATGTCAGATCAAGCTATCTCACTTAAAGGCTCATAAATTTTGACTCAGAGCTTGTATTTTCATGATTTTGTGGTATCAAAAAGCTGATTTAGTCCTCTTCACATATATAAGATATCTTTCCAAAAAAATTACTAGGTACTTTCTATTTTCATTAGATCTCAGGCTTTCATTTTTGGTTGTTTTCTTGGAAAACATACAAATTAGGTCATTTTTTTTTGGATCAAAGGGGATTTTATTGTATTGTGAGTGTTTATACTGCTATTTGTATTTCATTTTATATATTTTATCATTCGATCATCTTGCATCCAACTCACATTACTCTAATCACTCCATATAACTCTAATAGGTGGAAAAAAAATGGAGATACATATGAAGATACAAGAGTTATACAAAGTGACCATGGGTACAAAAATTGAATCTACAGGAGTTGTAGAGAAGAGAAAATGGTTTAATAGGTTTGATGAGACTTTTGGGACATTATGCATGTCTATTTCTCTTGATATTATCTTTCATGTTGAATCTTACATCACACCCAATCAAATCTGGACTCAATTGGAGTCCTTGTTTGGGGAAAAAGATACCTTGAGAGGATTTCAATTGGAAAATGAACTTATTAGTTTGAATCCTTTAGATTTTGATAGCATTGATGAATTATTCACCAAACTCAAGTCTCTTAGATTACAATTGACATAGTTTGGTATTAATAAACATGACTCTTAGTTGATTCTCTCCATCTTTTCCAAACTTGTTATTGTTTATTTAGTTTGTTTCTACCTTTTATGTCACTAGAGATGCACTTGGTACTAGATTAACTATGCCTTCACTTGATGATTTTTCTACATCACTCACTAGGGAGTAGACAAAGTTACTACAAATGGGATCATTGAAGTCTTCCAAACCACATGCTCTTATTGCAACACTAGGCAAAGACCAAAAGACTTCAAATAGAAAATGCAAGAAACAAAAACATAAGGATTTCACAAATAATGACCAAGAAAAGGAATCAAATTCATAGGATACCTTTGATTCTTATTCTTTTTCTAAAGGGGACTCATCTAAGAAAGATCAACCAAAATGCATATTGTTAAAAGTTAGGACATGATGAGAATTAGTGTTATGCAAATCATATTGATGAGCTAAAACACATTCTAGAAAAGAATCAGATTTAGTTGCCTTCATCATTTGTCTTCTAGTACATCCTCTTCTTCCACTTTGAAATCTTCGCAATTAGGGTTAGCCACAATGACATGTGGAGTAGACAAGATGAAAGAACATGCACTCTTTGCATCCACTAGTCCTTAGTCCAATCGATGGATTTTTGATTCAAGAGCCTCCAATCACATGGATTCATCTCTGGGTATGTTATCTTCATATGAGTCTTGCACATCACCACACACATTGACGAGGAACATAACTTACATGAGTGTTAGTGGGAAAGGATCTATAGATATTGACTATGACACATTTCATGATATAGTTTGTGTTCTTTCACTATCCTCTAATATCCTTTCCATGTATTAGATTACACATACTGGGGATGTTAAAATAATATAGTTCACACCTAATTCTATGATTATTATAGAAATATAAAGTAGAGAGATTATTGCAGTTGGGAAAATTGATCACGTCTCTCAATTCTATGATTTCTCTCATTTTTCTCCATATGAGCTTGTAGTTCCATTGAAAAAGTTACATCTCATGCATATAGAGTGGATTAGATATCTAAGGAGAAGTTTGGTTGCTTAAACCTATGTGTACTTCCATAATCCACCTTCCTTCAAACTTGTGTTGAGCTTCCACCTCCTCCACCTCTTGCATATTTGGAGATCAACTCAATTTAGTAGGATGTTTGCAAGCATTTAGTTTCAGCTTTGTGGGATCACTTCTTCCCAAATATTACACCTTTATTTGTTGAGTCACACATTGCAAATATTGGGGACATAATTTAGGATATTTTCTTCCTCTTTTATGATAGCTACAATTCACCTATCATCACTTCATAATATCCTTGGGATGTTGTTCTACATGTATTTTCATAGTTTTTTGAATTTGTTTCATATGATTTGGCTTCCTTTGATTCAGACATGTGAACCCTTGAGCATTTTTCTGAGGCACTCCTCTTGAGACTGCTTCTCTTGAGAAAGTTTCTTCTACATTCACCATTGGATGTGTTTCTTCTTAAGGGGAGGAACAATATTTTTTTTATTTTCAATCATCTTCAACATTCTTCTTTGAGCATTCACTTTTGGAAGATGAGCGACTTATGGGGGGGATTCATTGTCTCTTCTTTTCTCTCCAATGGGGGATCTTGATTGTACTTATGTGAAAAAAAAAACACTTGTGGGGACATGTTGAGTCATACATTAATTTGTCACATGTACACTTTTATTTATTTTTCTCTTTTGGAGATGGCATTTTTCCCATGAGGTTTTCTCCTTTTCTCTCATTATGATAGATTCATTTTTTTGTACATGGGTACATCATCATGCCTTGTAGCCAAGACCCATTCATGCATCTTCATTTAATTCTTTAAAAGGTTTTTATCTTCTACCTAAGTTGATCTTAAGGGGGGTGTTGGAGTGCTTAGGAAATCCCTAATAATTAGGCATCTTTTACTTTATTCACTTAAATTAAACTTAGGAATTTATTTTTTATTATTAGATTGAGTTAATTGTAGATCATGTTGTCTCATTGTATAATATGATACCACTTGTCACAATCTAATCCAATTCTCACATATGGTTTGATCTAGGGTTTTTTTTTCCTTTTAACATGTGATTCCTAGGATCGATGGGGTTCACCATCAACTCCTACAAAAAATATCCAAACCAAGAACCAGGAAAGGACAAAAAAATAATAGACCACCCCAAACTACAACTATTTTAGGATATCAGCTACCTCCAAGTCTTGTTGGTAGAATCTTTCATGAAGATCCTTTTTTTCTTCCTTAAAAGACTTCTTTTTGCTTCTCCCGGTCCTTGCACAAAGACCCACCTTTTCAATCTTCCCATTGTTGTTTTTATTTTCTTCCACATCAAAACTCATGTCCTTTAATTAGATCCTTAAGTTTGTCTGGTGAGAATATTAATTCTTGTGGAACTATTTTGGGTTGAACACTTATTGATTTGAATGGACCTATTAATATTATCCTAACTATTTTATAAACTCCTTCTTAAGATTGACCAATCTCTTGTCATGGTCAACTTTTCACTTTTATAATTCCCTTAGTAGGGTAACACTTCTTTATTTTATTTTAAAAAGGTCCTGGTCCAACTTACTCACTTTTGGCTTATCCAAATTTTGAAAGATTCCACTATCTTTCTGAATTTTAATATGATTTCGTCCAACAATCCTTTTCTCAATAATAGAAAAATGTAAATTCAATTTGTTGATTTAAACATAGAACCATTTTTTCAAGACATGTTGGGTTGTACAAAACCCAAGACCTTAGTAATTTCCTACCTATAAGAAGCATTCACTACCATAACAAACAAGTCTTCATGAAGGTTGGTTGAAGGATCTAGTATACTAGGAAAAGGTGCATTGACCAAAGGTTTTGGGATACATTTATCTTTCCCTCTCTTGTCTACCCTTTGTTCCTCCAATTAAGCATTTTTTCAACTACTCTAAAAAAAATAGCTTTCCCTTTCTTGTTTGCCTTTTGTTTCTCCAATTGAACATTCTCTTGACTACTCTCAATCATGTCCTTAGTAGAAATATCTTCACTTTCCAAGGGTTCTTTTATATTCACATTTTTTCCTTTCTTATTCATTCTCTTCACAACCTATAGTTTCGACTTAGGTTTCTTATCCCCTCTCTTTCTTTGGTTCTCTTTGGGATCAACATAATTTTTTGAGTCTTGAATCTCATCTTCCACATGATACTCCACATTTATCTCCCTTGAGG
>VDFB02058242.1:47983350-48195786 GCA_007258455.2 Sequoia sempervirens
TGCCAAATCAAGTTTCTGCAAACTCATCTACCCTACCTACCGCTATTCCTAAAAATTAATGCGCGCCATTAATATTATTTTGCCTATAAATAGAGGCACTAACCTGTCATTTTCATTTGCATTTTCAAATTTCAAGGAAAGAGAAAATGAAAAAATGGAGAGCTCTTGCCCGCATGCGACCCTGCAGCAGGATTCAAATGGTTTCCTTCAATTTTTTCTATGATTTTTAGGTAAGCTCATCATTCTTTAGTGCCGAGTGGTATGAAATGTTCCTTTATAGCTAGGGTTTTGTAAATGGTTGAAAATCCTTGTAAAACAAACACCAAACCCTTTGCAGTCTTCATTCCCGCGACCCACAATTTGCTTTCCCAGTGCTTGAAATTCTTGGCGTCGACCTTAAATCATAAAATCACCTCTATGCGGAATCCTATGACGCTATCACCATTAATCACATGATAGACAAACCCTTAACACTCGCACCATTTCCATTGTCTTCCTTGATCGACATTTAGAATTTTAGAGGAAAAACTAAGTCCTTGCCCTTTTGTTGGATTACCTAAGCGGGATTCTGCTTGCGGGTTACCCTTATGCCCTCATTGTTGTCTAGTAGCAAAGCCCTCACAACTCCCCACACTGCATAATCCACATTCATCACTGCCATCAAACAAACCCAAGACCGACACTTGCAAAATTTGCTAAGTTCAAATGGATTTGCGGGCCGTTGCATGCAGCGTGTCGTCCAACGACCTACGTTGCTTATTAGAGAGGTCACCACGGGGGTCTGTAGTGTGGACTCCACACCCTTCCTTTCCTTCCTCATCTTTTACAATCCATTAAACAAAGCACTAAGTTAAATACTTCATGCATATTCGTCCTTGTGTGTGGTCATATGTAGGTGGCCCTCACTCCATCGCCGTTTCTTGATGGTTGACTGCTCGTGTCTTCCCACATGGCAGACTTCGTGGGAGGGATTTCCTCCCATCCAACTTCGAAGCTTCCCAATGCATAACCTAAGTATGAGGACTATTTGTGGGCCCACCAATGCAGACCGTTGGCTGTGGACCGCCGCTCTTTCAAGGTCGTTCCTCAACGGAAAACATATCACAACGATCCAATGGTTTCTTTCTGCATCTCCCAAATGATAAAACTTTAAGATACAACCCTAGCTTCTTGAGGTGTTCGGGGGTCTTGTAGTGCAGACTTCCACTTGTAGGTTTCCATCCCTTGAATGCCGCCATCTAACGGCTAAGCACAAGTGTCTTTCCACCTCATGACACTCACATACCCTAAACCTGCAAGAGCATGAGTGCTTCATTTAATGATGTTGAGTACCTTGTGACTCATTTCCGCATGTGCCTAACCACTTCATGAGAAATCTGCCCTACTGACAAACAATGCAAAAATTTCAATGCAGGTGGCAACTTGCGAGATTCTGTGGCCCCAAGGACATTATTTAAGTGTCTTCATTTCAACGGCTTCCACCCAATGGAAACCCACTCCCCTGGACCAAAAATTCCCTAAATGCCCTGAATGAGCCCTAAATACTGAATGATGATGAATCTTATGATCTTTTGATAATATATTAATGGATATAATGCTTAATTTGTAGGATTTGATTGATATTCACTTGCATTTATATGTAAATGTACTTACTGCATCTTGTGTCTATAGAATTTATGGAACCTATTGTAGGGACATCAAGGAAGCCTACATAGAAACCTGATAAGGGAAATAAGCTCGCTCACACTCCCAGGGGAATGGAAGAGAAAGAAAAATGAAGTACGAGTTTCATGGAGTGGAGCACACGTCAAAGATCACCTCCAGTAGGGAGATGGTCTCAGATACTAACTTCAGACATTCCAGTGTAGATGAATTCAGTGAGAGGGTTATGCTTAACCCCAAAACAAACAAGGCCTTGAAAATCAGATGAAGTGGCCTAGCCAAAGCCGCTGGTTTCCCTCCTGCACTTATCAGCTCCAGAATTAGTAATGGTTTTTTGGGAGTGCTACCACTCCAATAGAAAGATAATTGACCCTGACGAAAGAGTACTAGAAGACCTGTTTGCTAAATCTATTGGCAAGACCTTCGGCATTCCAGTCTTCGATTTAAGATGGAAAAAGTTGAGAAAGAATTTTCCAACTAGGTATGGCAATTGGATCCCATTAGTTGTAAATAGACAATCAATATGAATTGGTTGAAGGATAAGAGGGAAAGTGTTGCCAAGGTCCCTCAAACATTATATCAGAGTGAATTCCTTGAGGAGTACCATGATCTGGTCACACTCTTGAGCAGAATAATGGGTTTTCCCATGACTAGATTCTTTGAAAATTGGATGTTCTACTTCATAGAAGAGATCCTTGGGGGCAAGACCCGGTTCCATTGGGAAAAGATGATTAGTGACAACATGCATGAGCAATTAATGGAGGTAAAGAAGACCTCACTTTTTCATGACTTCCTATTTGATCTACCTCCTAGCGGCCAAGTTCCCATATAAAGGATTGTTTTGCGTTGGAGAATTGGGAACCAAACAGGGACAATTAAAAGTATATGACTGCTACCCTCAATTGCAATATAAGAAATTCACGAAGGAGTATAGAAGAGTAAATGATGCCTTCATTGGGAATATAATCAGACTCCTAGGGGAGATTTCGACAGAAGAGTGTCGCATAGCGCGAGGGCATTTGTGACAGGTTTTGGATATCTGTTCATCCAATTCCCCAAGTTCACCTACATCAGAGCTGAGGGATTCTTAGGAATACCTTACAGGTTACCCTGCTACCCCAATGACAAGATCATTATGTTGGACGTAACTCAACAACTTTAAATTTCCCACACCTTGCTGAGCAACAAACATAGAGCCAGGGTCCCATATCCCCTCACCCTTGGACAAGAAATGTACACTTGCCCTGTTGCCCAATGTGCAAAGTATTCAGAAAAGGAGTTGGAAGAGTATAACTTCGACCTTCATACATACAACGGAAGAGTAAATCATTGGGGGAAGTTAAAGAAATGGCTTGGGAGAGAATAGGCCCATCGCCCTCATGTCGAAGACTTCTGGGCCAATTGCAAAGATGACAGGGAGGTGCAAATGTGCCACTATATGAGAATGACCATTGAGTTCATGAAATCAATCAATTTGTCCCAAGTACCAAACTAAGTTGTCGATGATGACAACATGATAGATGAAAGATATGGTGTGTTGATGAATGCACCTTTTTTAGTGATAGATTGGGTTGAAGAAGAGGTTACTGACCTAGACGTTCTCACTCACCCTTAGGAGAAAAAAACAAAGTAATGGCTAGATGAACATATTTCCAAATTGAAGGAACAAGGTGCTAAGCTTACATATAGGGAGCTCGAGAATGAAATGAGTAGTGAGACCAATAGTGGTGTTGTCGAGACAACCTTTGGTGAAGCTCCAAAATCTTCGCCTGTCACCATTTCTAGGAAGAAGGAGGTATCGAAGCGACAACCCAAACACAAAATTTATACATAGAAGACAACAAAAGGATCACCACCACCAAAGAGAGGAAGAACAGGGACTTTTGTGTTAGAGATGCTGACCATCTAGGAGGAAGATCCCTAACCCAAAGAAGAAGAGTTCGAGCATCCTCACTTGCCAACACCAACTACATCCATCTCCATTGTCGTTGCTGCTACCACTCCACCACCTCCAACCCAATCTCTTTCCATCTCATCTCTTCCTTTAGTGGAAATCTCAGTCCACCTCGCCTCCACCTCCTTGACTGGTCCTATAGTAGTGTTGGAATCTTCTTCCTCCACTACTTCCCTGCTATCGAATTCTTCACTCCCACCTCCATTGCATACCCTATCCACTTTACCTCCTTCCTTAATAAAAACCACTATGGTGTTTCCCACTCTACTGCATGCTTTCATGACTTATATGTAGAATCTACCCATTGAACTTTCTGGGGTAATGCTTGACCCCAAAGTCTAGACATTCATGGCCCAAATTGTTGTTGCTTTGCCACTCCCTCCACCACCAAATATGGAGGCAAAAATGTTAATTTCTAAGGAAATGGAGTGGCTCCATGTATAGAAATTCAGTGAGGCTTTGAAAGACATTGCTGACAAGCCCGAGGACTTTGATAGGGATGACTAATTTGAGCATTCGAAGGGTGGACTAAGCATAAATATCGATAAGGTAGTCTCTGATGAGGAAACACAACAATACACTAAGGATGAGGGCGATGATAAATTGAATGAGCCGTATGAGGTAGAAACCTCAAATTAAGAGCTAGATGAGGGGTTGCCTCATGAGCACAAGGATATAAGTGAAGAGGCTAACCTTGAGGAGCATCACTTTGAAGAAGGGAAGGTAGACACTAATACAAATGTGGAAATCCTAGAGGAGCCTCCACGAACCGACTGAGAAGAGGGCCTGAGAGAAGAAGGAACACACTTGGAAGAGGAAGTTCTACCTAAGAAAGATCCAGAAAAGAATGAAGAGGAGAGCATTAAAGAAAAAGATATTGAGCCTGAAAAGAGTGTCAAGGTCGAACCTGAAGAAGATAAGGAATCTTTCGTACAATAGCAAAACATCACTGAAGAGAATGTAGCTTCTATTAAGCTAGATAGAGAAAAGGCTATACAAATGGAAGGCTCAGATGAATAAGAAAAGCATGAAGGGAAAATCCTTAGTGATAAGGAAGATGAGCCTTAGGGAGAGAAGGAAAAGAGGAAAGCATTCATGAATCACCCAAGGGTCAGATTGAAATTCCTGATTGGTTGGAGCGACAGTTGAAGAAGAGGGCTCCTATGGCTGCAAACCCTAGGGCAAGGCTAGAAGCAAGCCCAAGCCTAGACAAGAACTAGGAAAGAGAAGAAGCCCAAGACCCACTCTCAAATCTAAGTGGACGTCTTTGGATCCAAAACGATACAAATTGCCACCCCTATGATAGACAAAGATACAAGCACCGACTATAATATATCAACGATCAATCTAGGGCCAACGACTCATGAGCAAAAGATAGATGAATTCCAAGGGTCAATAACTACCATCGTGCAACAAATAAATAAGGATCAATCCACCAAAGAGGAGCTGCAAGTACAAGTGGTAGATCTCACTACCTATATTCAGTAGTGGACATCTATAGAAGAGGAGATTCCAACATAATCATCAGTGCCGCCCTCACTGCTTTCTAAAGAGGATATCAGTAAAATGGAGAAAAGGAAAAATAGGACCAAGTCCATGATTGCTTGGTTCAATAAAGTAATATCCAGTAGTGACAAAGGGATTGACCATGCGGTCATAATGTATAACAGGCATCGAAGCTTGGGAAAAGACATAGAAAGCTTTGATAGGTACATGGGAGTTCACAGAACATAGGGTCACTTAATAAGTTGGAGTACATCCTCAAGCTTTCTGAGATTATCTAGGAAAAGGTTAGAGTACAAGATCACTAGATAGTGTCTAGAAACTTACTTGGTAGAGTAAACTGGATTATAGGAAGGAAGTTAAAACCTTACATGACAAGGTTGATATATAGATGAGCTACATAAAACCTCCAATGACAATCTTGGAAATTTTACAGAAATTGATAGCAATTTAGAGATATATTTGGAGCTAGATCCAGGAGAATCAGCCTTTGTCCACAAGAAAATAGAAAGGGTAGGTGACCACATTATCACAGGACTTTATGGAATTTAAACAAGGGCTGTGGAATAAAGGCAAAATGTCAGAGCTACCTCAAATTATGGAGAATGGAGCAAGAGAATGCATTAAAGAAAGAATCAAGAAGGATGTCCTTCAAATCCTAGATATAGAGTTCTCTGAGGAAAAAGCTTACAGCCATATTTTGGAAAATTTATGTCAGAGTATACAGAAATTCTAGAAAGTGAAGCCCATCTCATAGATGATGAATGCTTGTCAAAGGAAAATGTCTTCTGAGGATGGTGACCACTACAAAACCAGCTGCTCTACAGATTATTAGGGACAATGGGAAGTGACAAGAATGGAAAGAGACAAAATGCTTTGTTTTAACTGTTTGGAGTGGAGACAGAGCCTAGTATGGAAATGAACTAATCCACACAATGAAAATTAATATTGTCCATTCATTTTTCTTTTGGAAAACTATAAATAGTGGCATCCTCTCATTTTCAAAGAGAGAGATGAGTTGTTGTGTAAAGACATGCTACAAAAAATTAATGAGAATAACATTATTTTGATGGATTCTTGTGTCTTCTCCTCATGTGTGCATGATTCATTCTCCCAATATTATATTTTAGCTTTGCTATTCCAGTTTTAAGTTTCTTTTAGTTGTTAGTATATGTTGCACTTTAATGGTGAAGAATGTTATCGTGTTGATATATTCCTTACTCATACTTTTTGGTGTTTATTGATGATGAACAGTGTAAAGTTAGTCTAAGCATTGTTCATATTGTTGCACTTAAGTTCATCTATTGTTCATGCTTTAATGGTGAATGGATGGTTGAAAATCTGCAGACCTTAGATGATTGCACTAGTTTCATGAGATTGTAGGCAATCCTTGGTTAAGTGGAGCTTAGTTTTAGGAAGGTTGTCCACTGTAGCATCTTCCATTGTATTGTTCAATATTAGATGTAGGTTTATGAAACTTCTTATCCCTTTTCCCTTTTGATCTTTCTTTGAAAATTGAAGTTATAACAAAGTTCTTGCATCACAACAAAGCAAAATTTTGAGTAAAGAGGAGTTTTAAACTATTGTCCTAAACTTGCAGCAGTTGTACTACATTTCCAGAACTTATAAAACTCCTTTTGTAGATCCAATTCCCTCCATGCTCAGTCAACCATAAATTCCCTTTGTGATTACCAACAAATCACATCAATCAAATGAGCTATTTTTGCAAGTTATGACCTGACACCCAAGAGACTTTGGGGTGATTTTTAAAACTTAGTTGCAAAAATTACCTTTCAAGAGAGATAACATACTTGTGTGTTGCATGTGTTGAGAAAGTGCAAAAACACCCATCAATAGACTGGCGCTAGAAGGAGGGTTAAACGAGGAATGAACATATTGTTCTGGTCATCATTCATTTTGCCTTCTTACTCCCTGGCAAAGTCAGCAAAGCCCAGTGCTAGAAGGAGGAAACCAGGCTAAACTAGATCGAGGCCAGGTCCCCCTCCCCTCAGAGTCCTAGAGTGCCAGATCCCACACACACCAAACAAGGTTAGAATAAAACCCCCACCAGGCTCAGAAGACTAGCAGGGTGAAATTGGCTGACCCCATCCGCAAATGGCTTCATCTCTACTTCATCATCTCATCCCTCCTATTGCCTCCAACCATTACTTCCAATCCTCCCCTCCACTCTGACTGCTTTCCAGCCTCCTGAGAAAGCGGTTGGGCGGCCAGCCCCCCATTATACAATAATTATCCACACGACATACAAGAGCAGGAAGGCTTTTGGAAAGTTTTCATCCAATGATCTAGAAAGTAGAGTAGAAGAACACACGCCAGATCTTCAAACAACTTTTAAGACATGCAGTTGGACGCGGGGCGGCGGGAATATTCCTTACTCCTACATTGGGATGGGATGGGTACATCAATACAGGCTATGGTCATCAATGCTTGGGATCAGGTAGAGAGACGCCTTCTCTGGTTCAAGCTCTCCCATTATGAGAGTGCTGTAATGGAGTCAATGGAAATTGATCAACTCGTTCAATGACTGATTCAATAGAGCTTTCATGAATTTGTAGCCACCTTATGTGGTTGATGATGCCTCAACAAGGCTTCTCTACTACATAGCCTTGGACAATCTCACATTTTCCTTAGTCAAAAGGATGCACCTGTCGCTTGCTAGATTGGTGGATTCCTATGTCGAGGCAATGAAAGCAAGCACATATTTTGGACAACATATTGTTGGTTCATTGCCCTCATTGGGCCCAACTGATAATCCAATGCAAATCCAAGGACTTACTCATGCCTTGACCCATCAAACACCAATGTTCAACAAAGTTCTTTAGTTTCCAATAGTGCCACATCCAGGACAACCATTGAATCAAGCGCCATCAGTGCCTCATTACTTAAAATCTCTGCAGTAGCAGGTTTACACCCAACAACCTCTAGTACCCTCATACTTGTAAAGTTTAGGATTTCCACCCGTAACAAAACCAACCCGTGACACAACCGTATTCCTTTACAATTCGATTATTCATTTCAGAGTAATGTAGAGAAGGATCAAATTGATGAATTGAATGACATGGTAAAGAAGTTGTCTACAAAGATGACACACTTGAGGAACCAAAACAACTAGCTATAGGCCTCCCAATGGAGCATTCAAGCCAATCTCAATCGAGACAACTATGATTTAGGTGCATCTACTAGGCAAAATTATGAAAGAGGTCAAAATTTGAGGCAAAGCTTCGAGAGAAGGCCTTCACAAATGCAAAATAAAACTTGGAATACCAAGCTAAACAATGGAGGTGTTCCCATGCCTCTTGATCAACTGGGTGGCAACGAAAAGTCAACAAGTAGTGTTTATTTGGCTAAGGCTTCCTTGTTTGGATGGTGTTGGATTCACAAGAAAAATAGGCATCTAGAGTTGGATTGTTCGAAATTTCAAACGGCTGCAAAAACTTTTCAAGTAGAAGTCCAGAATGCAGTTGATGGCTCAAGCTACCGAGATCTAGTTCTGTCGGAGCCATATGACTCCTCAGTGTTGGTGGTCAATCAAGCCCCTTTCCCATAAAGTGAAAGAAACTCACCCGAGAAGGAGGTTGCTGCCCCAAAGGTCAAAGAGGCGAAAGAGGTAAGTAACGAGAGCTCTGTATCTCAACTCTTTGATTCATTAGATAATGGTCCAGTAGACGAGGAAGAGCCTCGTGAGGATAAAATCCATATGTTCCACCAAAGAGAAACTCCCTACAACCTAAGAAATAGGTAGGGTGGTGGTCCTTTTATGACTTCTACCTCGCCTAACAACTTCAATACACTGCCTAATCCCAATGCTAGTTGTTGTCACAGAAACTTGCACCCTTTTTCTAAGCTATCAACCCAACAAGTTTATGACACATGGGAACATTCCTAGGTTGTGGGTAACTTGTAATGATAATGGACCTCCAGAGAAAGGGTTGGCTTTCCTTGATATCTCACCTAAAATGGTCTTACTAATGACTTTGCAGAGAAAAGAGTAAGGAGGAAAAAATATATAAAAAAAAATCTAATCCTAAAGGTGATGCACCAAATAACTTAATGAACTCTACTCAAATGACAACACATAGAAAAACTAGTAATAAAAGCCTATCTTTACACAACTCAAAACTCATAAACTTTGCATTAACAATTTATAAGAAGGCTCAATACTCACAATCTTAGTAGGAGAAAGGATGTTTTCTCACAAATTAAGACTGATTATATTATTGACACAACTTATAACCTGCAAATGTATATGTAACTTTGCATAAAGGTACTACCATGAGATGCAAACATAAGGAAAAAAGAATCACATAAAAATGCACCAATCACTAAATACACAATTTCAAAAAAATGAGAAGGCAAACAAAAAGGTGTTGTAATGTTGTATTGATCACTGAAAATGAATTACAAACTTTTCACCTTTGCTCCAGAACTCTGAAATTTACAACATAAGATGAACCAACAAGAACTAAAGAAAAAATACTAAGTCTCATTCGTATATACAATAATGGGCTCCAAAATGCCAAGAGGAGATAACTGAAGTCAAAATATCTGGACTTCAAAGCTATTCATGAGCAAAATCAAAACTGCTTGAAAAAGGGGCCCACCAATACTGCAAATTGAGCTTAAATAGCTCAAAACTCTGTCTCATATTGCATGTAACTAAAGTGTAACTCAAAAAGGCTCTTGAGTGCAAGGAGGTGACACTGAAAGTGAAAATAACCTCCTAGAATCTCTCTCACAGTCAGAAAAGGAAAGCCTCTAAAAGAGGACCAAAAACTGAAGTAAACTGAACTCATTACATTGCAAACTCCTCCTTATGTCATGTGTGATCAAAAGGCCTCCAAAAAAGATCTCAGTTTGAATCAAAGTCACAAATAGAACTCCAAATGACACCTACTATCTTCAGTTCTTCTTCACTTGATTTTTTGCATGATATTGGATAAAGGTAACAATTTGATTAAATATTAAAGATAATCAATGTAATTATCTTAATATTTAATATGTTTTGGCTCTCTCCTTTACATATTACAAATTAAATACTAAGGCAATATTATCCTTAATATTCAATTAAATTACTATTTTTGTCTAACACCCTGCAAAAATAAAAGTGAGGAAGACTCTTATATTTCAAATTTAGCGATAATTCATAAGTAATGGGCAAAGGCATCATTAGGTCAATTGACTATGAAAGTCAAGACCACGGTGGTATTACTGAAATGATTTTATTTTAAAAGACAAGTCAAAAATCCCTAACAAAAATGATTAGGGTATCAAGTCAAAACACTTGAAACCTAAATAATTTCATTACTTTCACACTTTGCCTTCATCTGTTGTGCCGCCATGGTGAATAGGGTTTGATGATGGCCGCCAGCGAATGGGGTCTCTATGAGCTCAATTGTTCACCATTTTGCATTGTTTCTGAGAGATTTCTGAAGATATTTTTCAAGAAAATGGAAGGTAAGATCTTCTCAAACAGAAAACTGGAAATTTCTCCCTCTTTGAATCATCTTTTTGGCATATACAACCGCGGCCGTAGCATACTTCTGATGTATTTTTATGTGCTTCTATCTTTCTGTTGCTCTCCATTTTCTTGGGCACTGCCATGATAGACTGGTTATGATCTTTTGAGAAGGAAAACTGGGTAAAATACCATGAGCTTTTATGCTTTCTATTTGACAGAGAAATTTTGGTAAATTTCAAATCTATTATTTACCTCTTCTTCTTTTGATTTTGTGTTAGAGAAAATGCAAGATTTAATGCTTCTTCTATATCCTGAAGCTTTACCAATACTCTATTCCTATTGCCCTGAATGACCCTTCTTCAACCTTTTGAGACTCACTCTATACACGGGTTACTTTTATTATTTTGAGGACCCTTTGTAACTTTTGGTCGCGACTATCTCTGTTAGGCCATCTGGGTATTTATCTATTTTCATGGTTGCGGCCTCTACATAACTTTTGTGTAAGAAACAAAGGAAAATCCCATTATACTCAACCCAAAACAAGGTTTTCATTTTGAACATTTTGAGGTTTTCATATATTTCAATTGAGGCTTTCCTTTCAGTTATCTTCAAACCCTTGAGACTATAGTTGGTCATACATACAAACTCCATTTTATTTTCAATAGGAAAAGAAAAGAAAACTATTCTATCTTTGTATAATCTTCATGAGGTCGCTCTGTGCATCATGATTTTAAGACAAAACCCCAAATGGATGAATGTAAAAATTCTCAAAAAGATTAGTGTTACTCCATTTTCCCATGTTCTCTTTGCATTGACTATTATTTTATGACTATGACAGTAGTGTTATTCATTCAATACTGTGTATACTCTGCATGAATCTCTATCATCTTTGTCTTCTAGTTTGTCATGCCATGATCTTCTTTGACTCTCTTCTTAGTATGTTGTTCACTTTACATGGTCAATCATACTAAACTCTTCTGTGAATCTTTCAAATATTAAATCTGTATAATATGCATGTGACTCATATTGCACATTTACGCATTCTTGACTTGTTGATTGCCTCTTTTGCATTGCTACAATCATGATCTCTTGTTCTTTCAAAAGTATGAAAAGCACAGCTGAAACTCTTCATATAAAGTTGTGTGTGATGATGCCCTCCGGTAACATGCATTCATCATGTTGCCTTTATCATGAATATTGTTTGATATATGGTTGTAAAGGATTTGTATGACTTTCCTATAGATCATTGTGAATGTTAAACATGACAGCAATAAATTATGTAAATGAAGCATTTTGTGTATGTTGTTCACTATCGCATCACGAGCATGTTGATATGATGGCTTTTAACATTGCATTTCCCTCTTAAATAAGCTTAATTGAGCTCATTATTTGATAAACTCAACATGCTGGGCTCAACCCTTGTGGGAGCCACATTTTGACCCACATGTTGGGATTTGATAAATAAAAACAATAACATTAATTTTCATGTATTTGCACATAACACAAACATGTTAGAAAAATATATGCATATGGTAGAGGTGTTTTTGATAATCCTTGTTTTCCTAGATATGATATGCAAACTATTTAATGCAAATGAGGGTTAGATTGTATGTTTATAGAGGTATGTGCATGTATGGATTAGTGACTTTTCATTGCTCTAACAACACTCCTTTTCTCAGATGCAGGCAACTAGGAGTAGTGAGGAGGCTGAAGTGGGTTTTAAGACAAGCGACAGACTGACAAAGGTGCATGGCAACTCAACTAAAGACTCGTCATTCTAGGAAACAACGAGTCACCCTTCCTCACATGTTCATTCCTTTGTATTAATATCTATAAATGTATAATCTTTTCTTTCATTTGTGTTAAACAAGTTAAACTCATGGCTTGTGTGAGGACTTATACACTTATACTATCAATAAAGACTATCATTTGAAAAGATTTGTGCAATCTTTCTTCTATGTTATTTGCATTTGTGTGAATGCAGTATGATAAAATAGTCTTCTATTTCTTTTATGCAGAGGCTTGTAAGGTAGCAGAAAATTAAAATGTACCTATCTTTTCATTTGATATCATTTTAGCTCTATCTGTTTGAGCTAGTAGTTAAAATAGGTAACACTAGCAACAATCCAAACTACCCCCATGTGCCCACTCAATACTTTAATAGAATTAGGCAGCCTAATCAAATGCAAGATCAACCCACTAGCTCTTCCCAAGCCAAATCTTTTGAAGCAAAAGTTGAACAAATGGGGGAGTATATAGTAGACGAGTTAAAGAGAGTCAAAGTGAGTTTGTCATCCTTCGAGTTACTAAGGGTACCAGCTATTAGGAATGCCTTCTTTAGGTCATTAAATGGAACTTATTCATCAAAACCAACCCAAGAGGTGCCTGCCAAAAGGGTTTCCTTTGATACCTTCAATAACAAGCCTGTGATTAGGGAAATCCTGGGGAAGAATCATGATCAGCCTCCAAACTAGCAAGTCAATAAAAACCAACACGTAGAAAGAACTCCCACCAAAGAGTCAAATCAAGTGCAAACAAATGATAAATCCAATGACAAAGACAAGGCTCAAGTGGCCCAGGTTGACATTTTTGTAGGACTGTCCCAAGGAAAGTTGGAGACTCCTCCCTTCATGATGATGATTCGAATATTTGTCAAGAACCTACACAAATGCCTATTAGATTCTAGAGCTTCAGCTAATGTCATACCATTCGTAGTATGTCAAGCACTAGGGATAACTCTAACCCCCTCCCGACGGAAAGTGACTCAATTAGACAAGACAGAAGTAAACATAGTTAGAGAAATGAACATGATACCCATGTAGATCATTGTTGATCCAAGGGTGCAACAGGTAATTGATATCCAAGTTGTTGATATTCCCAACACATACGACATTACATTAAGAAGGGATTCACTCGAGCTTTGAATGGTTATGCTGCAACAGACTAATCTCATATGTGACTACAATGGAAGGGGTTGCTGAACCAAATTCACATTGAATGTGAGCCTTGAATGAAGTTCATGATCATAGAGTATAACAACATGAACGAGGTGTTGTTTGCATAAACAGAGTTGGGGAATTATGTTCTTGTGGCCTATCAGGATGAAGAAGAGTTCCAAGAAGAAGAAGTGACTGAAGAGGTCCTTCTTGTATTGTGTAGTGCCCCCACCAAGTTGATTCATGCTCCAGATAGCACCATAGTGTTGATTGAGTCAAAAGATGACAGATCTTATGAAGACGGTTATCTTGGATTGCTAGATGGATTCCAAGAATTTATGGAAAAATGCGTATAGGATCCACTTAGCTTAGGAGCTAAAATGAACTTTCAGGAGCTGTTATTACTAAGCTGATGTAGGGTACACAATGCAACTCATTCCAAATTTGAATGTTGCCTATGCCAAACAACAATGGAGCATATAGTGGAGTAGGTCCTTCCAATAGGGAGTCCTTAACAAGCACAGAAAGATCAATGCCAAGCTGAATGTACGCAACCACCCAAGGATACAAAAATAGATGCACCACCAAGGAAGGAAGTGTGCCCAACCAACCCCAAAGTCAAAGGTTCTTCCAAGTTTTGGACGCTACATTTTGACGGATCCAAGTCCAAGCAAGGACCAGGAGCAGGCTTCGAGCTCATAAGTCCCATGGGTAATACATATTTTGCTATCCATAGACTTCATTTTTATTGCACAAATCATGTACCAGAATACAAAGCATTAATTCATGGGCTTTTGATGGAATTAAGAAAGAAAGTTAAAATGTTGCAAGTGTTTGGTGACTCTGAGCTAGTTGTGAAACAAGTTAGAAAACTATACTCCTGTCACGATATAAGATTAGCAAACTATAGACATAGGGTATGGGATATTATAGAGGGCTTAGATGCATTCAACATTCAGTTGATCCCACATAGTAAAAACCAAACTGCCGATGCATTAGCCCAAGCAGCTAGCACCCTTCAGCCTTTTTCCTTAACCGACTTAAGGAAGTTCATTGTGGACCTCACCTCTACCCTGTTCGTGCCTAACAATGTAACTAACTTCTAGGTTTTCAATGATGATAAGCACATCCTTTATTTCATCACAAGTTTTGATGTATTTGCAACCCAAATCATTGATGAGACAGAGCCTGAGGAGGCTGAACTCGATATAGGAGTTATCAACCTAAAAAATAACATAATACCACAAGGTATGGTTGAGTTGGAAATAATATTTGATTTGGATTAGATAAGGGATCAAGAACAGCAGACCAAGAATGAGTCGATAGACAATTAGTGTGATGCTCACAACATGGGTATGACTGAAGAAGTTAAAAATGTGTTCATAGGAAAAGTGTGCAAACCAGATGAAATAAAGGCGGTCATTGCTACCCTATGCACTTATCATGACGTGATTGCTTGGGGATAAGAAGACTTGAAAACCTATGATACCTCAATTATCACTCATACCATTCCCCTCAAGCTAGATGTGCGACCTTTTCAGTAGCGTCAACGCTCGATCAATGCATTACTGGAGCCAATCATCTTCAAAGAAGTTCAAAAATTGTTGTCCACTTGAATCATCTTTCCAGTCCGACATTCTACTTGGGTGGAAAATTTGGTCCCAATTAGAAAAAAGAATGGGGAAATAAGATTATGTGTATAATTTCAGAATCTAAACAGAGCTTTAGAAAAAAAAAACTATCCAGTTCCCTTGTTGGATGAGGTGTTGCAAATAGTCAATGGATCTCAGATGATTCATTTCTTGATGGTTACTCAGGATATAACCAGGTTATGGTACAGTACGAAGATAGGCACAAAACGACATTTACCACAAGGTGGGGAACGTTTGCATATAGAAGGATGTCATTTGGATTAATCAACACATGCACCACATTTCAGCGTGCGATGAACATAGCCTTCAAAGATCTCATCGGAAAATGCATCATCATATACATGGATGACCTCACTATTTTCTCAAAGAAAAGGGGGGAGTACATCTCCGATTTGTGCAAGGTCTTTCAAAAATGTAGGGAGTTTGGTATCTCCTTAAACCCGAAGATATGTATTTTCGGAGTGATTGAAGGAAAGTTATTAGGACATGTGATTTCATAGAAAGGAATCTCAATTGACCCAGAATGCATCCAGGATATATTAAAGATTTAGCTTCCAACAACAAGAAGGAAATGAAGTCTTTCTTTGGAAAAATCAACTTCGTCAGGAAGTTTATCACGGGCTTTGCATAAATAGTAAAACCGCTAAATGTCATGCTGAAGCAGGATGCCAAGGTAGAATGGACACCTGAAGCCAAGCAGGCTTTCAAAGAAATCAAGAGAGCCATTGCAAATGCGCTAGTGCTGGTCAGTCCAGACTATTTGAAGCCATTCTACATCTATTATTTTTCCTCGGACCACTCGTGCACCAACATGCTAAATCAAAAAGATGATGAGGGAAATGAAAACCCCATTGCATTTATGAGTGCTCTGTTGAAGGATGCAGAGTTACGATACCACAATGCTGAAAAACAGGGGTACGCCTTGGTCATGGGAGTTAAGAAATTCAGACATTACATCTTGCAAATAAAGTGTTCGCCATAGTTCCAAATCTAGCAGTCAAGACCCTATTAATGCATAATGAGTTATGAGAAAGAAGAGAAAAATGGGTCATATTGCTCCAAGAATACGACATGGAGATTCAACCCATGAAATTGGTTCATAGGCAAGCTCTCACCTGCATGATAGCAGAAACTAGACTCGAGCTTACCATGCAACAATACCACTTGGAGGATGTTTCCCTAAGTGAATGGTACGACAACATTGTCTAATACTTGTTGAACAACAAGTTCCCATTATAGCTGCAAGGATCCATACTGTATAAGAAGAATCATGAAGGAATATACCTTAGGTGCCTTGGAAAGAGGAAGCAACTGAAGTGCTGAAATAATTTCATGACAAGTTTGACACTGGCCACAAATCTGGCCCTTCAATTGCTAATTAGATTATGTGAGTTGGGTACTACTAGTTGACACTATTTAAAGATGCACACAACCACATTAGATCTTGTCATGTCTATCAGACCGCTGCCACTAGGGAAATGGATGATGTTGTCCGTTGCAACCAGTTGTGGAGGTAATTCCTTTTGCTGAATGGGGACTCGACTTCATTGGTCTAGTAAGAGCACCATCCTCTGTAGGCCATAGGTATATTCTGGCCGCTTCTAATTATTGCACTAGATGGACTGAGGCAATAACATGTAGGCAATGTACAACTGAAGTAGTTACTAATTTCTTGGAAAGTTTTATTTTAAATCATTTTGGTTGCTTGTTTTCCCTCATTTGTGATAATGGTATCGCATTTGCATCCCTTAAGTTTGCTAGTTGGGCCTTTGATTATGGAATCGCGCTTAAGTTCTCACCCAACTACTACCCCTAGGGGAATGGCCTAGCCAAGTCCACAAACAAAAATATACTGTCTGTTATCTGAAAGCTGCTTGACAAGAATCCAAAAGACCGACACACCCAGTTGCGTTTTTCCTTATGGGCAGATCGCATGTGTCATAAGGTTGTCTTGGGAAATTCCCCCGTTCACCTTGTTTATTGCCTAGAGTCTCTTTTCCCAATTCACCTCAAGATCCCTACACTCCAATTCATTAACACGTACTATGAGGAAGGTGAACGCCAAGAAGCTCGCTTGGCTGAATTGCTGCATTTAGAGGAAGTCCATACCCAAGCAATAGAAAAAATTTCCAAACACCAAGGCGTCATGAAGAGATGGTTTGATCATCGGGCCAGAGTAAAGGCCTTTAGGATTGCAGGCTTAGTCCTTTGTTGGGACAAGGCCCATGAAAAGAAAGGGGGACATGAAAAATTTGACAAGCTCTAGCTTGACCCTTTTCAAATTTTAGAAATTCTAGGAGATAATGTCTTTTGCCTCAAAATGTTTATTGGAGAGGATGTCTCATTGCCTGTCAACGGGCAGTACCTTAAGCATTCTTTCCTTTCCTGAGTTGTTTGAGCTCACCCCTTTGTATATAGGTGTAAATAGTTAGAGTGGGTCTTTTGGTTTGCTGCTTTGTGTTCGCTTCGCCTTCACTTGCTTTCTTGGCTTTGTTCTTACTAGGGTGTCTTTTGATCTTGGTGCGGTGACCGTGCCTGGCTTGTCAGAGGGCCCACTTCGCTGCCCACCCTTAAATGAGTTTCCTTACTTGAACTCACTTGATTAAGGGCAGAACCCTTATTTGAATCCCTCACACCTATCTTGGACTACACATGAAATACACCTTACGTACTCTTGATGAGCTACACGATAGTCATTATGAGGCTTCGACAAGTGAAAAATCCTAAGTTTGCTCTAGTGACCACTGGGATTTCCAAATCCACTATAAGCTTCAGTGCTTATGCAGTTGAACAAAAAGTGTATCAAAAGAGAATATCAAAACGAAAGGAAAAGAAAAGAAAGAAAAAATAAAATGTTGAAACAAGCAATTGTGTGGGTGTGTGGACAACTCTATCGAGGCTATGGATGCCCAATTGGCAATAGAGAAATGTTCGTGGAGTCACAACAATAACTTTGTCAAGATTATGGACGCCTGACTGGTAACAGAGCAATGTCTAGGTTACTTTTTGGGATAGATAACTTATGTAGCTTGCCTTGGTCGATTGATCACTTTCCTGTGTGGTCTTTGGGGGAGGGAAATGAATTCACTGCACACACTTCTGAGGTATTTTGTGACCCGATTCAACTAAGGATTTGGTCCTCCTTTAAGTTTCTAGTTCGCTTATGGAAACTGGCTTCCGGTCTAAAAAACCAGAGATTCTGGGTTTCAGATGAATTTGTACCCTTGGAATGCTCGGGAGTGTTCTCCCAACAGAGTCGCCTTTTGTTGTGCCTATAGCACACACGCCCCATTCAGACCGGGGACCCCCTCTTTCCTTTTTTCCTTCGTCGGGTGATTTTTTCCTTTCCCTCGTTGTGCATGCCCCTATTTTTGAGCTTAAGTTGGTCACATGTAGTAAAGTCATCAATTTCCCTTTGACCAAAATCACCATCCCAAAATCTACTAAGTTTCTTGCTTTTGCGGAAGTGCAGTTATGACTTTCCCTTGGTCTTTTACCTCGATGTCCATCGAGCTTAGTAGACCCACACTTGCAGTTCTCCCTTGGTGGGTCATCGTTGTGCTTCACCACTAAGTAGAAGCTAACCCAAGGCTTCCACTTGCATGGCGGGATCTGCATTGTCCTTCGTCGTTTAGGTTTTCGTCGATGACCGCGCCAAATCGGGTTTTTGCAAACTCACCTATTCAACCTACCGCTGTACTTGAAAATTAATGCTCACCATTAATGTTATTTTGCCTATAAATAGAGATGTTGACCTGTCATTTTCATTCACATTTTCAAATTTCAAGGAGAGAGAAAACAAAAACCAGAGAGCTCCCGCCGGCATGCGACCCTGTAGCAGGATTCAAACAGTTTCCTTTAGATTTTTCTGTGATTTCGAGGTAAGCTCGTCATTCTTTAGTGCCGAGCGTTTTGAAATGTTAATTTTATAGCTAGGGTTTTGTAAATGGATGAGAATCCCTGTAAAACAAATGCCAACCCTTTGCAGTCTTCGATCCTACGACCTGCAATTTGCTTTCCCAGCGCTTGAAATTCCTGGCGTTGACCTTAAATCATAAAATCACCTCTATGTGAAATCCTATGATGCCATCACTATTCATCACATGACAAACAAACCCTTGCGGCCCACACCATTGCAGCTGCCATCCTTGATCAACATTGAGAATTTCAGAGAAAAAACTTAATCCTCGCCCTTCTGCGGGAGTACCTACATGGGATTCCACTTGCGGGTTGCCCTTATGCCCTCACTGATGTCTAGCAGCCAAGCCCTCACAACTCCCTACACTGCGCGATCCACGTTCATCACCGCCCTCGAATGAACCTAAGATCGACACTTTCTAAATTCACTCAGTTCAAATGGCTTTGCGGGCCGTTGCATGCAATGCACCATCCACCGACCTTTGTTGCTTAACGGAGAGGTCACTATGAGGGTCCGTATTCTGGTCTCCACACCTTTCCTCTCCTCCCCCGTCTCTGAGAATCCACCAAACAAAGCACTAAGTTAAAGACTTCGTGCGGATCTTTCCTTATGGGTGGTCGTATGCGGGTGGTCCTCACTCCATCGTTGTTTCCTGACGATTGAATGCCCGTGTCTTCTTGCATGGTGGACTTCGCAAGAGGGATTTCCTCCCATCTAACTTCAAAGCTTCCCAACACATAACCTAAGTTTGAGGCCTATTTGCAGGCCCACTAATGTGGAACGTTGGTTGCAGATCGCTACTCTTTCAAGGTCGTTCCTCAATGGAAAACATATCACGGTGGTTCGATGGTTTCTTTTGGCTAGGGAAGATTACAATGTTCAGACTTTCAATCTTGGGCCTACATCCATTGAGCAAGATATTGAGGATTACCAAGACTCCAGTGCAGTTATTGTGAGTAGGTTGCGGAAGGAAATGAAGACCAAGTAGGAGCTAAAGAAAGAAAATGAAAATCTCAGGAAATGCTTGGAGGAATTAATGAAACCACTGCAGTCCATTAACCCTTCTTCCTCTGCTGCAAATCCTCTACCTCAAGAGACCATCACCGAGCTAGAAAAGATGAAGGCTTCCAATCTTGCCATGGCGAATTGGCTGAAAGGGGTGCAAATAAAAGGTGATGAGGCCATTAAGGAGATCCTGTAAATAGGGAAGGATGCTACAAGGATGATGGATTGGATGAAGCAGGTGTTAGCACAAGATAAAGAAGACACAGACCTACTGCTGCAGAAAACCATAACCATCATGGAATACACCAAGGATAGGTTAGTAGGTGAAAAAATCCTTCCTTCCTCCAGAGCTACCGAACCATGGGAATGGTATGAGGCATTGCAAATCAAGTAGAAAGTGTTAAAAAAGATTTACAAACAAAGAAAGCAGATTGACAACACCCTAACTAGGGTTTACAATGGTTCCATTGCCTTCTTTGAAATTATGATGGGAAGAAGGAAGATCGCACCCAAGTACTTGAGCCTGGAACAGTTGAGGGAGTGGTGGCATGATGTGTATGCACCACTTGATGATGTTTCTATTTCTGAACACCAGCTGGATGATGCGGCCACCTACCTCGCAGTTATTGATAAGCATATGACATATAAGGTGGATTGGGATAAGTCGGTCAAACGGTCAAGAGAAGAGATTGCATCCATTGAAAATTGACTTAGGGTTTTTCCTTTGCCACTAGTAGCTGACTTGGATGGGACGCTTTTGAAGGTTCATGAAATGTTGGGACGAAATAGGGATAATAGGGAAGGGAGCTAATGATGGGTTGCAACGCAATTTGTGCTTCCCTATTCTCTTCCCGCGCATTGGTCCGAGCTGCATTGTAGATCCCAGGCCGACTTGGATGGAACGTGCATTTAATGCTTGTTTGACCGGTTTTGGGTTTCTCTTGGCTGAGTTGTTGTGCCATTAATGTTGTGAGCTCTTGCTTGGCCGACGGGTTTTATGAGGGGATTCTATATATTTGGCATTTCACCTCATTTGTAAAGGGTTAGATAGCTAGAAGTTAGAGTTAGAATATAGAGATTGGTGTAGAGCAGAGATAGTTAGAAGCAAGTAGAGCAAGTTAGCGAGTAGTTGCTCTCAAGAAAATATTGTAACAAAAGCTAGAATTGTTGCTACATTAGATAATTCGAATGCAAATAATGACATTGTGATTTGGTGCCATATTTGTATTCTTTTGTCTTGCATGGTTCTTGTTATTCTATCTTTAAAATTGCTTTGAGGAGGTTAATATTTAGATTATATTTGATTCAATAATGTTTGTGATTTGATATTCGAATGTTGCAGCAATCTCTCAGTCCATACTTTTCACAGCCAACTAACTGTTAGTTGCTTTGCAAAGTTAGCCTTGACTATCATATTCATTGTGCTTAAGTTCAGTTGTGAGGGCTTATTCATCTGAACTGCAATAGGGTTGTTTGAATGAATGCTCACGATTTAAAAATATTAACACCTTAGAAGATTGCACTGTTTCTATAAGACTGCAGATTTATCTGGGTCAAGTAGGGATCAGTTTTGAGGGATTGGTCCATTCCGGGTGTTGGTCACTTTCATTGTTAGTCTTAGGTTTAGTATCCAGTTAGAAATCTCTTTGAAACCCTTATCTTTTGCTATTTCTTTGATTATTGGGTTAAATCTAGGATTGAATTATCATTATATTGTCAGATCTGAGAAGTTTTGATTCAGTATTTTGCTTGTAGTAAGGTCCCTTTGTGATTACCAACATTTTCACATTTATCACTGGGTTGTTTATGCATCGTCAAGACCTGACATTAAACACCTTGGGGTTATCTCTTGAGGCTTGCTGATAGAGATTTACCTTTCAAGAGAGATAGGATATTACATTATGTCTGAGTTGTTGCTATGCAGAAAACACCATCAACAAAAGTTTATCACGGGCTTCGCATAAATAGTAAAATTGCTAAATGTCATGCTCAAGCAAGATGTCAAGGTAGAATGGACACCCGAAGCCAAGCAGGCTTTCGAAGAAATTGAGAGAGCCATTGTAGATGCACCAGTGTTGGTCAGTCTAGACTATTTGAAGCCATTCTACATCTATTATTTTTCCTCGGACCACTCATGTGCCAACATGCTAAATAAGAAAGATGATGAGGGAAATGAAAACCCCATTGCATTTATGAGTGCTTTGTTGAAGGATGCAGAGTTAAAATACCACAATGTTGAAAAACAAGGGTACGCCTTGGTCATGGGAGTTAAGAAATTCAGACATTACATCTTGCAAATAAAGTGTTCACCATAGTTCCAGATCTAGTAGTCAAGGCCCTATTAATGCATAATGAGTTAGGAGAAAGAAGAGCAAAATGGGTCACATTGCTACAAGAATATGACATGGAGATTCAACCCATGAAATTGGTTCGTAGGAAAGCTCTCACCTGCACAATAGCAGAAACTGGACCCAAGCTTACCATGCAACAATACCACTTGGAGGATGTTTCCCTAAGTGAATGGTACGACGACATTGTCTATTACCTGTTTAACAAGTGCCCATTACAGCTGTAAGGAGTACAAAAACACACTTTAAGACTGAAGAGTAGTAGCTACATGTTGTAAGGATCCATACTGTATAAAAAGAATCATGAAGGAATATACCTTAGGTGCCTTGGAAAGAGGAAGCAACTGAAGTGCTGAAATAATTTCATGACAAGTTTGACACTGGCCATGAATCTGGCCCTTCAACTGCTCATTAGATTATGTGAGTTGGGTACTATTGGTCGACACTATTTAAAGATGCACACAACCACATCAGATCTTGTCACGTCTGTCAGACCACTGCCACCAGGGAAATGGATGATGTTGTTCGTTGCAACCAGTTGTGGAGCTAAGTCCTTTTGCTGAATGGGGACTCGACTTCATTGGTCTAGTAAGAGCACCATCCTCTGTAGGCCACAGGTATATTCTGGCCGCTTCTAATTATTGCACTAGATGGACTGAGGCAATAACACTTAGGCAATGTACAACCAAAGTAGTTACTAATTTCTTGGAAAGTCTTATTTTAAATCATTTTGGTTGCCTATTTGTCCTAGTTTGAGATAATGGTCCCGAATTTGCATCCCTTAAGTTTGCTAGTTGGTCCTTTGATTATGGAATCGCGCTTAAGTTCTCACCCAACTAATACCCCTAGGGGAATGGGCTAGCCGAGTCCACAAACAAAAATCTACTGTCTGTTATCTGAAAGCTACTTGACATGAATCCAAAAGACCGGCACACCCAGTTGAATTTTTCCTTATGGGAAAATCGCATGTGTCATAAGGCTATCTTGGGAAATTCCCTGGTTCACCTCGTTTATTGCTTAGAGTCTATTTTCCCAATTCACCTCAAGATCCCTACACTCCAATTCCTTAACACATATTATGAGGAAGGTGAACGCCAGGAAGCTCGCTTGGCTGAATTGTTGCATTTAGAAGAAGTTTGTACCCAAGCAATAGAAAAATTTTCCAAACACCAAGGCGTCATGAAAAGATGGTTTGATCATCGAGCCAGAGTAAAGGCCTTTAGGATTGCAGACTTAGTCCTTTGTTGGGACAAGGCCCATGAAAAGAAAGGGGGACATGAAAAATTCGACAAGCTCTAGCTTGACCCCTTTCAAATTTTAGAAATTCTAGGAGATGATGTCTTTCGCCTCAAAATGTTTACTGGAGAGGATGTATTGTTGCCTATCAACGGGTAGTGCCTCAAGCATTATTTCCTTTCCTGATTTTTTCAAGCTCACCCCTTTGTATATAGGTGTAAATAGTTAAAGTAGGTCTTTTGGTTTGCTGCTTTGTGTTCGCTTCACCTTCACTTGCTTTCTTGGCTTTGTTTTTGCTGAGGGTGTCTTTTGATCTTGGTGCGGTGACTGTGCCTGGCTCATCAGAGGGCCCACTTTGCTTCCCACCCTAAAATGAGTTCCCTTACTTGAACTCTCGCTTGATTAAGGGAAGAACCCTTATTTGAATCCCTCATGCCTATCTTAGACTACACATGAAATACACCTTACGTACTCTTGATGAGCTACACGATAGTCATTATGAGGCTTCAACAAGTGAAAAATCCTAAGTCTACTCTAGTGACCACTGGGATTTCCAAATCCACTATAAGCTTCAGTGGTTATGTAGTTGAGCAAAAAGTGTATCAAAAGAGAATATCAAAACGAAAGGAAAAGAAAAGAAAGAGAAAATAAAATGTTGAAAAAAGCAATTGTGTGGGTGTGTGGACAACTCTATCGAGGCTATGGATACTCGATTGGCAATAGAGCAATGTTCGTGGAGTCACAACAATAACTTTGTCAAGGTTATGGACACCTGACTGGTAACGGAGAAATGTCTAGGTTACTTTTTGGGTTAGATAACTTATGTAGCTTTCCTTGGCCGATTGATCACTTTCCTGTGTGGTCTTTGGAAGAGGGAAATGAACTCACTGCACACACTTCTGAGGTATTTTGTGACCTGATTCAACTAAGGATTTGGTCCTCCTTTAAGTTTCTAGTTTGCTTATGGAAACTCGCTTTTGGTCTACGAAACCAGAGATTCTGGGTTTAAAATGAATCTATACCCTTGGAATGCTCGGGAGTGTTCTCCCAACAGAGTCACCATTTGTTGTGCCTATAGCACACACGCCCCATTCAGATCGGGGACCCCCTCTTTCCTTTTTGCCTTCATCGGGTCATTTTCGCCTTTCCCTCATTGTGCATGCCCCTATTTCTGAGCTTAAGTTGGTCACATGCAGTAAAGTCATCAATTTCCCTTTGACCGAAATCACCATCCCAAAATCTGCTAAGTTTCTTGCTTTTGCAGAAGTGTAGTTACGGGTTTCCCCTTGTCTTTTACCTCGGTGTCCATCGAGCTTGGCGAACCCGCACTTGCGGTTCTCCCTTGGTGGGTCATCATTGTGCTTCACCGCTAAGTAGAAGCTAACCCAAGGCTTCCACCTACATGGCGGGCTCTGCATTGTCCTTCGTCATTTGGGTTTTTGTTGATGACCACGCCAAATTGGGTTTCTGCAAACTCACCTATTCGACCTACTGTTGTACTTGAAAATTAATGCACACCATTAATGTTATTTTGCCTATAAATAGAGGCGTTGACTTGTCATTTTCATTCACATTTTCAAATTTCAAGGAGAGAGAAAACAAAAACTAGAGAGCTCCCACCCGCATGCGACCCTACAACAGGATTCAAACAGTTTCCTTCATATTTTTTTGTGATTTCGAGGTAAGATCGTCATTCTTTAGTGCCGAGCGTTTTGAAATGCTACTTTTATAGCTAGGGTTTTGTAAATGGATGAGAATCCCTATAAAACAAATTCCAACCCTTTGTATTGTTCAATCCTACGACCCACAGTTTGCTTCCCCAGCGCTTGAAATTCCTGGTGTCGACCTTAAATCATAAATTCACCTCTATGCAAAATCCTGTGCTGCCATCACTGTTCATCACACGACAAACAAACCCTTGCGGCCCGCACCATTGCAGCTACCATCCTTGATCAACATTGAGAATTTCAAAGAAAAAACTAAATCCTCGCCCTTTTACGGGAGTACCTACGTGGGATTCCACTTGCGGGTTGCCCTTATGCCCTCACTGATGTCTAGCGGCCAAGCCCTCACAACTCCCTGCATTGCGCGATCCACATTCATCACCGTCGTCGAATGAACCTAAGACCGACACTTTCTAAATTCACTCAGTTCAAATGGCTTTGCGGGCCGTTGCATGCAACACGCCACCCACCGACCTCTGTTGCTTAACGGAGAGGTCACTACGAGGGTCCGTATTGTGCACTCAACACCTTTCCTTTCCTTCCCTGTCTCCGATAATCCACCAAACAAAGCACTAAGATAAAGACTTTGTGCGGATCTGTCCTTATGGGTGGTCGTATGCGGGTGGTCCTCACTCCATCATTGTTTCCTGACGACAGAATGCTCGTGTCTTCATGCATGGTGGATTTCGCAGGAGGGCTTTCCTCCCATCTAACTTCAAAGCTTCCCAACACATAACCTAAGTTTGAGGCCTATTTGCAGGGCCACCAATGTGGACCGCTGGCTGTAGATCGCTACTCTTTCAAGGTCGTTCCTCAATGGAAAACATATCACAGTGGTTCGATGGTTTCTTTTCGCATCTCCCAAATGATCAAACTTTAAGATACAACCCTAGCCGCCTGAGGTGTCCACGAGTCTCACAATGCGGACTTCTGCCTGTGGGTCTCCGTCCCCCGAATGTTGCCATCTAACTTCCCACCTCATGACACCCACATACCCTAAACCCAAAAGAGCATCAGTTCTTCACTTAATGATGTTGAGTACCTTGTGACTCATTTTCGCACATGCCTAACCACTTCATGAGAAATCTGCCCTACCGACAAACAATGCAAAAATGTCAATGTGGGTGGCTACTTGCGGGATTCTGTGGCCCCAGGGACGTTATTTAACTGTCTTCATTTCAACGGCTTCCACCCAACAGAAACCTGCACCCTTGGGCCCACAATTCCCTAAATGACCTGAACGAGCCCTAAATACTGAATGATGATGAATCTTATGATCTTTTGATAATATATTAATGGATCTAACGCTCAATTTGTAGGATTTGATTGATATTCACTTGCATTTATATGTAAACACACTTACTGCATCTTGTTCTTGCAAAATTTATAGAACCTGCTACAGGGCCATCATGGAAGCTTGCACAAAAACCTAACAAGGGAAAAAAGCCCGCTCGCACTCCCAGGGGAAAGGAAGAGAAAGAAAAAATGGAGTACGAGTTTCATGGAGTGGAGCACACGTTAAAGATCACCTCCATCTAGGAGAAGATCTTGGATATTGACTTCGGACATGTCAGTATAGATGAATCTAGGGAGAGGGTTATGCTTAACCCCAAAATAGACAAGGCCTTAAAATTAGACGAAGTTTCCTAGCCAAAGCCATTGGTTTCCCTCTCTCGCTTATTGCCCAGAATTGGTAATGGTTTGTCGAGAGTGTTACCAATCCAATAGAAAGATAATTGACCATGACAAAAGAGTACTGGCAGACTTGTCTGCTAAATCTATTGGCAAGACCTTTGACATTCTGGTCTTCGATAAGATGGAAGAAGTTGAGAAAAGAATTTGTCAACCAGTTATGGAAATTGGATCCCATCAGTTGTAAATGGAAAATCAACCAGAATTGGTTGAAGGATAAGAGGGCAAGTGTTGCTAATGTCCCTCAAACGCTATATCGGAGTGACTTCTTTGAGGAGTACCATGATCTGGTCATGCTCTTGAGCAGAGTAATGGGTTTTCCCACAGCTACATTCTTTGAAAACTATATGTTCTACTTCATAGAAGAGATCCGTGGGGGCAAGACTCAGTTCCATTAGGCAAAGATAATTAGTGACAACATGCATGGACAATTAATGGAGGTAAATAATACCTTTCGCTTCTTCATGACTTCCTATTTGGTCTACCTCCTAGCGGCCAAGTTACTATATAAAGGATTGTTCTATGCTAGAGAATTGGGAACCAAGCAGGGACAATTAAAAGTATATGACTGCTACCCTCAACTGCAATACAAGAACTTCAAGAAGCATTATAGAAGAGTAAATGATGCCTTCATTGAGAATATAATCAAACTCCTAGGGGGAGATTTTGAAAGAAGAGTGTCACATAGCACGAGGATATTTGTGACGGGTTTTGGATATTTGTTCATCTAGTTCCCCAAGTTCATCTACATCAGAGCTAAGAGATTCTCAGGAAGACTTTATAGGTTACCCCGCTACCCCAATGATAGGATCATTATGTTGGAGGTGACTTGACAACTTCAAACTTCCCACACCTTGCTGAGCAACAAACATAGAGTCGGGGTCCCATATCCTCTCACCCTTGGAAAAGGAATGTATGCTTGCCCTACTGCCCAATGTGTAGAGTATTCAGAAAAAGGAGTTGGCAGAGTATAACTTTGACCTTCATATAGATAGAGGAGGAGTTGATCATCGGGGGAAGTTAAAGAAATAGGTTGGGAGAGAATACGCCCATCGCCCTCATGTTGAAGACTTCTGGACCAATTGCAAAGATGACAAGGAGGTGCAGATGCGCCACTATATGAGAATGACCGTTGAGTTCCTGAAATCAATCAATTTGTTCCAAGCACAAGACCAAGTTGTCGATGATGACGACGTGATAGATGAAATATATTGTGCCTTGATGAATGCACCTTTGTTGGTGATAGACTAGGCTGAAGAAGAGGTCACCGACTTGGATGTTCTCACTCGCCCTATGGAGAACAAAACAAAGCAATGGCTAGATGAACAAATTTCCAAATTGAAGAAACAAGGTGTTGAGCTTACATACAGGGAGCTCAAGGATGAAATGAGCAGTGAGATTGATAGCGACGCTACTGCGGGAACCTCTGGTGAAGCTCCAAAATCCCCGCTTGTCACCAAATCTAGGAAGAGGAAGGAGGTATCGAAGCGATAGCCCAAACACAAAGTTTATACAAGGAAGACAATAGAAGGACCACCACCACCACCAACCACATCCATCTCCATTTTCGTTGCTGCTACCACTCCATCACCTCCAACCCAATCTTTGCATGTCTCATCTCCGCCTGTAGTGGACATCTCGGTCCACCTCGCCTTCACCTCGTCGACTGCTCTTGTGGTAGTGTTGGAATCTTCTTCCTCCACTACTTCCCCGCTATCGACTTCTTCGCTCCTGCTTCCATTGCCTACCCTATCCAATTTACCTCCTTTAATAACAACCACTATGGCGTTGCCCACTCTGTCGCATGCTTTCAAGGTCAAATTTCCACAACTCGGAAATATCCTTGTTAGGTTCAAATTTTCACAACTGAGAAATATCCTTGTCAGGGTCAAATCTTTGCAATTGAGTATCCTTGTCAAGGTCAAATTTCCACAATTGAGAAATATTCTTGTCAGGGTCAAATTTCAGCAATTGAGAAATATCCTTGTTAGGATTGAATTTTCATAATTAAGAAATATCCTTGTTAGGGTCAAATCTCCACAATTGAGGAATATCTTTGTCAAGGTCAAATTTCCACAATTGAGAAATATCCTTTTCACGATCAAATTTCTACAATTGAGAAATATCCTTGTTAGGGTCAAATTTCTACAATTGCATATCTTCTACAAATTTGCTCAAAACTTCTTCAAGTTGAAACAAAGATGCCCAATTGGGTGTTCTATAATATGAAACTCTTGGAAACCTTCACACTTAGACAAATTTTTAGCTTTTCAATTTGGGTGCTTGGGCCGAAATGGGGGTACGAGTATAATGCCTAAGACATCACCTAAACATCACAAACCAATGAAAACTTTCTCAGATTGATTACATGATGGGAAGTGAGATAGGGGTATGAAAACCTACAATACCTAATAATACCTAGTTGTAATTCATGTATAAATACCTACTTTTTACAATTAAAAAGGAATTAGCATATTCACATCTTAATCCTCTATACATATTTCTCTTGTTTATTTTTTTAGAATTGATATATTTACCACAAACCTTTTATGCATCAAATATGCAACTAATTTGTTATGTTGAGAGATGTTTTACAATGGCATTTAGGTGTGTTCATAAAAACTCTACCTTAAATCAAGGAGAGTACTTGAAATCATCACCCTTTATTTTTTTTAATGTAAATCTTGATATTTGAAATAAATATTAAGAATAAAATTAATGACTTGAATGACTTGATATTCATTATAAACTGTTATTTTGAATGACTTGATATTCGTTATAAACCATTAATTGAGCAATCATAAACAGTTCGGTTAAGCGACAACATTTATTAGAAAATGGCAACCATTTCTTCCGTAACTGTTTTTCCGTATGGCTAGCTACTACCTACCATCAACAGAAAAAGGGTGCCCATGAAGGTAATGACAACGACTTTAGTTTATTTCTATTTACATTAAATGAGTGTTTGGAGTTTCCCCTTTCAATTCTTTTTGTTAATATTGAATGAGTTTAGGGTGTTGCAACAACCAAGACGTTATACTTTAGAACATTAGAGTTTATAGTTATGGCAGTTGATACAAATCCTCTTGTCATTCTTTTCCTTTGATTTCATTGGCCAAAGATAAGATATTGATTTTTCCTCTCTCCTTGTACCATCTTGAATTTCGACATTATTGCAACATTTTAAGATATCAGATGGGCATTGCAACATTTTTAGGTTAACTCTGTGTGTAATGCTTGAATCATTCCTTAATTTGTGAGTCTTACCTTCAACTGTCTCTCATATATGTCAACGGATCATTCGAAATCTTTACATCATGTAGATGTTGCAAAGGTAAATTGATGGGATTGAAACTATAGTTAGGGTAAAAATTTAGGGCAAATGCATAAACAAATTATAATGAAACCCTAACAAGCACAATAGAGCACAAACTAGCATGGAAATCAAAATAAGAAAGCAAAGCAAAATGATCTCCAAACTAGATTTAATTTATCTCCATTGCTTTTCTCCACCTGCATGAGAATGCAAGATTTTGAAGGATTGAATGATTTGATATGTTGATTGCTCATTTTTGCAGCGTAACGATAAGATGGAGATGATAGAGGAAAAATAGATAGATAAATGAGAAGATTGAAAGAAATTTTGGCAGAGTGAGGATGCTAGAAGGAGATTAATACAAAAGCCCTGTGAAAGGCTTGATTTATAGGCAAGAGTTGATTTGATTCGATGGCCAAGATTAAAAGTCAAATGGGTGATGTGTATGGCTAGGATTAAAAGTTGATTTTAGTGCATATGACGCACATTAAGTGGGTTATGACATGAGGCTAAAATTAGGATGTGAGGGAATAAGTGAGACTCTTTTATTTATTTCAGAGGAAAAGATGCCTATGATGCACAAATAAGTGGGGCTAAAAATAGGATGTGAATGGGAATCTCATAATTTAAATAATAAAATTATTTAAATTATTTGTGCATGTGAAGAGTTGTAGTCGTGTGACACATGTTGCAATGTGGTAATAAGTGAGGGATTAATTCAAATATTTAATTTGAATTATTTTGAGACATGTGAAGGGGAATTATTTAAATAAATGAGATTTATTTAATGGGAAGGTGATAAAGTGGAATAAATGGGATAAGTGGGGTAATGTAATGACCTAGGGTAAAATATTACAAGATGTTTTACAAGGTCTAGATAATGTTATGACATGGATAATTTTGGGTGTCTACAGAAACTATTAAAATGAACACGGTTTGATGCTTATTGTATAGGGCAATAATCACATAGGTAGAATGGTGGGATTGAAACTAATGAAATGATGTTTGACATAGTACAAAACCCTTTTAACTACAAAGTTTTTCAACGATCAAATCCCTTGACTTGCTACCCTATTTTCTACATTTGATGAATTGTAAGAGAATAAACCTTCATAACTTGCATAGGAATGCCAAATTTTTGAACTCATATTGACAATGAGTTTTGAACCATTTGGTGATGCTTCTGTGTATTTGTTCAAGTAGTTGTTTTCTTGTGAGTTTAATGGATGCCTTAAGTTTTGTTATTAATCATTAGTTTGAGAATTACCATTGCAAAAAGTACCTTATGTGTTTGTGCCTTCAAAAGTTGAATTGGGCGGTGCTTGTAAAGTGAATGGGGCTATTGCAGCTCATGACTAGTGAGAAGAGTCCCATTGAGGGAGATATACTATTGATCAAGGTCTGTATCAAGAATTATCTTTATTTATTTTTAATTCCTTAGAGGGTGTGTTCTAAAACATGTTTTTATATTGTGTTTTTTTCTTACACATTTACAAAATGCCATAAAAAAGCTATAGAATCAAGGCTACGGGAGCATGCATTTGGTTTTTGAAGGCATATGCTAATTTGGGGTTTAGGGTTTATGAATCATGTGACTGTCCTTGATGGTCTTCTAGATCTTACCATCACGACCCAATTTTCATTCTTGAAAGAACAAGTTATACATTTTGTACTTTTATCATGATTAAATGTCACATTTAATGGATGACTGAATGCTTTTCTTTCCAAAGTGAACTATGATTCTTTCATCAAATAAAAATAAAAATTGAACACTTGCATCTTACAATGGAAGATTAACATGCAAGATCCAAGTGCAAATTTATTGGTATAAATGGCATGATGTGCAGGATGAAAATGTGTAGTCCATAGTTATAAATAGCTATGTAGGGGTATCATTGTAAATAATTTTATGGTAGGACATGGTGTAGGGTGATTGTATTTATCTCTTATGTCGGCGGTCTTCATTTTATTGTTTGATTTTACCCAAATGTAGATGAAATTAAGATTTTAAATAGGGATGATGAATGTGACAAGTTTTGGCTTTTTGAAAGGCATAAAGAGTGTGCAAAATTTGTATATGAATTATTTTTGCAACTTTCTACTAGCCGAAGCTAAAAGCATGAATGTTGCTTGCATATTATTGAACTCTAATCTTCATTAAATCTCAATAGATGTTGTTGAAGATAGGGAAAGGTTCAATGCAATGTTGAATCAACTAAAAATCAAGCAACCTTAAGGAGGTATAGCTAAAGGTGATGAAGATGCTTTGGCCATAACATAAAACATTGGGTACCTTGCCAAGGAGGGAGAGAGATAGGCAGAGGAGGGAGAGAGATAGGTAGAGGAGGGAGCGAGAGAAGATGGGGAAGAGGGAGATATATGTAGAGAGGGAGAGAGAAGGGGGGAGAGGGAGAGGGAGAGGGAGATGAAGAGATATAAATAGAGGGTGATATAGAGAGATAAAGAGGGATAGGAAAAGAGATCAAGAGATAGGGAGATAGATAGATAGGGAGATATATGTAGAGAAGGATATGGATAGAAAGGGATAGAGAGATGAGTGAGAGGGAGATCGAGTGAGAAATGAAGATAAAGATATAGAATAGAAGAGATGGAGGGAGATATGGAGTGAATAAAATAGAGAATGAAGACGGGGGAGAGAGGGAAAGGATATATATGTATAGGGATAGAGATAGAAAAATAGAGAGAGATATTGAGAGAGCAAGAGGGAGAAAAATAGGGTGATATATGTTCAATTAGTGTTAGAGTTAGTGTTATGTTTTAAGCAGGCTTAGTGTTGGGGTTAGGATTCAATGACGGGGAGAGAGGAATATAGAGGTAGAGATGAATGTAGAGTGAGAGAGGAAGAGTTAGACAAATAGATAGAGGTAGAGATGATTATAGAGCGTGAGAGGAAGAGGGAGAAAAATAGATAGAGATATTGAGAGAGAAAGAGGGAGAAATAAAAATAGAGAGATAGGGAGATGGATGGGGAGAGATAGAGAGCAATAGATAGAGAGGAAGAGATAAAGAGATAAGGAGGAAGAGGGAGAGATAGTGAGAGATATATAGTGAGATAGAGTGATATAATGATAGAGATATAAGGAGATATAGAGAGAGGGGGGAGGGAGAGAGATACAAAGAGAAAAATAGAGAGTAGAGAAAAACAAATAGAGATGGAGAGGGAGATAAAAATAGGGGGAGAGATAGATAAATGAGAAGAGAAATACATAGATATAGAGATATATGGGAAGATAAAGGGACAGAGAGGTTGAGATATAAAGATAGATAGGGGAATAGGGAGGGAGCAAGAGAGGGAGAGAGAGAGAGAGAGAGAGAGGGTGATATAGAGAGATAGAGAGGATAGGAAAAATAGATAAAGAGATAGGGAGATATATGTAGAGAAGGATATGGATAGAAAGAGATAAAGAGATGAGTGAGAGGGAGATCGAGTGATAAATAAAGATAAAGATATCGAGTAGAAGAGATGGAGGGAGAGATGGAGTGAATAAGATAGAGAATGAAGAAGGGGGAGAGAGGGAAAGGATATAGGGATAGCAATAGAGAAATAGATGTAGAGAGAGAGAGAGAGAGAGGGGGGGGGCAAGAGTGAGAGAGAAAGAAGGTGATAGAGATAAGTAATAGAGAGGTATAGATAGGTGAAAAGATAAAGAGATAGAGATAGAGTTATGGGAAGGAGAAAGAGGGAATGTGTATATGAGTGAGAGAGATATGGAGAGGGATATATATTTAGAAATAGATAGAGAGGGAGGGAGAGGGGGAGAGAAATAGAGAGAGGAGAGAGAAGTAGAGAGAAATAGAAAGAGGGAGTGATAAGGAGAGAGGGAGAGGGAGAGGGAGAGATAGGGATAGAGATAGATATAACTTGGGAAATATAGAAGTGATGTGAGAAAGATAGATAAACATATAGAGAGGGAGCGACAGAATGAGAGAGAAAGCGGGAGACGGAGAAATAGAGATAGAAAGATGGAGACAATGAGAGAGGAGGAGATGGAGAGATATAAAGATAAAGCTATATTGTAATTTTAAAAATAATACAAATGTAATATAAATATGTTTAACACAGTAATAAAAAAATTAACTCCTTGAAAATGATATATCTCGACGTTATTTATATATGTTATCTAATAAGATATGCTAGTTATTCTATTTTTGCATTTACATATTCTATCATCTTATTTATTAGTAGTTAGTAGATAAAATTGTCTCCCAAACCACTTGGGATCCAATCGCCTACCCCTAATCATATACTAAAAATTTATTTACCATTAAGGTTAGGTCTAGCATGAAAACAGTAGTGTTCAATTCTTTAAGAAAAAATAAAAATCCTAAACCTAACATAGGATTACACATAATGCTAGCTAAAAGCTTAGAACTGAAGCTTTCAATTGATAAATATTGAACTATTAAACCAGAAGTTAAAAGGAAAAACCTTTCTCTTCCACGTTGCAACTGGAAAATAAGTAAATGCCGAATACAAGTCGATGTACCCTAATTTGTTGATTGTATATTATGTTGTTTGATTTGGCCTAATAAGTTTGAGATTTTTTAAGGATTTTGATAAATAAAACCCTTCAAAAATTTACTTATAAATTCTTTGTTTTTTGCTTTTTAGGCGGGAGAGAAGTTTAGTGTTGAAGGGGAAACAAAACCCACATTTTAGTTTTGAAAAAGTTGAGTGTCATTCGCATGTCAACCATGCTTTGGCCTTACATTGAATGTGTATTTGAAAACCTGATCGTCTCATTCTGGATTGGCACATTCTGGATCCAGGGGGTGATCTAAGGGCATTTACTTGCATTTTTTTGGCAGGTTTTGCTACTACTGTCTGTCCATCACGCTTACATTTCAAAACTATTCAAGATTACCTCTCATCACTTCCCATTGTGAGCCTTTCAAAATTAATTCCAGCAATTGGACAAAGTTCCACTTGTACAACTCTAATCTTCGTTCATTCCATTGCTTCTAGCACACTCCTCACTCTTGACTCAAGCACTTTTTCATCTTTCAAATAATGTAATCATTCAAGTACCAATATCATACAAACTGGAACAATCAAACAAGGTCAAGACTAATAACCGGACTAAAACTTACAGAGGGCCATAAACTTCTGTCGATTGACTCCCTATCAATCGTTTTCCTAAATATGTCAGCTTTGTAATCATGGCAATTGCTTCAGTCTTGTTCGCAGCAAATTTGGATACCTTAAAGACCTCTGAGCTATGATTTCCGTATGTGACTGTTTCAACATGCCACAAAATTCAAAAGTTGGGATACTCGAGCATGGAGGTGCTTCCCAAATTTGTTCTGACCAGGTTGTTGCAGTCTTGCAATGCTGGATATTTAAGTTGTACTACACTGGAAAAAGACCAAGCAATGTGTCCAGATCACACACCCAAATAGATCTAAATGTCTAAGGCTTCTTACTTCCTCAAAATAAATTGGGGGTGATATCAAGCCTTTTATATTTTTCAAAATGATCTTCCCTAGATTGTTCAGCTTTCCCAAACGATTTATGAAAGCGATTAGACCAAATCGGGGACTGTTCAAAGCTGCAACATTAGTCATTGTTATTGAAGTACTTAGAACCCTAACTGTGATTGCAAAAGGGGGTGCCAATCCATCTAATGTGTTAATTGCCATGAAAACAAATTAAAATCATGAATGACAAACGGGCTATAAAATGTTTGCCAAAAGGAAAGAACTAATTACTTTATGAATCAATTTCCTGCTTAAAACTTCAAGGTAGACACCATTAACTTCCAAGACTCGTACACTTCACAGTTGAAAATGGTGAAAAAAGATGGTGGCTAAATCTACAAATGAAAAGCCATTCCAAATCTTCTGAGAGATTAAAATCAGGATTCAAAACTAGGACTTCCAAGAACCATGAAATATTCAAGCACTAAAAACTTTAGTTCACGTGTAGGTTGACCTAGCAGTGGAAGCTTCCATTTTCTTTTGTTTAAAGTTAAACTTTAGAGTAACATGCCAAAATATTCCTGGCAATTGTAGTTTCTTCCTGTCTTCATTGCTACGAATTCCTGCTCCATAGGAGGGTTTTGATTGAAGCCAAAAAGTAGTCAAATTAAATAGAAATATATTTTGATAACCAAACTGAAGAAGTCAAACAGAACGAGCTCAAGCAATAAATCATCAGGGCTTTCATAATGGAGACCCATGTTCAAATCCACGACAGATATGTTACATGCTTAAGACATACAAAGCGTTGACTGTTGAATTGGGTAAAACAACTGTGCCAAATTTCGGTTATCGCATATTACCCAATGGACAAGACCAATTTGCAAGTCCCGGGTGAATTTCAGGGAATAGTTCCCATTGGTAATGGCATCTAAGCCAGAGGACACCCCCAACAAAAGGATATTAACCAATCGAAAAAATAAAGAAAATCAAACTGAATAAAAAAAATTATTGGGTCGTAAGACTTTAAACTGATAATTGAAGTTTTGGTTACAAGAAGTTGAGACCCGATGATCTCCACTTTTCAAGACATTTTGGCTGATGGCTTCCCTGTCATGCTGCACGTTTATGTGCAGCTGACACTTTTATTTTGACCAAGACCAAAATCTTAACATGTCAACTGCTTAAGCTGACTACTAAATATTGACACTTCTCTGATCATTTTTCTTGCCAGATCCTTTATGAAGCATTGTAATCTATGCATTAAGAATAAAACTAAAATCTAAATTATAAAGACCATTTTTCCTCTAATTATAAATTACTATCCTAACTTTTTGTATTCAAAAAGTAATGAGAGCAATCCAATAAACCATATCATTGATCTTGTAATATCACTGGCGTGGAGCCGCAAAGGAGACTTGAAACATTGGAATAAGAAACATTGCATGGTGGTATCCAAATACATGGTATTCTTTTACCCGTGAGTATTTTCATTAGCTAGAAAAGAAATCCAGAAAATGTTCATATTCATAGGAAAATTAGTTGAGCACTTAATATCGTGACTGGAGAGAGAATAATCTTACAATCTGAATAACAAATTCCCTATGAAATGGACATTTATGGTGTTGGATTTCATCATTGAAACCAGCATCAGCATTTTCAATTTGACAAGGGAGAATTTCAAGGCAATCCAAAGCACTGGAACATTGTCCTTCCAAAATTGTCAAGGCCAGATGTTTGTCTTCTTGCACCAAGAAATGAGCAACCTCCGAAAATACTTCCTTTGTTAGCTACTAAAAGAGTCGTAATTATCTTTTAATATCTTTCACAATATCTCATATGGCAGCGGTTTGTGGAGGTTGTCCAATTGCTGTTTCCAGTAGATCTGATGAAGCTGTAATGTCCCCTTCTCATCAATGTTCTGTTATGACGCTCATCAGCCTATTCCGGAGGCCCGTAGGCTCATTGAGGTAAAATTAGGGTTTCCATGTTCGGTGGTTCTTTGGCATTTCGGGGAGTTTACTATTTATAATAAATTCTATTTTTGGCAGTATGAAGATTGTCAGCTTTCAGGACTTGATTTCCAGTTGGAGCAATTATTTGAATTCAAGTTCTGGCTTCTAAAAGTTTTACTTTGGTGAATTTCATAAATAAAGGCATTAATGTTATAAATTGCAGTTGACCCCTTGGCCTAGGAGAATAACTTCAAGATGTTTTAAAAGGTGGTCTTGAAGGGGGACGCCTTCATAGGTGTTTATTATTATTTTTTAATAATGTCATTATGCCTTGGGAAAAAGTGACGCCTCTTTTAAGGAGTGATATTTTTAAAATAAAGTGAAGTTTATATTTTTGCGAGGGATGCCATCTTGAAGAATTATTTGATTTTTGGAAATTGAAAAGACTCTTGTGTCTTTTGGCTTGCCTTCTCAAGAATTTGAAGAGTTTGTTTGAACTTCTATAAAATGAAGGCTTTGCTCCAGCTTTGGTATCCAGTTGCTTATCATATTGTTATGCTGTCGAAATGACAAGTGATATTTTGCTTCGAGGATGCTACCTCCTAGCCATTAACCAAATTTCGTGTTTGAAATACAACACCTAGTTGGTCATTTGCTAATTCTCAACTCAAACTAGCAGATTGACCTCATATGTTGAAGAATTTTGGAGTTATCTATAGTTTTGGTTTTGCTGGTTCATCTACAGCTGAAGGTGGTTTTTGCATACAGCTCTTAGAGTAAATTTAATTTGCTTGTGGGTATCTTTCCTATCTATTCCTACACCCAAGGCGACCATCTTTGGAGATTTGCAGATTTTAATTTGAAGTTTTGGATTTTTACTTGCCAAATCGCCCTTGCTCAAGGCCGTACCATTCTGGACATTGGGAAATGTGCAAAGGAAATTAATTCTTATCTTTTGAAGATCAAGAATCAGGAACTGTCTGGAATGGTCATGCTGATAGGAGAACTCACAACCGCATAATGCCCTCAGACCTCCTAAGAGGATGCATGAACATGAAGGTTCAGATCATAACATTTCAAAACTGAAACGACTTGCTAATGACAGTGTGTCTGAAGATGAACAGCTAAGGAGAGGCCAGTCCAAATTACAGCGTTGAACAAGTCAGAAAGAAAAGGAAGAACCTAGTGTATGGGACAGTGATGCAAGGAAACACCATAAGATACCTATAAATCATGAGAATACTGCAGCTAGAAAGGAAGAGGAAACTAAGATTGAATTGAGTTTTGATCCAGAGTCAAAACAGAAACCTGGAGAGAAGTGTCCTCAATCCCAAGAGGGAGAGGAGCGTATCGCCAATCAGGAGGACAAAGAGGCTATTTCAGATGAACCTGTACATGTTGCTGAAGGTATGCAGGCAGATACAGATAAAAGTGGAAACCAGCAATATTGTGAGGCTGTAGCTAAACTGGAAAAGTGGAGGGAGCATTTTAAACAGCCAATTCAAAATGAAAAGGATTCTCTAAAAAGGCTGAGAATGAAGTTCTTTTAGAAAACCCTAATTCATGCTTCTAGGCTGCCTGTATATATATATAAACCGGAAAAGCGGAGGGAGTGTTTTAAACAGCCAATTCAAAATGAAAAAGATTCTCAAAAAAAGGCTGAGAATGAAGTTCTTTTAGAAAACCCTAATTCATGCTTCTAGGCTGCCTGTATATATATGATTTTTACATGTTTTTTGTATGAACAAATCCAAACTCCAAAAAAAATTTAGCCGAACCCAGGAACTGAACCCTCAAACCAATACCCGAACTGGCAACTTAGTCAAAATATCCACAATCACAGTAACACTTAACTGTGCCAATTTTAATATTTCATGCTGGAAATCCCCTGCCACCAGCTGGAGTGCTTCAGAGTTGGGCTACATCCAATGGTCCAACACAACTCCAACAATTGATCCACAAACTCACCGACGTTGATAAAAGAAAAAAAACAGTGGTGTTATCAACATTGCCAGATATCCACCTAATAGAATAATTCAAATTCACATTTATGGCATATGTCAGTCAATTTATAATCTAAAAAAAGCAAAAAACTTTTATCCTGTATCCTTGTTGAAATCCAGATTAGAAATCTTGGAGGCTTTAAAGGGCAATTTTCCATGTCTCCACCATTTTGATTGTCAACTGAACTATGTTGATGTTGTGAAAGGCTTGGGCACAAGCTGTCTTCTCAATGTAGTGAAGGTCTGAAGACTGAATGGCATACAAGACACGGAATATCTGCAATCATGAGATTGCAAAATTCAGAAGAGCTCATTCAAGGACCAAGGAGATTCACCATGTGTAAGAAATAATAGAAATATGAAGAGAGGCACTATCAATGGCTTAGTAATTGCAGGGAATAGAAAATATTCCATTTGTACTTCTTTTTTATTGGATATGTTGATACTTCTTCCATGGTGGATCCAACTCTTCCTAGAGATGGGGAACAAATTGAGGATGGCAGATTCAAAATGCAAGGAATCAAAACTAACATACAATTTGTAAGTTAAAAGTGGCGGAGTCAACAACTTTGTCTGTACTTAATGTACTGATTCACTGAATGACCATTCGCAAACTCACTCAGTTTTCTTCTAGTCACCCTAATTGGGCCTACTAACTCCCTTTTATAAAATAAAAGCTAGACTTCACACTACTCGTACTAAAGTGTAACATTGTCTAGGTTGCATAATGTATATTACCACCAAACCTTTCTCTTTTTTTTCTTCTTCTTCTTTTAATTTTGTTGCTGCTGCTGCTGGCAGTGGCATCAGAAGAGGCAGCAGAAGCAGTGGCAGTAGTGGTAGTTTTTCCTACTGCTGACGTGTTATTTGTCAGTGACTCAGGAAATACACATCAGTGTTTCACTAATTATGATTATAATCAATCTTCTAATGTGAACTTTAACAACTTAGAAGAATAAAACCACAAAAAATAAACATCTCTGCTGCTAATTTTGCTACAATAATTCATAATATTAATAGGATCAAACCTATACTGCTGTGGTTGTAATGATGACAATTACACAATTCCCTGACAACATGAGAAAGGAAAGCTCACCTCAAGTTTTGTCACCTCGCTGAAACTAAATGCTGCTTGATACCAAACGGGCTATGATGGCAAATTCCAATGAAGAAATTGCAATATATTTCCTCCTTGGTAAGAGTTAAGTTATTCCAGTTGCATATAAAATTCAAGCTCATTTATTAGTTTTTATCCAACAACTTGTCCAAGACAATGATGTTTTCTTGCACTTTTCCTATTTTGAGAAAGCCATTAGCCATTGTCTTTTTAAGGCACTGTCACTGCGTAGCAAGCTTTACCATATCCTTTCCCTTTCCTAATAGATACAGACAATCAATAAGTGTCATAAAAGGCATGATCTCTGAATGGAAACCCTTCTACATCAAATTTCACTAAATCTTTTGCTTCTCCAATTGGTCTCTATAAATTACTATAGCTTTTTGTATCCCTTGCTGTAGCATGAATCATCCTTTTTATGGTCAAGGTCCTGATGGCAGGGTCACATCCCGAATACTATAGAGCTCAATAATCAGAACCTATTTCTGTGCGGTAGAAAACAATGACTATGAACAAATGTTGAAATGGTAACTAATTAGTGGAGTAGTATATTCTTTAAATGTGATTTCCTGATTTGAACAGTTACTTGTACAAGGCAAGAAATGGCCTAATAATCACTGATTTCAGAATGTGATGGGCTTTGACTATAGAAGCCGTTCGCTTCCAGTTCTTTCATAAGCTGTGTTGCTTGATGAGATTTCCCCTCCCTTAAAAGCCTCTTCACCAGCACATAGTAAGTCTTACCGTCTGGAAGACAATCCCTGGCAAGTAAATGATATATGAACTTCAGAGCAGTATTGAGGTTGCCATCCCTGCAGAGGAAAAATATGATATTATAAGTATAATCATCAGGTATGTACCCCTTGCTAGTGAGCTCATTAAAAAGCTCAATAGCTGCTTCTGCTCTTCCCTCCGTGTGCATTGCACGGAGCACACTATTATATGTGAATATATCTGGAGCACAGCCTTTCACAGCCATTTCGTCCAGCTTTCTTGCGTCTTGGGACCTCCCCATAATGCACAGACCTAAAATCACAGTATTATATGTAACAACATCAGGCTTAATGCCCTCTCCTACCATCTTTTCAAGCAGGTCTGTTGCCTTGTGTAGGTCTCTTGCTCTGCATAACCTACTGATTACTTCATTGAAAATCACAGTATCTGGATTAAGCCTATTTCCAGACATCTCCTCCAAACTTTTAAAAGCCTCCTCCATTCTCCCCTGCTTGCAGAACCCATAAATTACTGTAGTGAACATCACAGTATCTGGATGGATCCCACTTCCATGCATCTCCTCCAGAAGTTTAACAGCCTCCTCCATTCTTCCCTGCTCGCAGAACCCATTGACTACTGTAGTGAAAGTCACGATATTTGGGTAAAGCCCACTTCCACGCATCTCCTCCAGAAGTTTAACAGCCTCCTCCATTCTTCCCTGCTTGCAGAGCCCATCGATTACTATATTGAAAGTCTCAGTATCTGGATAGAGCCCACTTCCACGCATCTCCTCCAGAAACTTAACAGCCTCTTCAATTCTTCCTTGCTTGCACAACCCATTCATTAGTGTATTGAAACTGAAAGTCACAGTATTTGGGTGGTGCCCACTGCCACGCATCTTCTCCAGAAGTTTAACAGCATCCTCTATTCTTCCCTGCTTGCAGAGCCCATCGATTACTATATTGAAAGTCACACTATCTGGATAGAGCCCACTTCCACGCATCTCCTCCAGAAACTTAACAGCATCTTCAATTCTTCCCTGCTTGCAAAGCCCATTGATTAGTGTATTTAACGTCACAGTGTCTGGAGAGAGCCCATTTCCACGCATCTCCTCCAGAAACTTAACAGCATCTTCGATTCTTCCCTGCTTGCAAAGCCCATCGATTAGTGTATTGAACGTCACAGTATCTATAGAGAGCCCATTTCCACGCATCTCTGCCAGAAACTTAACAGCCTCTTCAATTCTTCCTTGCTTGCAAAACCCATCTATTAGAGTAGTGAAAGTCACAGTATTTGGGTAGTGCCCACTGGCACGCATCTCATCCAGAAGTTTAACAGCCTCCTCCGTTCTTGCCTGCTTGCAGAGCCCATTGATTAGTGTATTGAACGTCACAGTATTTGGATAATGCCAATTTCTACGCATCTCCTCCAGAAACTTAAAAGCCTCTTCAATTCTTCCTTGCTTGCAAAACCCAGTTATTAGCGTAGTAAAAGTCACAGTATTGGGGTTAAGCCCATTTCCACGTATCTCCTCTAGAAGTTTGGCAGCCTCATCCATCTTGCCCTTGTTGCAGAATCCGTTGATTAGCGTAGTGTAATTAACAACATCAGGAGTGCATCCATTTGGTTCCATTTCCTTCAATAACCCCAAGGCCTCTTCCATCCTATCCATCTGAATAAACCCATCCATAAGAGTATTATATGTCACTTCATCGGGGGCCAAACCAAAGTCGGACGACATGTGTTCCAACAAACTCAATGCAGAAGCCATATTGCCAGCCTTACAATGGGCCTTGATCAATGTGGTGAAGATCTTAACATCTGGTTGGATCCCAGCAGACCTCATTTGTGAATACAGTGATTCCACCATCGTCAACTTGTTATCATACACAAGAAAATTCAGCAAAATGTTGTAGATTTTGGTTGTGTGTGGGAGTTTTGCTACCTCCATTTCGTTAAGGACTCCAAGGGCCTGGTCGACCATGTGTGCTTTGGCGTAGCTCATAATGATGAAGCGGAAGGCTTTTTCTGTTGGCTCACTCATTAATCTCAAAACACCCCGCATGTGCTCCAAATGCCCTGCACAGCCCAGGCGATGAATGAGTAATTCGCAGAGTGAAGATTGGGGAGTGTACCCCTTTTGGGTTATAGCCCTTTGAAGGATTGTGAAGGCCTTCAGACAGTCTCTTTCTTTGTTGAGGACATGGAATAACTCCTCTGAGATGATGATATTTGCATTTGGTGAAGACGATGATGGTCGCTTCAGTTTACATGTGCAAGAGGAGGGGTTAACTTTGGTTGTCTTCCAAGGGAGAGAATGAGGCGCGAGATGTGGTCTGGTTGAGGAACACATAAATGGATCGATTGCATAAGCCATTGCACTTGATACACTCTGCAATAATGTTTGGCTTGCAGATTGCTCTCACACTTTTCAATCACCAGAATATTATTTTCATGATATGTGTCATACTTTTCTGAGGTAGGCAAAGCCCTGATGGTAATGTTTATTTCATGGTTTTGTGACAGGGGTAATGGTGAAAATTGCAAACCCATGAACTCTCGTGTTTTGTTTTGGGTCCACTTTGATTGGAGTGGCTTTTATTTAATTACATAATGTCTCTAATATAAATTGTATGTTTTTTAAGTTGAGAATAGGTGTATAATTTGAGTATTAGTGGGTAAAAGCACAAAGTTGTAAACTAGTAAAATATAGTATATTTTATGTTTGTATTTTAAAAAATAAAAATAAAAATCATTTTAAACTAGTTTTTAATAAATTAAAACTATAATTTAGTTGTTGTTGATAAAATGTTGAAAAATGTTTAGTGCATGGATATATTTTTTTTCGAATTTTGATAAATATTTATTTTTAAATAAATAACAACTGTTTTCATGAGAAGCCAACTTTCATAATAAATATTTATCTAAAATGGAAAAAACATTATACCATCTTAAAATAGATTATTTACATTAGGAGTTATTGAAACTTCAAAATTTTCAAATAGTTTTTTTTTTGGTAAATTGGACTCAAAGTGGTGCTCCATATATTTTTAGCCAACAATTTTAGTTGAAAAAGTTGTGGAACTATATAACTTAGGTAGAATGAATTTTACTAGATCAAATTGATTTTTAGTACCTTAGATTTTTTTTATTCTTTTTTTTTTTTTTAAATTATTTTAGATTATATTTGCATTTAAAGCAATCTCAAATAGTATTACATTTATAAAAATAATTTTCTTGTTTTTAAATTTAAATTCTAATATGGGATTTGATTTGATCTATCTTCATAAATGTTGTGTGAGTTCAAGATATTAAAAACATTCCAGACTCTTGGTGTTGTATTTAAAGGAGTAGCCCTAATTCATTTTAGACATCACATGAGATCATGTTAGATCATTTAGACCTATCATTATTACTTCCACACATTATTAGGAACATTTATTAAGGAATCTATGTTACACAATCATCTAGGCATCTTGCATGTTTGAGAGAGTTGCACTCAAATTTTTTATGCAACCATTAACTCAGTATCCTTACAAGGTTTGACAAATTGAATTTATTATTTATGCCATGCACAAACTAGCAAGCACCTTAAAAAAATTAAGCTTTGGCAAATAGAGATTGATGAGGTGTTATTGAGTTATCCATTTTAATAGATGATTTATCTTATCAAATCAAGTTGATGCCCTAAGACTATCTAGAGCAAGGGTTGGAACCTAAACTAGGAGTGCTTTTACTCTAAGAAATGAAATTGCACAAAATCAAAATTGTTGAATTCAAATTAATATAGAGATTTAAATGTTTTTGTTAAGTCAAAGTTGTTGAAAGAAAGATTATTCTATGAGTTTGAGTACTTATGTTAAATTGAGATTGTAGGAAAAATAAAATACAAGTAAATATTAAACAATTTTTTAAAAAAAATTAAAAACTATTTTCAAATTTCTAAACAATGTTTTACGAATAAGCAAAATGAATATTGAAAAACAAGGTGTTTCTCTAAAAAGATACTAGAATAGCTAACACACTTGTAGGATGACTATACCAACTTCAAAGACACAAACTACATAATAAAACAATCGCAAAATAATACTATTTATTACAAAGAAAACCATATGAACTTTAACTAAAAAATACCATTTTTCTTTCTTTCTCTAGATGAGTGGTCACTACTCCTCCATAGGAATGAGACTACTTCTAACTAGTGCATTCAACGATCAGACAATCATTTGTTTTATGAAATAAAAAAGAATGTAAAACCATGTTATATTTTTGTTTTCTAAAAGAAAAGATTACATAATCTATCTCATAGTCTATTGCTCAAGTTCTATAGATTTTTTTTCTAATTTTTTTGGGATTCAATAGGCTTATTTATGAAGCTCTGCTAAATCCACCCAAGAAGAATCCTAGAAATAGTATGTTACTTATACAATCTTGCTATCATGTTAATGCACAATATCATATTTTAATTCTACTAGGATTCTAGAGCTTTAACTATAACTAAACATTAAAAAGTGGTCTCTTCATAATGAACAATCTATTGATACTTCATGAAAGGTGAAGGTGATTCTTTAGTGATAGATTGCATTTATTATCATGTTTTTGTAGGCTATGTTCACATGCTAATGGTTGAATACTTGTGAACAAGGCTTTTGATGTAATTCTAGAGCTAGGAAAATTGTTCAACCTTTGCTACTTTTTTATCTTGTAATTGGTGCTTGCAAGTGTTTTATAGATTTTGTCATGTGTTTCTCTGAAGTCCAAAGCCGTAATTTTTGGAGTTAAGCCTTCAAAACTAAAATTTTAAAGCTATGTTGCTGGCCTTTCTTGCTAGAAACTTTAGAGTTCAAAAAAACCATTTTCAATGTTTGTTCAAGTTATGTATTTTCTTTATATTCAAAATTTCCCTTGTTTACGTCAAAATAAATAACTTTTTCCCAAGCTAGGGGTTGAAATATCAATAATTTAAACACCAATGACCAACTAAAAGTAGACCAGTGAGTGAGTGAGTGTGTGTATATATATATATAATTTTTATCTTAGTTAAGTAGTAATTTCTAAGCTACTCTTAAATCCACATAAAAATGGTATAGGAAGGGGAAAATGGGTTTACTTTGTTATATCAAAAAATGAGGCATTTTACATCTCATCAAAGAATATTGAGGCAAAGAAAAATCAACAATCTATAAATTAGCAGAGATTGAGTATATAGGTTTACAATAGATCCAAAAGTTAAATTAGGTCTATAAGTGTGGGATCAAATATGTAATCACGGAAACAACCTAAGTCAACGGACTAAGCATTTTCTAGTTCCAAGTCGTTTGTCTAATCATGACTAATGTTTTTGTACTATTGGTGAACTAGTTATTTTGAGCACAACCTTACATGCCCACTTCATTTGATCCCTCAACATAACTTAATGCACACAACATAGTGCTCATGCATCTAGGTGTAACATTGTTCAAAATTGTAGAACACTACTTATACATATAATGTTTCTTTGCACATGGTTGCACATGCTAGTGTTCGGTTCAACCATATATTTGTGATACACAAAAAATTAGCATCTTCATGTTGTGCTTACATATGTGTGTATCATTTAGCAACCTCTTTTCCATAGAAAATGATCAAACAACATGTGAGTGCCAATAATTGCATGAGTTGACATGGTAGTCCAATGATGATCTAGTGAGTCTAGCACATGACCCATGTAGCATGAATTGCAGTTCCCCTCAAATTTAGTTGACTAGATGATAATGTATCCTTTCTTCTTAGCCATCTTCTCCATCTTTTTCAATCTCCAAACTAGGTTTCATGTACTTGTGCATCTCTAAAACCTCTTACCAACCTTCAATTGGAGAGTCACTCAAGAGACTATAGGGTCACCCAAGTGACCTAAATTAAGTTATAGGGTCACCAATCCAACTAGCCCTAGCAAAAGGGGTGAACCTTCCATTTTTGGAGACATCTTATTGCTTCACTTATAGCCATTTTGTAACCATTTTTCTCACAATTGAGAGTTGTTTCTAGTCCTAATAGAGCCTTCACTCTCCCTAATTGATTCTCCTCTCCTCTTGATTCTCAATTAACTCTTCAATACACTCCCTATCAAATCTTTTTGAACTACCAATCAATCCCCCAATTTATTAAGCTTCTATGCTATAAGTACCTCCATTCACATAAGTTTGAGAAAGGTGGTTCACTACTACAATTTTTCCTTGCATAAGGATCTCATTCTCTTCCTCTTTAATAAGGTAGAACCACCCTTTAGGATATAGGTTGTATTTTCACTTGCAACCCCCTTCAACATTCTTATGCTCATATAGGACTTTGTGTGCCTTTTCAATTTTCTTGTAGAATCTTCAAAGCTTCCCTTACCTTCTAGGTAATCTCCAAATTCATCCTTGCCTTTCCCATATCATCAAGAAAGATGACCCTAATATTGAATAAGGAGGATGTTGGACCCTTTGAGAACATAGGTTGACATAGATAGCATAAAATTCTTCTTGAAATATTCTATTTAAATGGATTCCATTATTCAATTTAACTTATTTTCAAAATATCTTTTTCATTTAATTAGCAATTAGAAAATCTTTCCTTGGGAAAAGGAACAACTAATATTTTCTTAGCTAGCTTGAATTTTTTATTTTTTTAAATAAACTTAAATTTAAAGTAATTGCATTGTATGTGTTCTTGTAGAATATATCTTGCCAAGAGAAAAAAACACAAAAAAAAATTAATTGAATTGGGAAAAAAAATAGAATACTGTTCATTTAGTGAAAGAATATTTTTTAAGTAGCTAATTAGTGTGTAAGGAGGAAATCAGATAAGCGTACTAATCAATGCTTAAATGAATTAAAATAAATCTAATTCAAAACAAGGATTTAGATTTATGCCCATTACTCACGAAATGAAGCTAAGAAGAACAAACTCAAAGGATGCAATCAAAATAAAGAACATAAAATGAATTCATAAAAACATAGTGTGACCATCTCGTGTCAAAGTATATTTGAAAAGATGTTGGATCGTTGTTGTATCAATGTGAAGCCTCCATTTGTGCATATCAAAAACTTCAAATTTGTGTGAGGTTGATTGAAGATGTATGTAAAAGCTTCCAAGAAATCAATGATTAATTTGGCATTATTTCGTTGTGCAAAAGATGTCAATTCTCCGATCATTTTTGAGGAAGAAGATGGTTGTTATATAGATTTTGTGTTTTGAGATGAACAATCAAGATCGGGTAGTAGAATATCCTGATCGACGGTTCAAAACTGTTGAGAGGAATTAGATGGGAAGAATCAATGGATTTTGGTTACATAATTGGTGTGATTGAAGAAATTAATTTGAGTGTTCAGTGGGATTGAGGAAATTATGTTGAGCCTTCAATGGGATTGAAGAACAGATGAATCAGTCAAGAATAGAGTGAGCAATTGGGGGATCGTAATCCGCTCAATCATGAAAGTGGAAGAGGATAATTAATTAATTGATTTAATTAATTAATATTTTTGAGTTAATCGTGCAAATCATGTTTGAATTTTGCAAACAAAGTTGTATTTGTTTGTTTGACCTTTTTGATGGTATTTTGAATAATTTATTTAATTATTCAAGCTTAGGGGAAAGTATTTAATTAAACTATTAAGTATTAATAATTTAATTGATTTAGGGGAATAGGGTAAATTAGCAACATAATTAAATAATGTGATTTAATTAATCAAGAAGAATAAAGTTAGATTAGGAATTTATTAAATAAATGAATTTTATTTAATTAGTCAAAAATGATGAAAGAGTGAATTAATTAAACAATGTAATATTATTCAATTAATAGAGGAAATTAGGGTTTTTGATGAAAATAATGTGAAATGGATAGTGATATTAGGTGATAATGATGTAAATGATGATAGACAATGAATTAATTAAATAATGTTAAATCACTTAATTAATAGACAAATATAAAATTTGATATAATTAAATAATAATGTATTATTTAATCATTTAGGGAAGAAGGGTGAAAGTTAGTGTTGTTTGCCAGTTAGGACAATTTAGGGTATCTAAAATTTTCCCCTCAATCATCCTCAATCATCATTTACATCATTATCACCTAATATCACTGCATTTCACATCATTTTCATCAAAAACCCTAATTTTCTCTATTAATTGAATAATATTACATTATTTAATTAATTCACCCTTTCATCATTTTTGACTAATTAAATAAATTTCATTTATTTAATAATGTCCTAATCTAACTTTATTCTTCCTAATTAATAAATAACATTAGTTATTTAATTCTATCGCTAATTTACCCTATTCCCATAAATCAATTAAATTATTAACACTTAATAGTTTAATTAAATCACTTTCCCCTAAACTTGAATAATTAAATAAATTATTTAAAACATCATAAAAAAGTTCAAACAAAAAAATACAACTTTGTTTGCAAAAGTCAAACATGATTTGCACATTCAACTCAATAAGGTAACACAACAGAAACTAGAAAACAAAATTGAACAGAGGCCATTTTTGTTACTATTTTTGCCGCTTTTGACTTGAACTTTGCCACAATCGACCTAAAATCTACCACTTTTACTCTCTGGTTTTTTATAGGGATTGTCACAAACTTATTGCTTTTGAAAAATTTGAATGCACTTGATCTAAAACTATCACAATTGCTTCTAATATTGCCACAGTTGACCAATTTTCTTGGCCGCAGTCGACCAAAAACTAATTGCTTTTGAACAAGAATTTCACTTTTCCTACAATGTTTACTAGATAGAAAACTTGAAACATAAGCTGCTCTTGAAAAATCTTACTACAGTTGCTCTTAGAACTTGATTGCTATTGACATAAAATTGGCCGCTATTGCTATGAAATTGCCGCTTTTGCTCTGTCTTTTGGTGCAAGTTAGAATGCTAATCCGAAATTGGTTACACATCCTTTTGAGAATGAAATAGTTAGATTCCCAAACCACATCATAAATCCAAATCAGTTCATCATCCACTTATGAAATCAAAACACTCCAATTTAGCTTGAAAATTCAAAATCAAAACAAAAAACTTTGGATTATTCCTTCACTCAAAATGATAAGATATCAACATTTTCTTGACCCTCATGGATAGTTCAAGTAGATTCTCCACAACATATCCTCTAGAAAATGAAGTGAAATATCAATTGAAGTTTACAACATTTTTGAATCCCAAAATGTTAGCATTATTTCCAAAGCATCACTCAAATCTTAGGATCTTGAGTATCATGAAAACCATAGTGAAACACCAACACCTTTTGTCCAAAAGGTTATCTTTCACATCATCATTCATCATTCACCCATATCACTCACTTTATGACCATCTGGCATCCAATTGCTCCAATTCAACAACCAAACCTTACGACACCCATCATACAACCAAGTCTCACATAAATTGAAGGTGAACAAACAAACATCATCAATAGTTTGAGAAGCTTCATATTTGAGAGAAACGAAACACCCACTTAGTGGAGAAACGCGGCTAACATCCTAGACAACAAGGAACATAAAGCAGATATTGTGGCCGAAAGGCTCGTATTACCACCTCATGTGAGGCAATAGATACCATCCTTTTAAAAATAGAAAATCTCAAAACACATAGAAAAACTGAAAATTCCAAAAAATCAAAGCATTATTTTATTCATAGATAGAAATCACCAACTTCCACAAAATCTTGATGCTTGTTTATGCTAACCACATGATCAAAATACAGAAAAAGGATGGAAGCAAACAAAATTAGCACTAGTATGCCCCCAACAAACACCACAAATGATGAAGGTGACTCATGGGGCTATAGGCCAAGTGACATTATAAATCCTCAAAAGGAACCCACATTTAAAGCAACACCAAAGAGGAGGAAGTAATCTGAAGACAACAAGAAAGGATGGATAGGTTAAATCAAAATCCCAATGTTGTAGTCATAGAAGAAGTGGATAGTGAGGAAGAAATAGATGAAGAAGAATTCTTTCAACACTCCAACAATCCCAAGGTGCTTAAACTAATGGACAAATTTCTAAGGAAGGATCCAAATGCCTACTTCTTCAAATTAGCACAAAGTGATGCTAAGTTACCTATAGACTTTAGTATGGAAGGTTTTAAGGATCCTCACCTCATTCTCTTAAGGGATAAATTAGTCTTAAGAGAAATACCCAAACCAGTGGAGATTCCAAACATGCCACCAATCTTCTCACAAGGGAATGATCAACCTAAACAAACACCAATGGACAACCCTTTGTTTAGGAAACCATCCCAAATCAAGAAAGCAACAATAGCCCAACAATATCAAGGAGGTCCACCTTAATACATGCCCCAAAACACCTCCTACATTGACCCTTCCCAAAACATACAAAATCAGCATGGGAAATTTCCACAACGAAATCCACAATAAGGTGTTCCACAAGAAAAATACTTTGGCAACCTTCAAACAAATCAACAACATCAATAAGGTGTGCCACAGGGTACCCTTTCTAATCAACATCAACAAGGTGGTTGATATGGTCCCCTTCCCAATCAACATCAACAAGGTGTTCCATAGGGTACCCTTTCCAATCAACATCAACAAGGTGGGCCATATGGTCCCCTTCCCAATCACCATCAACAAGGTTTTCCATAGGGTACCCTTTCCAATCAATATCAACAAGGTGGGCCATATGGTCCCCTTCCCAATCAACATCAACAAGGTATGCCACAGGGTACCCTTTCCAATCAACATCTACAGGGTGGGCCATATGGTCCCCTTCCCAATCAACATCAACAAAGTGTGCCATATGGTACCCTTTCCAATCAATAGTCTCAACGACAAGGTATACCACCAATGCACTACTAGGGTAACCTTCAAAACAAGTCATCCTAACAACAAGGTGTACCACCAACGCACTATCAAGGTACCCCTCTTCAACAAAATCAACAAGGACCTAATCCTCCTTGCCACAACAAGGACCTAACCCTCCTTAAATTCAACAAGGACTTAATCCTCCTTCCATCCAACAAGGACTTAACCCTCCTTACATTCAACAAGGACTTAATCCTCCTTTCATACAACAAGGACTTAACCCTCCTTCCACCCAACATGGTTACCAAGGTCCTATACCTTCACAATACCCAACTTATGACCAAACAAACATTTTGGGACAACAAGGCTATTACACACAGGTCCCAAACAAAAATACCAAACACAGAGGTAGGAATGCAACTACAAGCCCTAAATCAAAGGATATCAGACATCCATATTGAAAAGTACAAGGGAAAAGGAGATCCAATAGAACATGTGCAAGATTTCTTGATATCTTTCATGGAAATACAAAACGATGATTTCTATCTAATGAGACTTTTTCCATGCAGTCTTACTAGGGTAAAAGCACAAACTGTGTCACACTATAAAGGAATCGACCAGCGGCAAAAAATAATGAACTTCGACCACATAAAAGTGGTCTTTATGTTTTGAATTTCAAAATGGTGTAAACTAATAAAATGTAGAACTTTTGGTGTAGTTTATTCCTGTAATTTTTAAAATTAAAAAAAAAAATGTTTTTATTATGTTTTTATCAATTTAAGGACAAATTTTGGAATGCTGAAAATTTCATAAAAGAGTGACTTCACGGGCCGTAAAGAAACAAAATGAAAAAAAATTCATTTCTCCCTACTTTTTTTTTTTCCAAATAGGTAATTTCAATATCTTGTGCATGGAAAAAAAAAATCACATTTTGATGTATATTTTTCTCGTAATAACGTTTTAAAGTCAAACATGTCAGAATTTGACAGTTTTCACGGGCCGTCAACTAATTTCAAAATTTTCAATCATTTTCAAAAAACAAAATATACCCTTTTGAAGTAGACTCTCTCCTCTTATGCCTCATATAATATTTAAAACATTTTAATAAATTTTACTATCATTTTTTTAATATCAAATCAGCCTCTTTTTTAATTTTTAAAACCTACTTGCATTATTTTAAAAATAAAAGATATCAAAACTAATCAAAATATTATAAAAATTCTATATTTGGATTCTACACTTCAAGCTCTACAAAAGGGTATTTTTATTTTTTGCAAAAAAATCAATCTGACTAGAGAAATACTCTACCAAAAATGAATGTTTCAGAAAATTTTGAAAAATGATGAGCAAGCTGCCATGTAGGATGCCAACTAGATATTTTCGGCCGGTAGTGTTTCGGCCGACCAGGTTTCGGCCGAAACCCTATCGGCCGGTAATGAATGGGCCGAAAAGTAATCGCTCGGAAAGTTATCGGCCGATAATTACTCGGCCGAAAATGAATGATATAAAACAAAGTTATTTTTTTTCCAAATTTATCAAATTAAAAAAATTAGAAAATAACAAATATTTCAAAATTTTCTCAACTATTTTCGATTAAAGAAGATTTATTTCAACATTTTGGAAGGTTTATCATTTTTGAAATTTACAAGACGTATTTCGACGAAAAAAAAGGCATTTGGAGAAGAGGAGAAATATTTTTAAGGTGTATTGATCTTTAATTTATTTAATTGATTATATTTTTTTATTGAAAATGCATTTGAAGTTTGTTTTCACTTTTTTTTATTAAAATATTAACATCAAAGAAATATGTGTAGAAATATATTCATTATTCAATTAAAAATATTTTATGTTTTGCATGTTTATGTTTATTAAAAACTTTTGTTTAAATATTTTATGTTTATGTTTTGCATCTAGTTACAAGTTTTTTAAAATATTTATGCTATATTACATGTACATGTTTCATGGAAAGCTTATGTGTGTACAAATTTCTATGTAGGCAATCATTCAAATTTGAGTGTAATTTGTGATGGCAAATGAAGGACTAGATCGAGGAAGTATGAACGAACACGAGTAAGACAAAGAAAGAGAAAAGCGGATGAAGGAACATCTACTGAACAACAACCCATGGAAAATATTGATGATCAAGGTGACGTACAGGTACAAGAACAAACTGAACCTAGTACTAATATAAATGTTTTGGACTATGGTATGGAAAATTTGATGGAGATGGATGAAGATTCTCTTTTCAATAATATTTCATCTGAAGATATGTTATCTGAAAGCACATTAAAATTACACTCTAAAAAAATATGGGATGAATTTTTTGAAGAGAAATCTTTAATTGGAAGAGCACAGTTAATTGCAAAGTTATTTAGACGAAAAGAAATGACCCCTGTTTTGGAGTTGTTAGGGGTTGATAATAGGAAAAAGTCATCAGATTTAAAACAAACAATTGTTGAAAACCTGCAAGAAGCATTAAAATGTATTGAAAAGAAGAGTCGGTCTAGTGATTTAAGTGCTGCACGTAGAGCGTTGATGACTGTAATTTCTAGTAAGAAATTATCATATAGAAGACAAGTTCAAGCAATTTCTGAATTACTAAATGTTTCTAGGAGAACTGTTCAAAGATATATTGAAAAGAGAGATGAAATAGATGGAAAAATTGAGAAAAATTGGGTAAATATTTGTAGGGTTCCTCGAAAAGATAGAATTTCAGAAGATGTAAAGAAACAAGTTGTTGAATATTGGACCACCCACTCTCGTGTTTCTTCCAATAGAAGGGATACTATACAAATAATAGGTGATGATGGTACAAAAATTTCTCATCCAAAACATTTTATAGATACAACACAAAGTGAAATTTTTGAAGCATTTAAACAAGAATTTTTAAATGTGAAGATTTGTCAAAGGATGTTTGAAACACTACGACCATCATTTGTACGTATAAATAAAGTACGTGAAACTTGTTGTTGTCGAAATCATGTTGAATTTGATCTACACCTACAATCATATAGAAAAGTTATGGCAACAATTGATCAAAATTTAGCCATCCCTGGAAGCACAACACAATTTGTGAAGTCTCTTCTATGTGAAAAATCAGAAAATTCAGATGAATTCAACGTTCAGTGTATAAAAAATGTATGTAATGATTGTGGAGATTTGAAGAATCTTTTACATGTTGACAATAATGAAATGCAAGTTACTTGGAAGAGATTTGAATATGAGACATACTTAACGAAGTCAGGAGTTGAGGCCAAAAAAATTGTTCTCAAAGAGAGTGGATTGCCTTACAATGAATTCATGAGTAAATTTCGCAATATCATATATCCACATATCCAACATTGTCATGGTGCAAGATGGCAATCTAAGCAATTTCGTTATTCAAAGAATTGTTTTCCACCAGGTTGTATTCTCTCTATTGTAGATTTCTCTGAGAACTATACATTTAGTCCTCAAACTGAGATTCAAAGTCAATATTATCATTCAGAGCAAGTTGCAATCTTCGTGCAAGTTTGCTACAGGCATGCAGAGTTAGCGGTCGATGGAATACAAAGTAGCAAAGATGATAGAATTATCATCAAAGAGGTTCACTTTTATATCAGTGATGATACGAATCATGATAGAAGCTATGTAGCTCATTGTTTCAAAATGTTTTTTGAAGACCTAAGACGACGTGGCATAAATCAAGAACAACATTGGATATGGTCTGATGGATGTGCTGGTAAGTACATTGGTTTTTAAATTATTTTTAATTAATTTATATTTACTTTTAAAACTTTGAGACTTAAATTTTTTTTGAAGATAATTCAAGGTTTTCAAGTGTTTAATTATTTGTAACTTCACAGGACAATTTAAGTCTGCAAAAGCCTTTGTTTGGTTATGTAGTCAACATGCTAGACGCAACACCAAATTTTTGTGGAATTTTTATGAGAGTGGACATGGAAAAGGAGAGCACGATGGAGCAGGAGCATGTGTGAAGCGTGCACTTCGTCAACATGAACTTGCTGGTATGTCCAATTTAGCTTCATACTTTTTAAAAGATTAGATATGTATATATATATTTAATTTAACTAAATTAAATTTTCTTTTAAGTTCTTTGAAAGTAATAGGTGACAAATTGTGCCAACTTGTGTGTAACTTGTAGGTAATGCCATACGGAATGCAAACGAAATTGTTGAATGGTGCAAAAGTCATTTTTCTGCTCGCGACTCAACATACAACACACGGTATTTTTGGGAAGTTACAGGTATGTATGTCTAGTCAAAATTTGTTTTAAAAATTTGAATTTCAAAGTTCAAGTACATACATGATTTCAAATTGAATTTTCAAGTTTGAATTTAAACAGATATTGATCGATCAAATCCTTATAATTGTCAAGCAATTCATGGTATTAGAAATCTACATCAAATCATGACAACGGGGAGTAGTAGGCCTTATGCAATGAATGTGAGAGAAAAATCATGTTTTTGTATTGATTGCATTGAGGACAATGCAAATATTGATCAATGTGAGAATATTAGAGATGGGTATGTTTCACAATGGGAAATGAAACAATTAATATCAATGCCTCCTTTTGTTGAAGATGACAATGTTGATGTCTATGATCCACTATATTCAGCTGATTACGAACGTGTATCTGATTTAGTTGTTATAGGTATGTCCAAATTGATTAATTTAGTTAAAATCAAGATTTAAATTTATATATATATATTCTATGTTTAAGTAAGTTTCAAATATAAAATATAAATTTTTACAACTTTTAAATGTATAATTTACTTAAATATGTAAATATGTGGTGTGTGTACAGGAGATATTTTCGCTATAGTTGCAGATCCTGAAAATGTGGAAGGTGTAGATTACTATCTACTAAGATGTACACAACCAAAAAAAATTGTTCGAATCGATGACAGATGGTGATGGACAAGAGTATCCCATTGGATCAGTCGTTATTGAAGGCACATATTATCAACAAATAAAGATAGATAAAAATGGTATTATATTTGTTGATTATAGGCCAGGACAAAAGGTTCTACATTACAGTCACTTAGTTTTGGCAACAAAAATAAATTTAGAAACTTTACCTAAAAGAGGACGTGCCAAACAAAAGTGGAGGTTGCCTATTGAAGATCATGAGAAGATTTTAGAGATAATTAAAGATAGAGAGGATCCAGATTTTATGTACCAGGAGCTTTAAGTTGTTTTTTGGATACATGTGTACACATTTATGACTCCAAATCTAGATAATTTATATATTTGTATTGATTGGACATGTGACATGATTTAGAATGGTTTTTTTTTTTAGAATGTGACATGTATGTTAGATCATATATATGCTTGATCTACAAAACCTAGTGACTTTAAAAATGTTTTAATTTACATTTTGCCTAAATTCCTTTAAATCATCTAAATTTCCAATTGCATTTTTACATGTTGGACATGGTTCATTCTTTTAAACCTTCACTCTTGAGAATCTCTAGAAATTCCTTTATATCATCTCTCTAGATTCCTTGATTGTAAATTTTTATGTTTGACACATGGAATTGTTAAACTTTCACTTTCAAATCAAGTTGAATTTAAATATTTGTTCAACTCCACCTATATACATGAGCTAGATTGAATATATATATACGTGCACAACAATATGTACAAAACCTAGTCTATGTTCCAATTTTGCATTTAAATTTATTTATGTTCCGTGGAATTCTTAAGTTCACATTCAAATCTTTCATTTCATTTGAACATTCAACTCCAAAAACTTGTATAAAATTATCTAGTTGATTTGGTGTTTGAGTGGTGAAGAATCTAGACATAAATGTTGTCTCTAGTTTTCTTTATTTTTTATACATTACTAATGCACGACATTCAATAATTTTAAATGATCATTTGGATTTTCATGTATCCTAATCATCACATCCTAATTTTATTAAATTTTCATCAGGTAAGCATCCCTCATCCTAGAATCATTTAAAAATTATCCATCTAGATCCATCTCAACCGTACATCCATTAAAAAAGCATCACTTAAAAACATCAAAATTTGGTTACTTGGTCTCAATCTAGTCCATACATCATATTGTCCTTTCCTCATCACCCAAAGTTTTCAACATCTAGGGACCTTATCCTTAATCTAGACTATCATCCATTTCAAATCCAATCTCCTAATAAAAAATCACTTTCAACCTTATAATTTGATTTCATCTTTAAAATCCAAATTTACTTAAGAATATTAGATCCTATCTTTTAAGTATAGAACTAAATTATTTATCCATTTTGTTAATGTTAGATTGTATCCAGGTTCTCTTGGTTTGTCCTTTCTTGTTCACCTTAAGGTGCATTGGAATATATGAACATTGTAGTGAATCATAGTGATGGTGTTTGGGGTGCTTGAGATAGCTACATTTTGGCATCAATTTAGCTTTGTTTACCATGTATAGCTTGAGACCATGTATGTAATTTGGTCCATCTTTCTAGTACAATTAAATATGGATTGTTCAATTTTTAATTTATATATAGAATTGTCATCCAAGAGATCTACTTGATCAATTTTTAATTTATATAGAATTGTCATCAATTTTTAATTTAATATTAAATGTGCATGTCTTTCAAGATTTAAATATATATATCAATTTCTAATTACATATATATAAATGTTCCACATGGAATTCTTAAACTTTCAAAACTAGAAATTTGATTTCATTTACATTCAACTCCACTAATAGCTTGCATGCTTTATTTGAATTATATGGTTCATTCTTAAGTGAACACTTTCAAACATATATATATATATATATATATATATATATATGATTTCATTTACATTCAACTTGACACAAGTATAGCTCATCATCTAGTTCAAGAATTCTTTGCATGCACATTCAAATGAACATGTGTATTAGATTATATGGAATTAGAAATTAGGTTAATGTAGAGCATGATATATGCACAATTTAAATGTATAAATAACTTTTACTGACTTTAAAAATGAACATTTAGAGCTTTAAATAATTCAATCTAACTATCATCTATTTCCGATTGCATTTTTATGTTCTACTTTAAAACATGTATAGCATTAATCTCAAGCATATATGCATTCAATTTTTTCTATTTCTTTACCTATTTATTAAAGACAAATTCATTTGAACTATTTATTTAAATTAATTACATGTACATGTCCATCTTTTTAAATTTACAAATAGCAACCATTAGATAGTGGAGTCCAACATTTTGATTTCACAATGTATTTAGTTATCTATATATGTACAACAAGTGCATTTGAACAAGTTACCATAATTTAAATTTAAATAAAGGTACTTATAGATGTAATGTAAGTGAGTTCATCAAACCATAATAATGCACGTATATAACAAACCTCTAAGATTCAAACCATAAAACATAACTGTATGAATGTGACATGTAAATTATAACAAGTATATATATGTGTACCATAAAACATAAGTATGTAACACGTCCAAATGTTCAATACATAAATCATAAAAAGTGTCTCCAACATATAATAAAATGATCTCAGACATGTAATACTATAAAACAAATCTCAAAGAGAGGGATGTCTGGTATGAATAGAATCATCAGATCTATGGCTCGATCTCTCCCTCGACCTCTCCCTCGATACATGGCTCGATCTCTCCCTCGACCTCTCCCTCGATCCATGGACCGATCGCTATGCTGATCCAAGATGTGTGGATCCATGTCCTGATCCAATATCTCCCGATCTGTGTCCTGAGCCTTGTCCCAACCCCTGCATGTGTTCAAGTACACATATATATGTAAAATTATCTAAAATTTTTACAATGTACTTGAGTTCAATGTGTTCAAACTTAAACATCAAGTAATTAGTTTTTTTAAATTAAATTTAAATGTACCTCATCTGCATACTGCATGGGATCACCATCATGCTCCAAATTTCCAAAGTCTGGGAATTCACCATACTGCTTAAAATTTTCAAGTACACAATTTCAATCAGGAGTTAAACCCCTAGAAGTTTTTAAAATGCATTACATAAATTTTTAGAACACAATTTTAAAAATATATACATGTATTTAAATTATAAATTGAAAGTACCTGTTGTGCCTGCTTGAAGGCTCTACCAATTTCACTAAGATCACGAGAATGTAAAGACATCGTAGGGGGATCTATAGCATGTACAGTATCAATAGCAAAAAGAAGTCGACTATATGTCCCATGGACAGGATCAGGTGTCGCAGTAGCCTCAACATGACCTGTAACATCCTGATGACCACCTGGACAAGCTAAAGGATCAACAGAAACATGATGTGCACGGGATTCTGTAGGCTGATGTGGAATATCCTGAGCTGCATTTGCCACACTGTGGCTCATATGTGTATGAGGATATCGTTGTCTAATAAATTCTGGTACCCTGTCAAGAGCAATCCCATGGTCCTCACTGATAACCTGATATGCTGCTAGTAAATCCAAAATTGAGAGTCTACACGTATTACGCAGAGTCGTGTGGGTCATATGCTCGACATCTGCAAGAGTAGGTAGATCGGCACTAATAAATGGATCATACGATGCAGATGTAGCCTCAGTGGGAGGAAGGTTGATCCGTGGGCGTAATAAATATCTACCAACTCGATCAAATGAAATCTGATCAATCTACGTCGTAATAGAGGCAATGTTTTCAAAAATCTGACTCTGAGTGGACCCTGTTGCTGCCTCCCCTGCTGCTGCCAATTCCAAATGTTTTGGTAAAACCAAAAGGTTTGGGCCAACTAATGCCCTCTTGTCCATAGGCGGTGGAAAATTTGAAGGTCTAAACTATGGTTTGTCAGAAAAATGACCTTTACCTTGGCCATCATGCTCAGGATAAGATGTGTAGTCCACCTCTATATGTAAATGAAATTCTGCATATAACTGTTTGACAAAATACAATGGCAGCTCATCATTGTGAGGCCATCTATGATGTGCTGCCAACCATCTAGGGTATATGAATGGCTCAACAAGAGGATCTTCACACCTCGTAACCACATATCCTCTAATTTTATTTTTTCCTCTATAAAATGGGAACATGGATAACACATTTTCACCTGAAACTAATTTGGCAACTTCTCTATGTTTCACTGTGCCAGTAACACTCCTAGCAAGAGAAAAATAGAACTGTTCAATGCTGATTTCATCATAAGGATTGTATGATCGAATTGTCTCAATCATCTTAATAATCTCTTGTCTAATAGTGACTAATCTATCTTGATTAGCCAAATTGGGGGAGTTGTGAATTGTTTGCTCTAAACATTTTAGAGCATTGTCCAATCTAACAATACTATCCTGAAATATATTTGATCTAGTTTGAGCTTCTCACTCAGAACGAGGGGAATGATGAGATCCCTCATCGGCCATGATATATATAAATAGATAGAGATCTGCATATCATTAAAACAAAATTACATAATGAACTAAACAAATTTAAATTGAAATTTTTTCAAAACTAAAAAAATATATATTTAAATTAAAGGTAAAATTTTCAAGTTTCAAAACTAGAAAACATTTTTGAATTTAAATGTATCTAATGAGATCTAGTTCAAACTTTATATCTATCGAGCTATGTGAACCTATTAAATCATAGGCATGCATGTAATATTCAACCAAGAGTAAATATGGAAAAAAAATATTTATCTTTTCAACCACTCTATACTAAAATTTTGATCAAAATAAAAAAATACTCTTCATTACAATTGGTCATATATGATCTAGCCTTTCTTTGTAATCAATTATTTTTTAAATCAAACACTAGAAATTATAAAAAGGTTAACATTTCCTTAATTTTTCGATCTAACTTAAAACATATTAAAGTAATAAAGTTAAAATTCTTTGAAATAAATTCCTTAGGAATAAAATATAAACATATAGACATGCATATATCATATGTACACATGTATGTATGTGGGAGCATGTGTGTGCGTAATGTATATATATGTGTGTGTATGTGTGTGTGTATGTACATGCATATATATATGTATATGTGTGTATGTGTGTATGTATGTATATGTATGTGTATGTATGTATGTATATACATATATATATGTATGTACATGCACATGATTATATATGTGTATGTGTGTATGTATACATGTATATGTATGTATGTGGTGCATGTACATGTGATATATGTGTATGTGTGTGCATGTACACATGTATATACTCATGTACATACATACATACACACATACACATATATATACATGCATGCACATACACACATATATATACACACATATGCATATACACATACATACATATATGTATATATAATACATGTACACGCATACATATGTACATACACATATCATGATACATATATTATGTATATGCATATATATATATACATACATATACATACATACATACATACATACATATATATATGCATATACATACATACATACATACACACATGTACACACATGCATACATACATGTACACACATATACACACATACACACATACACATATATACATGCATGTACATACATATGTATACATACACACATGTACACGTATGTATATATAATACATCTACATGCATACACATACACATATATGTACATGTATGTATATGTACATGTACATATATGTGTATGTGCAGATGTAGATGTATTATATATACATATGTGTACATGTGTGCATGTACACATATGTATATATAATACATCTACATGCATACGCACATACACATATATGTGCATGTACATATACATACACCTACATACATATATATATGCATATACATACATACATACACACATGTACACATGTATATATAATACATACATACATACATACATACACACATACATACATACACACATGTACACATATGTATATATAATACATGTACATGCATATGCACATACACATATATGTGCATGTACACATATACATACATGTACATACATATATATATATATGCATATATACATACATACATACATACAAACATATACACATATGTATATACAATTAGAATGCTAAATTGCTGAATCCCCACCCTTATAACTTTTCTAAATGTGATAAGAATTGAAAAAGAACTAATTATTTACAAATACAAGTTTATTATTGGATATCCTTGTGTATATTTTGCCACTTACAGAGTTAACAAATGCAACAGTACAATTTGTTTGCACAAGGAGATATGATGAGGTGGTTAAAGACCTTGCAAACCAAAAAAATGTTAATATAGATCATCCATTTCAGTGCCTTTAATCTTGGAACAAATAGGAGAATAATAAAGATGACTATTGTGCCCTTGATTCGGCTTCTATTTGGGATTCAAGTACAATACACTTAATTACAGAATTCAGAGTGTCAAAAGTAGGTGAGGGTTTAAGCTATATATTTCAACATTGGGAAGTTTGATCAAAAGTAGGTGAGGGTTTAAGCTATATATTTCAACATTGGGAAGTTTGACCTGCCATAACTACTTTGTATGTGACAAACTGTTTCAATTGTATATGCAGATTATTATTCAGCTGCAAAGAGAATTCTAAGAAATCCTAAGAAATATGGTGAGTCATATATGTATATTATTAACTATACTTTTGTATGCTCTCTGTTGTATCTTGAAAGAAAAAACTGAAGCATATTAATCGTTGAGAATTTAATTGGGAATATTGGGTGTTTGATGGTGCAGGATTGCAGAAAAATGTTTTAAGGGTATGTTGTGGAAAAGGTGGAAAGTATAATTACACTCGACATTTAAGCTATGATAGAAATGCTATTTTGTGTTCTAATCCCAAACAATATTTCAACTGGGATGGTATTCATCTTATAGAATATGCTCACAGATCCATAGCCTGCATGTTGATCAATGGCAAGTTCACCTCTCCACCTTTGAATATGGTAAACAAAAATTGCAGAAATCCTTAAAGAATCTAAATTTCTTGCTCAAACATTTCATGGTCAGTTAAAAGAGAAAATTTCGTATGATGCATTTTATCTTTATAGCCTCTCACATTATGTATTTGCCACACTTTTGAATAAGAAGATAAGGCCACCCTAGTCTCTTAGTACAGGCCTCTGTTCTTACAATTTTAAAACAAGAAAAGGCTGTTCATAGCCTCTGAATTCTTATATTGATGGTGTTTATTTTTAAGAGAAGTTTTTGTATTATTGTGTTTCTTCCTTTTTAACAGTTAGTGCTAGTATAGCATTAGCATGTACTATAACAGTTATCTTTCAGATTATACACTTGATGTCAGGAATGATTTAATGGTTTTTTTTATCAGTCACAGTTCCAGAGAAAAAGAAAAAAACATTTGAACCTAATCATGGCACATGTAAGCCACTTCATGTGGCTATTGTCTGTAGTTAATCAAGACAAAATTCTTATAGTTTATACACTTGATGTCAGGAATGATTTAATGGTTTTTTTTTATCAGTCACTGCTTTGTATGTGACAGACTAAATGAGTATGTAATAAGTAAATATGAAGTTGATCATAGTTATGAAAAGTTGTCAATGAAAGTTTCTATCCCAATTTATATAAGCAAAGTTGGCCTGCTGTATAAGGGAAAAGACAATCCTATATCATATTCATGGGTTCATAGGCAATAGATTTGTTTTTACTATTATTATATGCTGTTATTTTTACATATATTTCAGTTGTCATATAATGCTTATTCTTATAATTGTGAAATAACCCTTAAGACTTAATTACTTGCTATTATTGGGAGACTCGACATAGTAGCTTGAGAAAGGTGTATGTCAGTCTATGTGAACAATGATTCTGAGTTCTAGGAAATTGATTGTATGCCAGTAAGTAAAATCATCAATCAAAGTAGCCAAGAGTAAGAGGTGTTTAGAGATCTGCATGCTTGTGGAAACAGAAAAATCTAGTTGCTAAGATTTGAGCCAAGTACCTATACAATGTGGGTCAAGCAGACATCAAAGATATACTGCATGCAATGTAGGATAATCCTCCTCAACATAGTGACTGTCCACTTAAGTTAACAATTGTTTTCAAAATCATATCCTTCTTAACTCAATCAACCTTGTCTAGATGTTGTCTAGTAGGCCATGTTCTATGGTAAGGCCATGTTCTTTGTTTTTACGGCACATAAAACACATATCCTCTATTTTATTACCAAATAATATAGAAACAAAAGGAGCATCTTCAAAACTAGTTACCAAATGGCAGTATATAAGAATAGTGTATACAAAACTAGTGTATACAAAACTAGTGTATACAACATTCACTACCTTTCGGCCAATATCCATTACAAAGCCTGAAAAACCTAATTTTTGCATTTCAATCAAACCCTAACAAATGAGAAATCACAAATTTCTCAAAATAAAAAAAATGAGACGAGAAATCAAACATTCCAGTGAATGCCACTAATGGAACCTGTTAAAATATAGTCCCTGTTGCTGGTGATCGGCCAACAAGCTCTCACCCTCAACACTTTCGCCCGAGCGTTTGATTGAAATAGTGGGCCTGGCTTTTTTTTTCGATTTTATTTAGGGCTTTTCAGCCGATAAACTTTCGATCGATAAGGTTTCGGCCGAAACATACTCGACCGAGCAGGTCTTTCCAGATGTGCGCCGTGTTGGCTATTTTCGGTCGATAACGTTTCGGCCGAAAGTGACTCGACTAACAACTTCTAGCCACGTAGGTGCCAAGTGGCTGCCTCGTGGATTTGGCCGAAACCTTATCGGCCGAAAATTGGTCGGCCGAAAGAAAATCGCTCGAATTACTTTATTTGGCCAAAACTGTGACACAGGTTTACAGTGCTTTCACCCTTTGGTCATTGATCTTGTATTGGAATGGGGTATTATGTCGTTTGTCTCATTCAGTCCTGTCACTTATCTTTTATCAAGATGCATCCTTCCTAAGATTGGAGTTTGTCTTTGGTCAATCTAGTCATTCACCTTAAGAAACATGTGTCTTTCTTGTAGTTAGATGCTTGATCGACAATGGTCACTTGGTCAACTTTATCAGCTGTGTTCCTAGCCTTAAACATGATATGTCTTTCCTAGAATTAGTTATCATCACATCACTTGGTCATATCATTCAATCTTGTCATCTTGGTCAATTAATCTTTCCTTAATCAGGATGTGTCCTTCCTAAAACTAGGCATAATCCTTATCAATCAATCCTTGTCAACCTTATCAATCAATGAAAATAATTAATCAATCTTGTCATCTTGGTCAATCAATCTTGCCTTAATTAGGATTTGTGCTTCCTGAAATTAGGCACAATTAGTATTAATCAACCTTGTCAACCTTATCAGTCAATATTTATCAAATCAATCAATCTTGTCAATCAATCTTGCCTTATTTCCTGAAACTAGGTGCGATTTATCAAATCAATCAACCAACCTTGTCAACTTATCAATCAAATTCGATCATCTTGGTCAATTAATCTTTCCTTAATCAGGATGTGTCCCTGAAATCAGGCACAATTAATCAAGTCAATTGGTCAACCTTTGTAAACTTATCAATCAATCCTTGTGAACCAACAAATTCAGTCATCTTGGTCAACCTAATCAACCATATCAAGCAATCTTATCAATACTATTGGCAAACACTATTCTCTTTGGAAAACATTTTGTTGGTCTGAGATTGTATTTTTTTTTTATTGGTTCTAGGTCATGTTACTAGCTACCTTGAGGATGTCCTATTAAGGGATTTAGGACAATGATGGATCATGACCTCTTTTCTTTGCTTGTTGTCTATGGTTTGTCTTAGCAAAAAGACTAGGATAATTGGTTCCTTAGTATGAGTCGAGGCATTCTTTGTTTTTTGGCTTTGTCTTTTGACTACTTGCCTCTCACAAATGGTCACCTTAATGCACACCTTGTTCTATATCATACCATGGTTTTTGTGCTCCATTTGCGACAATTTTGACACCCAATGATGATAAATATGAAAGCATGAAAGTTGGTCCCTTGTCATTTCCTATCTAGCATTCCATCTCCTTTGTCTTTTATCCTTTTTTGCACTAACATCCATCTCTTCCATGCTAACATTTATTCTATCCCTCTTACTCTACTCTTATCACCCATTTTGAGAGCATATTCATGTTCTTTGAACCTACCTGTCCTCTCGAGGGGGCATACCATAACCCTCTTGGTCATCCTTCCTCATTCTCATTACACTAGGGCATATTTCAAAATTAAATTTCTTTGACACAACACAATGAACTACATTATGTCAAACATGGGAAAAATGTAGACACTAAAAAATGTCCTAAGTCTGTGAGCATCATTTTTCTTGGTCAGTGTCCTCTAATAATTAAATAATTTTAAGTATTTGATTATTCTTGATCATATTCCTCTATTCATTAAATAACTTTTAATTATTTAATTAATTCACTTTCTAATCTCTATTCTATCCTAATCAATTAAATAAATTAATTGTGTCACTAATATCCCCTTTCTTCAATAATTAAATAAATTATTATTTCTTTAATTATTCTCTTGTCATCTTTCATCTATGGTTAAATAATTAGTATTAATTATTTAACTATTCACTCCCTCTTTTAATTCTTCCATTTATTAAATAATTGTCAAAATTATTTAATTGTCCATGTGTCTCTTGTATTAAATAATTAAATCAATTTAATTATTTAACGCCTCTTTTCACATTTCCTCTCATTTAATTAAAATAATTATGCAAATTATTTTAATTAATCTCCACTTGTCCATTTCCTCTTTTTCTCAAATAAATAATTTGAATGAATTATTTATTCTCCACTTGGCCAAATAGTCATTTCTTATGAATCAATTATCTTTCAATTTTTAATTCATCCATTAACCCTCCATTTGATCTATCTTTGTCATAGTCGTCTTCGTCATAGCCATCCCTAGCCCACCTCTTTTTGGTGCATCAATCCTCCACTGTTGATCTTGGCATCTTTTTAGAAGTTTAATCTCGACCATCCATTCGAATGGTTCTCTATAAAAGCATCTTTACTCCATTTTTTCCTTAACAATCATTATCTCAAACTTTCCTGCTTACTATTTGTAGGTATTCACAAAGCTTCATCAACATATATGAGGGAAATATTGGAAAAAGAAGAAATAAGAGAGATAAGAGAGGTGAATCAACTACAATATGGGGAGTTTTTTCATTTGAATGCTTTCATTTTTTTTGTATTTTCTTGTTTTAGATGAGGTTTATAGCTTTGAAGTGTTGTGGCTGCCACTTTATCTAGGCTAGAGTGTTTTCCCCCATCTTACACTTGTCACTAGAAATACAAAGATTTCTCTAACCAAAAGATAATGATAAAAGAGGAAGGTCAATCATAATTGGGGAGACTGGTACACATATGATGATTGCACAAAAATTAGGTTATTTGGTTTTGAGGGAGCCCCGCTTCTCTTACTAAAAACATGTCCTGACAGGGTAGCATATTTGGAAAATTTTCAAGTAGTTGGCCTATTCATATTTTTTGCACCTAAAGAGGTCTAACAAGCAGTCACTTATGCCTAGTACACTTTTTTTCATAGAGTTTTTTGTTGTTTGTAAGAATGGGTATGAACTTATCAACAAAAAGACTGAGCATTATAATTTTCCCAAGGGGAATGAAAGAGAGAAATTTGATTCTAATAATTTCATAAATGATGTCAAGATAAGACAAAGGTTGAAAGGGTATCAACATGCGCTCCATGTAGATTATGAATTAATCAAGAATCTTGATGAACATCATGCGAGTAGGAGAAGACACCTATACAACAAAATTATGGAAGTAGAGGCTTGAAAAACATATAACAATTCATCGTAAATAGGAGCCTTTTCTGAAGTTGAGGACCCTATTGAAAAGATGCATAAATTGGTCTTACATGAAGCTAAATTGACTAGGGATGTACTACCCTCGATGTTTACAAGGAAAAGAAATGAGGATATTATAGAGATATAAGCCAAAAGTGAAATCCCATTCTATCAACTCTCTCCACAACCTACATTAGAGGTTAGCTTTTCTATTGGGACATCTTCAAAAAGGGAAGAAGAAGAGGTGGATGATAAGGAGGAATGTTTACAAGTAATTAAACCTGTTATTGAGGACTATGAGCCCCCACCAAAGAGAAATGTAGCTATAGAGTCGTTAGAATGAATCTTAGATGATGTGAGACATCTTGCTAGCTAGAGGTTTATTTCCAATGATTCTTTTGTTAAGCCCATAGAATTCAAGTAAGCTATTTATGAATATAAAGGTAAATTAATTAGAGAGAAGATTAAGGAGATCACTCCTGAAAGAGAAGTGAAAGCTTTAAAGGAGCTGCAAGAAGAGGTAGATAAGGAAATGGAAGACATCATTCTGGAGAAAGGAAGGAAGTTGCTAGAAGAAGCAGGGTTATGCTTCTCTCATGATGGGATATGAGCTTTGCTATTATATTTGAAAGTTTCCAAAGAAGTCAAAATAAGACTTTGCAATTGAGCACAAAAGGAGTGCACAGGATATACACTGGATCAGGGTATAATCCTGATAATGCAACTTTGCAAATTTGGGCCCTATATCCACCAGATAAAAGGCCAACACTCATTGATGGTCCTAACAAAGTATTTGGCCATCTTCTTCTATAAAGGGTTGGATATGGTGATCCTATTGAAACTGCAGATTTTTAAATGTTAATATTGCTAAGTTCACCAAAGCTCAGATCAGAAGGTTGGTGAAACATAACAAAAGGTATATGACTAAAAATGAGAACTTAATGTAGGAAATAGACATCCATATGGACAAGTTTCCATCCTTCTGAAATACCTAGTCCAAATTATTGGGTCCAATGATAATCAAGTATTGGAAGCTATGTCTAAAAGTACATATTGGAGGCATACGGTTGAGAAATTCCAAAATAAATGTGATAAATTAGAAGCAGAAATGAGATCCATCAAATTCAACATTGTTTCAGAATTGATAAACAAAAGGTTTGGAAAAATACTTGAGAAGGTTGACATGCTATGGACAATTCACACCATAACGTATGATGCTTTCTAGGAGCATAAAATATTACATCTCGGAATGGTGGAGAAAAAGGAAGAATTAACAGCTAAAGGAAATGTTGATGACCAAGTATTCAAAACCTATGATGAGCTGATTGATATACATGATCGATTTTGTGTTGTACTCACAAAATAACTTGGTGATTTTGATCAACCATTGGATATGTATCTTCCTAACTTCTTCAACGATGAAGGTGAACTTAAGGAGCAAAACATATGGAAAAAAATTGGCTTAATTGTTACCATTGGATCTTAACCTAGTGAATGATGAATTGATGGTGGTAGAGAACACACATTTACAATTAGAGCATATGTTCACTTTAGAATTTCTCATGAAGGATATAATCATCAATGTTGACACACATGGCAATGGAAGATACATAGATCACCTTTCCAAGTTGAACCTTTTCATTACGTGAACAACATAAAGATATAAATCTTCATCAAAGTTACCTAGCATTGGAGACACTATCATGAAGAGAGGTCCTTGCTAGATCCAAGTGATCATGGGTACCTTATGTTGGAAAAACAAGAGCAGACAACTGAGAGGGGGGGTGAATTAGTTGTCCCAAAAATTCAAAGATTATTCAACTTATTAGCTTTATTCTCAAATTTGATTATTAACCATGAAAACAAAAATTAACACATCAAAATCACACATAACACAAAGACTTTTACATGGAAACCCTATTAGGGGAAAAACCATGATGGAGGTTAGTCCACAAGATTATACCCTATTAAAAGTATAAGAAAATGAAATATGGGGAAAGCACTTGCATTTAGGCACACTACCTAGAGCTCACTGCTCAATTACAAAGGAAGACACACTATCTTACAAATAGATTAGGATTATAACCATCCCTAGGGATTTGAACTGAAAAATAGCATCTGCTAGTGCCTGATCATAGTTTCGGTTAAGTGCATGAACAACTCTTCACTCTTCTTTACTCTTCTTCACACTTTGCTCTGCCTTCGAGTGATTAGAACATTATTCACACATACACACATTCAACATACTCTAGGACACATTCACTCTCTTAAATTTGAATAAACAATTGCTCTTATATATCCGTAACAAGAAATTTCACTGCTACAAGTCAGCCAAAAGGAAATAATAAAATGAATATAACTGTCGGCCCAAATCCTTCATAATAATCAATGTGCATCAACCAAAGTAAGCCACAACTTAGTGAGGACCTAAATCAACATCTTCAACACACAAAAACTTCAATTAAATTCTCCTCAAAGATCCACAACATGCTTCAAAACCATGTCAGCCAAGAGCAAGAAAAATATGAACACGCAAGAGAAAATCGCCAACCATGATCACAACGATCAATGCAAACGTGCAAAAAAGATAGAGCGTGATCTAGAAACATCCACAAACATTAAGAACCATTAGAAGAATCCACAACAACTGAACTAACTGAAATAGCCTCATCTTCAATCAAGAACACCAATTGAAGAAACAAAAAAACTATCATAATGAAAATCTTCATAGCTCGACCAAATCTTCATGCGGAACTCTAAAAATCGACGTGGATAAACTAGATACACTAAAAAAAAACCCTTTAGTTCACAACCTCTGATCGCCAATGTACATAACATACCACCATACTGAACATTGCTTTACTACTGACAACCTGCAACTCATTTCTTTACAATTTTCTCAATATCCTCGATATATAAAGCTCCAAATTAATTAATGCTAATAGTGTTGACATCAATGACAACCACATATTAGAAACACAACCACAACATCCAACAATCTCCCCCTCTAGCATTGATGGCAACACATGATGTGAAAAAAACCATCAACGCAACTGACTCTTGACACTTACTCCCCCTTAGAATCTAACTCATTTTCTCCTTAAATTTTTCATGACTTCTCCCACATAAATCTTCTCTCCAAATAATCACCAATTTTTTACATGACTCTTCTCCCCCTTTGACATCAATGAAAAAGTTCTCTTAAGCTTTGAACCACATATCTGAATTTTTGAACATCTGACTACTCCCCTTGAGTAGCAACCACCACAACATCAATTCGAAACAAAATATGTCTATGAAATGCACACACTAATGTAATGCATTGCTTTGCATCTTAGTTCTGATTAGGAAGGGTACTCACCCCTAACTTCCCTCTAAGATACTCAAAAGTATCCTTAGGCAACAACTTTATAAAGATGTCTATAATCTACTGCTTAGTAGGCACATATTCTAATCTGACTTCTTTTTCACTTACTTTCTCCCTCAAGAAATGAAACTTGATAGATATATGTTTTGTCTTTGAATGCAACACCAGATTCTTGGAAATTTTAATAACACTTGAATTATCACAAAATATAGCAATAGGCTCATTATACACAACTATAATATCCTTCAATATCTATTTCATCCATAGGACTTGAGTACAATTGCTAGCAACAACAATGTATTCATCCTCAACAATAGACAAGGAAATGGCATTATGCTGCTTGCTTAACCATGAAATTAGCTTCTCACCCAAGAAAGATTCTCCACCACTAGTACTTTTTTTTTCATTCACATCACCTGCCTTTTCAACATCAATAAAGGAACTCAAGGTAATGTCATCATCTTTAGGATACTATAGGCTAGGGTCAACAAACCCTTCAAATATCTAAAAAATTCTCTTCACAGCAGTCACATGAGATTCCTTTGGATCAACTTGAAATATTACAACAATAGATACAACATTCATGATATCAGGCCTAGTCTATGTTAAGTATTATAATCCACCAATCATTGATCTATATCTTGTCTTATTTTCTTTCAGAGAATCATCTTCTGTAGTCAGCTTGCATTCGGTCACCATGGGTGTACCAACTAGCTTTGAATCTTCCATACCAAAATTATTCAACAATTCCTTCACATACTTGGACTTAGATATAAATATCCCTTTATCTAATTGAGTAATTTTCAATCCTAAAAATAATTTCATCTCACCAATCATTGACATCTCAAATTCATTCTACATTTCACTAGAAAACTTTATGCACAAAGCATCATCTCCTCCAAAAATGATATCATCAACAAAGACTTCGACAATCAAATCTTTATCATCATTCTTGAAATACAGATTACTATTAGCAGTACCTTTGTTAAATCCAAGTTTCAACAAATACTTGTCCAATCTTTCATACCATGCTCTAGGGGCTTACTTGAGTCCATACAATGCTTTCTTCAACCGACATACCATATCTTCCTTATCAATCAACTGGAATCCATCAAGTTGCTCAACATACACTTCTTCTTCCAATTATCCATTTAGAAAATTTGATTTAACATCCATCTGATAGACTCTGTAGTCATTGTGAGCAGCATAGGCAAGAAATAATCTTACAACTTCAATTCTAGCAACAGGGGAAAAGGTCTCTATAAAATCAATTCCTTCCATTTGTGAATATCCTTTACATACTAGTCTTCGTTTGTTTCTAATCACTTCACCTTGTTCATTTAGTTTGTTTCTAAAACCCTATTTAGTTCCAATAACATTCTTATCCTTAGGTCTGGTAACAAGAATCCATGTATCATTCCTTTTAATTTTTTTCAACTCTTCTTTCATTGCTTCAACCCAATGTTCATCTTTACATGCTTCATTCACACTAGTAGGCTCAGTCTTAGAAATCAAGCAATATTCTTCTACAATCTTTCTCCTAGTCTGGAAACCTTTATTCTTGTCACCTATAATCTGATCTTCTGAATGATTCAATCTTACATACCTCAGAATCTTCTTAGAATGTTCTTCAACTTCAGGTTCCTCTGATCTCTCTTCTATTTTTTCACCATCCTCTCCTTCTTCATTCACCTGATTTACTGGATTGATTTGCACTTGATTTGTAGTTTGGTCTTGCTTTCCTTGATTTGTAATGTCATTCTGATCATCAGAGTCATATCCACAGGTTCTGGATGGTGTACCTAAGTCTTCATCAACTTTGACATTTGCACTTTCAGCCATTTTCTTCAATCTTTTATTGTAACACTAGTAGGCCTTGCTCTTAGTAGAATAACCCAAAAATATACCTGCATCACTCCTAGCATCAAACTTTCCTATGTCTTCATCTCTCTTAATGTAACATCTACTTCCAAATATCTTGAAGTATTTAATAGTAGGATTTTGACTAGTCCATAGCTCAAAAGGGGTCTTACCAGTATCACCTTTGATTTGTACTCGATTAAGTGTATACACATCAGTACTCACAGCTTCTCTCTAGTAGATATGAGGGGCATTTCCTTCCAACATCATTGTTATAGCAGCATCTTCAACTGTTATATTCTTCCTTTCCACAACTCCATTTTTTTGAGGGGTATGTGGTGTAGACAACTGTCTATTTATTCCATGTTCTTCACAAAAATAATTAAATTCACCAGAAGTGAATTCACCACCTCTATCTAATCCTAGACATTTAATCTTCAAACCTGTCTTTGTCTCAACCATAGATTTAAAAATCTTGAACTTTTCCAGTGCTTTAGATTTCTCTCTTAAGAAAGTAACCCATACGATTTTAGAATAATCATCAATGAGTAACATGAAATACCTATAACCTTGTAGAATTCTTACCTTAGAGGGACCACACAAATCAGTATGCACAAGCTCTAACAATTCATTTGAACAATGTTTTTTACTCTGAAATGAAATCCTGGTTTTCTTTTGTAATATAGGGGGATTCGATACTCACAAGTTCTCTTCACTCAGAGAGCCTCATGGGGTGAATTTCTATAAACTACCTCAATGGAATGGTAGCAGAAGTTTCAGATTTCAAAAGAGCAGGTCATAGAGATTTTGTAGACAAACTGACAAGCTCTCAACCAAAGGACGTCAGTGCAGGATACAAATGATAGTACGATGCTCTGGCATCCCATAGGTGAATTGGTGTCTTGTACGGACTAGAGAATGAGAATTTCTTAGAAAGAAAGAAAGTGAATGCTTCTACCCAAATTACCGAGAACTAACAAAATGTAGGAAAATGACAGGACATGATAAAGTAATAAAAAGTGATAGAAATGAAATAAATTAAAGTAGAGAAGATAAGGAGGAGGAAGGAAATACTTACGACTATGCGAGTGATGAACCTTCCAACTCGTGAGTGTCTTCAACACCTACACACAAGAGGGAGATAAATTGTTGGGTGGCTGTATAGGGGCTTACCTCAGTCAGACCCTATTTTGGTGTTCCCACCTCCACGAACAACCAAATAGATAGAGAGAAAAGTAGAAATGAAGTAAAGAGCACTTAAAGCAATACAAAACAGTGTTATGCTACTCAACCAAGTAATAGAGGAGAGGAGTGAAAGCTTACCACCTCCACCAAGATCACTCAAGGTTGCTTAGGGGAGAAAATGAGAGGAACTCAAACCTCTGCTGCAATGGTGTTATGTTCCACACTTGCTCTACTGAAGTGGTGGAGTGTTCATGTTGTTGTTGTGAAGTGTAAAGTGTTTGGAGATTAAAGAGATGGTGAAGAAGCTACTTAGAGCTTGTGGAGAGATTTTGAGGCTTGTGAATGAAGTCGAAAAGTGGTGAAGAGATTCTTAGAGAGATGTGAAGGGATGTGTAGAGGATGGTAGAAGATCGGAAGAAGCTTAAATGCATATGGAAGGAGTGAATTTGAAGAAGGAGATGAAGGAAACAACCATATTCAGGTCGGTTGGCCGAGGAGAGCATTACAAATCAACCCCCAATGGGAAGTGTAATGCCTTTATAGGCTCTAGATGCAGGAATTTGTTAGGGACGTAAGCATGTCACACGGATTTCTGCATGCCACGTGGGCATCCCCAATAGAAACATCTCCACCGATGCTAAAAAAAGGCACCAAGTGTGATGCAAGCAACGGGCTTAGGTTTAATTAAGCCTCCGAACTTGGTTTTCTAAGGTGGACAAAGGAAAAAAGGGGAATTGCACATAGGGTGCAAATTTTCTCTTCTATATTTTTCGCCCACTTTAGCGAGCACTAACACTAATGAGTGCTTGATAAAGTAGATCAAGAAAGAGTAGGGTTAGAAATGTATACTTGAACCGTCAAGGAAGTAGATCATGATCTGGAAAACCTGAGAGTGTAGGATGAAAAGATGACTTCATAGTTCCGTAGAAATATGAAGTTGAAGAAAGAGCATATACTCAGGATGAAGAAGATGTTGATCTTAGATCCGGTATATACAATTGAAAAGAGAAAATAGAAATGAACAAAGTGTGTGGTGAAATAAAAACCCACTCAGGAGTAGAACCCGCACCACCAAGTAAGCATGTGATAAAAGCAAACCTTGCTCGAGGAGGAGAACTCATATCACAAAAGAGGTGATAAAATCAAACCCCGCTCGAGGAGGAGAACCCGTATCACCAAGTAAAAGAACTTGGTGAAAGAAAAACCTGCTCAGGAGTAGAACCCACACCACAAAAGAGGTGATAAAAGCAAACCCCGCTCGAGGAGGAGAACCCATATCACTGAAAAGAATGTGGTGAAAGCAAAACCCACTTAGGAGTAGAACCTGCACCACAAAAGAGGTGATAAAATCAAACCCCACTCAAGGAGGAGAACTCGTATCACCAAAAAGCACGTGGTGAAAGAAAAACAATCTTAGGAGTAGAACCCACACCACAAAAGAGGTGATAAAAGCAAACCCTGCTCGAGGAGGAGAACCCATATCATCAAAAAGTGCATGGTGAAATCAAAACCCACTCAGGAGGAGAACCCACACCACAAAAGAGGTGATAAAAGCAAACCCCACTCGAGGAGAAGAACCCGTATCACCTAGTAAGTATGTGAAGGAGCTAGGTCCACTCAAAAGGAAGATGGGTCCACTTAAGGGACACACTATTTGAAAATCGAGGTATAGTTAGGTTTCCCCCAAGCTAGATGCGAAGATATGAAATAGGTCTAGTTAGGCTGCCCCCAACCTAGATGCGAAGATACAAAATAGGTATAGTCAGGTTGTCCCCAAGCTAGACGCGAAAGAATCCATTTGAGATAAAATATTTCAAAGGGGGTCCCTTGGGAACCCTTCAAAAGAAGATGGGGGTCCACTCAAGGGACACTTCGGTTGAAAGATAGAGAAAAGAGAGGGGGCCTTTAAGAAGGACACACATCTCTAGAAAAAAGTTATTAGTTCCCCCATCATATAGGGGAGGATAACCACTCAAGATACTTAGAACATGATAGAGGTAAACCTCAATATCATTTGTCAAGCAAAGAAAAGGAAGGTACATTAATCAAATGAGAGTTTGATGGCACCTAAATCAAGAAGTTGTATTTTATCCTTCAAGGCCTTGCATTCACTAGTGGAATGGTTAGGCACTCGATGGTATGCACAAAAGGAATATTTTCCTTTATCATGTTTGCAAATTTTATTACGCATAGGAGAAGGAAGAGTGATTAAGAGGGATTTTAGAAGCCACAACAAAATAAGCTCTTGCTCAGATAAAGGATGAGGAGTAGGAAGCAACCCTTTTTCTTGTGGAGAAAGGTTTGACTTCTCACAAGAAGAAGAAGAATAAGGTGCAAAGATAGAGGACAATGGAGGGAGAATATTTTCAAAAAAATGAGGTTGAGAAGCATTCTTGTCACTCAACCATGGCTTCCGTTTAGATTGTTCCTTCGAGTAGCCAAGTCCCAAAGTATGCCTACGAGGGGTGAATTCTATAGGGACTTGAATTCCTTGTTCGTTATGCCCACAACCTTTATGCTCATAGCCATATTTAGAAACAAGCTTAAAAACTGGACCATAACGTGTTTACAAGTCTTGAAAAGAAGGAGGATCCTCATAAAGAGAATTGTCCCAACAAGGGGGATCACACTCCTCTACGAGATCACCACCAACCTTCTTGACATAAGTATGATCACCTTCCTCAAAAGGAGGATCGACACCAAGAACATTACAATTTGCATTCACCTTACCCCATAATACAAAAGAGTAAGCATCTTCGATAGCAGGTGTAGATGATGTTATCGGAAGGTCCAAGCAGATCGAGTCAACTTTATATTCTTGGATAAAGGAACCTATAAAGTATAAGGAACCCCAATCATCACCAAGAAATGCATTCCTTTGAGGAAAGGTAGGAGTAGATTGATGCAAATCCCATAGTGAGACCTTATCCAAACTAACCCAAGGTCACTCAACAAGGTCGTAACCCTTAGGTGCTTTAGTCGTAGGTTTAGGAGCTAAAGGAAGACTTGATTGTTTATTCATTCTATTCTCATAAGTATGGGTTACCACTCTATCAGAGGGAGCTATAGAGAGATCAGGAGAGTCACTATCAAATGGAACCATTAATAGAACAAACCCTTTTAGAAGAAGGACTAGTTGGAGTCACATAAATGATCAGTCTCTTAGGCCTTTGAGAGGCAACAAAGACATAGACTGCATTTACTGAATCATCACAACTAGTAGAACAAATATCTGAATACATATTATCAACATCGATCCAAATAGGATCAAATGTGGAATAATTATTTGAAGAAATATTCTCAACATCAATCCAGGGAGAATCAAATGTGGAAGGAGGTTCATCATTCACTAATGTATCATCTCTAGAAGAGAGTGCATCAAGACAAAGGTGAGATTCATCATTCACAAATGCAACGTCTCTAGAAGAGAGTGCATTGGAAGGAATAAGAGATTCCTCATTCACGAATTCATCATCTCCAAAAGAGAGTGCATTGGAATGAGGGGAAGATTCATCATTCACTAATGCATCATCTCTAGAAAAGAGTGCATTGGAATGAAGAGAAGGTAGAGTAACATTAAGAAAGGTATCAATGATTTCATTTTCTTGCAACAAGATATCCTATGAAGCAAGATGAATTTCGTGAGAAGGATCAAAGACACCAAGCAACATGGGAAAATCCAAGTCACCATCACATGCATGAAACAAAACATAATTAAATTTTGAACAAAATTAGATACAAAGTTAATAAAAGAGGATATTAAATCCATTACAATTTTTTTGATATTTTCTATGTTCCAATAATTTGCATCTTCGAAGGTCTCCAGAGCGAAAATTGAGGTCAAAACTTGCATTGGTCCCTAAAATTTGATTGCCAAAGGCACTCGTATTTTAGGGACTGAACTAGGTCTCTAGAAGACCTTTCCAATGGTGCAAACAGTTCTAAATTTTAAGCACCAAGTCAAAAGTTATGACCCCAACAAGTAGGGGTAAATAAATTCCTAGTTTTTCAAAGAACATTGTTCTTCATGTCGAGTTCACCAAAATGTAATATAGGGGGGTTCGCTACTCACGGGTTCTCTTCACTCAAAGAGCCTCATGGGGTGAACTTCCGTATACTATCTCAATGGAATGGTAGTGAAAGTTTCAAATTTTGAAAGAGCAGGTCATAGATTTTTTGGATAAACTGACAAGCTCTCAGCCAAAGGATGTTAGTGCAAGATACAGATGACAGTGTGGCACACTGGCATCTCATACGGAGTAGAGAATGAGAATGTCTCAGAAAATAGCAAAGTGAATACTTCTATCCTAATTACTGAGAACTAACAGAATGTAGGAGAATGACAAGACCTGATAAAGTAATAGAAAGTGATAGAAATGAAAAAAAGTAAAGTAAAGAACATAAGGGGAGGAGGGAAATAATTATGACCATGCGAGTGATGAAGCTTCCAACTCATGAGTTTCTTCAATACCTGCACACAAAAGGGAGAGAAATTTGTGGGTGGCTGTATAGGGGCTTGCCTCAGTCAGACCCTGTTTTGGTGTTCCCACCTCCATGGACAGCCAAATAGATAGAGAGAAAAGTAGAAATGAAGTAAAGAGCACTTAAAGCACTACAAAAAAATGTTATGCTACTCAACCAAGTAATAGAGGAGAGGAGTGAAAGCTTACCACCTCCACCAAGATCACTCAAGGCTACTTGGGGGAGAAAATGAGAGGAACTCAAGCCTCTACTATAATGGTGTTTTGTTCCACACTTGCTCTACTGAAATGGTGGAGTGTTGATGTTGTTGCTATGAAGTGTAAAGTGTTTGGATATTGAAGAGATGGTGGAGAAGCTACTTAGAGCTTGTGGAGAGATTGTGAAGCTTGTGAATGAAGTCCAAAAGTGGTGAAGAGATTCTTAGAGAGATGTGTAGAGGATGGTAGAAGATTAGAAGAAGTTGAAATGCATATGGAAGGAGTGAATTTGAAGAAGGAGATGAAGAAAACAGCCATATTCGGGTCGTTTGGCCAAGGAGGGTGTTACAAATCGACCCCCAATGGGAAGTATAACACCTTTGTAGGCTCCAGAAGTGGGAATCTATCAAGGATGTAAGTGCGTCACATGGATGTCTGCGCTCTACGTGGGCGTCCCTGATAGAAACATCTCCACCGACGCTCAAAATAGGAACCAAGTGTGATGCAAGCAGTAGGCTTAGGTGGAATTAAGCCTTTGAACTTGGTTTTCTAAGTTGGACAAAGGAAAAAAGAAGAATTGCACATAGGGTGCAAATTCGCTCTTATATAACTTTCCCAATTGACATTCCTTGCATATTGCATTAGTAGGTTTCACCAACTTAGGTAGATCTCTCACAACCTTTGTAGAACTTATCTTGACAATATTATCAAAGTTAACATGACACAATCTCCTATTCCATAACCAACTTTCATCAACTTGAGCAATCAAATAACTTTTACTACCCACATTCAAGTGAAATATATTACCTTTTGTTTTTGTTCCTGATGCAATTACATTTTTGAAACTCAATATATTGCACTTTCCATCATTGAACTGAAGATTATATCCCTTATCAAAAATTTGACCAACACTCAAAAGATTAAGCTTCAAGCCTTCCACATACAAAACATCATCAGTATTATGCTTACCATTAAGAGAAATGCATCCTCTTCCATAGATCACACTAGTTGTATTATCACCAAATCTGAAAACACCACCATCATACTTTTCTAAGCTCACAAACTTACTTTTGTCTCCTATCATATGATGTGAACATCCATTGTCAATTACTCATTCATCTTTTTCTTCAACTTGAGTAGCTCTTTCTGACATCTAGGCTTGTTATGTCTTGGTTTAGGAGCTCTTTCTGACATGTTGATGCAAAATGACCTATCTTATTGCAAGAAAAACATTTAAGAGACAATTTTCCTTCATACTTACCTTTTCCTCTCGGTACTCTTTTGACAATAAGTGCTTCTAGTTCTTCCATCTATTTTTCTTCTTCTTCAATCTGTTTGATTTCATCCTTATACTTAAATGTCTTTCTAGATGAAATCTCACCTAGATCATATATCTATCTATCTCTTCTAGAAGTAGTGGCCTTAAATGTAGATTCAACTTTAGGAAGGAAATCACCAAATTTGCTCAACTCAAAAGTAGTCAATTTACCAACCAATGTATCTTTGGTTATGTTTGTTATAGTCCTTAGCTCTTCAATAGCACTAGCTTTGACTTTGTAAAAATCAAGCAGGGATCTAAGACTTTAGCAACAATCTTAGATTCTTCTATCTTTCCACCAACACATCTAATACCACACACAAGTTCATTCACTCTTTGCATGAAAGTATTAATATTCTCATCATCACCCATTCTTATCCTTTCATATTTCCCTTTCAAACTCTGCAACTTAGCAATCTTCACATTATCATCACCTTCATACAAGGTTTCCAACTTTTTCCAAATCTCATAATGAGTCTTCAGATCCATAACATTTGTCATCTCAGAATCAGTCAAAGCATTCAACAAAGCTTCCTTAGCCTTGATATTATACTCAGCATCTCTAATCTTAGTAGAAGTAGTAGGACCATTCTGTGGAATAATATACATATTACTTGTAATGCTCTAGTAGGGTTCTCCAATGCATCTCAGATGGAAATCCATTCGAGTCTTCCACAAAGAGTAATTTTTTACATCAAATATCGAACTATCCTTCTTGTAACTTTCCATCCTGAATCACCTTAAGTTGTTAAACTTCTTCCAAGGAATTTAGCTCTGATACCAATTGTTGGAAAAACAAGAGTAGACAACTGAGAGGGGGGGTGAATCAGTTGTCCCAAAACTTCAAAGCTTATTCAACTTATTAGCTTTATTCTTAGATTTAATTATTGACCATGAAAAAAGAAATTATCAACACATCAAAAGCACACATAACACCAAGATTTTTATGTGGAAACCCTGTTAGGGGAAAAACCATGATGGAGGTTAGTCCACAAGATTATACCCTATTAAAAGTATAAGAAATTAAAAGATGGGGAATGCACTTGCATTTAGGCACACTACCTAGAGCTCACTGTTCAATTACAAAGGAAGACACACTCTCTTACAAATAGATTTGGATTATAACCATCTGCAGGGATTTGAACTGGTAAAATAGCATCTGCTAATGCCTGATCACAGTTCCAGTTAAGCATGTGAACAACTCTTCACTCTTCTTTACTCTTCTTCACTCTTCTTCACACTCTGCTCTACCTTCAAATGATTAGAACATTATTCACACATACACACAAATTTGGAATAATCTAGCACACATTCACTCTCTTAAATTTGAATAAACAATTGCTCTTACATATCCGCAGCAAGAAATTTCACCACTACAAGTCGGCCAAAAGGAAATAATAAAATGAATATAATTGTTAGCCCAAATACTTCATAATAATCAATGCACATCAACCAAAGTTATACACAGCTTAGTGAGGACCTAAATCAATATCTTCAACACACAAACACTTCAATTAAATTCTCCTCGAAGATCCACAACAAGCTTCAATACCATGTCGGCAAGGAGCAAGAAAAATGTGAACACGCAAGAGAAAATTGCCAACCACGATCACAACGATCAATGCAGACATGCAACAAAGATATAGCATGATCTGTAAACATCTAAAAACATTAAGAACCAGTAGAGAAGCATCCACAACAACTAAACTAACTGAAATAGCATCATCTTCAATCAAGAACACCAACTGAAGAAACAAAAAAATTGTAAGAATGAAAATCTTCATAGCTTGACCAAATCTTCATGTGGATCTCTGAAACTCAACGTGGATAAACTAGATACACTCAGAAAAAAAAACCCTTTAGTCCACAACCTCTGATCACCAATGTACAAAACATGCCACCATAGTGAACATCGCTTTACTACTGACAACCTGCAACTCATTTCTTTACAATTTTCTCAATATCCTCAACATAGACAACTTCAAATGAATTAATGCTAATAGTGTTGACATAAATGACAACCGCATATCAACAACACAACCATGACATCCAACACCTTATGAAGATTAACGGATTGTGGTGTCTTGAAAATGCTTCAGACTTCATTGTTTATTTCCTATCTTTGTTAATTGCATGTAACAATCATCGTTAAGGTTTTAGTTTTTGTTAACAAAAGATAATTGAAGAGATGCCTTTTGAGATTTAATTGTCTAAAGCTTGTTTCTCCCCATATATATTGGAAACCAAGGCCAAATTTTGATATAGAATAGATTAGCTTACAAAAAAGAAAGACTTATGATTATTATAACTTTTAAGTAAATCAATGTAGAAGAAAGTTTAATTTGGTGCTCAAATCTTGGTCTCAATTATTTGTTGATATTACTATGTATGGTTATATTGTTTTCTCTAGTTTAATATTTCCTTCTTATTCAAATTAAATGTATCAAGTTTATGTTTGATTTTTCAAGATGCATTTGCTTCTCTTATGTGATTCCTTTTAATTGGTTCTTTCAAGTAAAGATTAAATCCTTTTAAACAGATCACAGTGACTTGGAAGTCTTATTTGGATTGATAAGAAGAACCCTATAATCACTTCATTGCACATTTATACCAGCCATAGACACTTATTGTGCCAAATAATTAGAGTTGCAGCTAGAGGTGGGACACAAATATCATCCACATTCTAACTTCATTGCCTAATAGGATAATACACTGATAAAATCTAATACAACATTTCACAAATCTCACACATTCATATCCAACTTTCAGTTCAAGAATTAGTAATAGGAGTAGTAGTAGTTAGTATCAATATTCAAGCTATCTAACTCAAAACCCCATACCATATTGGAGTAGATAGGGAAAAAGATAACTTAATTTCCACAAATTCATTCAGCTTAATTGTCAAAGGTACACCCAACTAGGTCTAGCAAAACCTAAAGAGCAGGGAATTCTAACCACATTGCTTAATTCTGTATGTTGGCCAAAATATTGTTAAAACTAACCATAGAGCCTACCATACTCTTAGGGTTTTCAATTTACAATTTTGGGAACCAACAAGTTGCATCACTAGTCCTCTTGCAAGGAATAAAATGAACCATTTTTGAAAACCTATCCACAACTATAAAAATAGAATCATTGCCTCTTTGACTTCTAGGAAATCGTACAACAAAATCCATACTCATTGAATCCCATGGTCTATTTGGTATAGGTAGTGGTTGGTACAAACCAGTTTTTTGACTGCTACCCTTTATATGTTGACATACTCTACATCTCTCCACATACCTCTTCACATCCACTTACATTCATTGCCAATAATAATGTGTAACCAACTATAGGTATGTTTTGTCCTACCCAAAATGTCTTGGTAGGTTGCCATAATGCTTCTCCTTCAAGAGATTCTCCTTCATTGAACCTCTATGAATGCCCAAATGATTACCTTTAAACAAAAAACACTCATGAAAAATAAATTTACTCCAAGTTCCTCTATATCCATTGATAGGAATGCTACAAGTTTCATATTTATCTCTGAAATCTACATCATTTTTATACAACTCCTTCAAACTCTCAAACCCAAAACCATTTTCCTGAATTTCATGTACTGATAGACTTCTTCTACTCAACACATCAACAAATTTGTTTGCTTGCCTACTCTTATGTTTCAACACAAATTTAAAAATTTGAGGGTACTCCACCCATTTTACATGCCTTCGATTCAACTTGTGTTGGTTGTTAATAAACTAGATTGAATGGTTATATGTGTAAAAAATTAACTCCTTAGGAAGAAATTAATGCCTCCACTTCAAATATTAGACCAATGCATAAAACAAAAGGTCATAAGTCAAATATTTCTTAGCATTGTTGGTGTTTTTTAATGAGACAAACTTGGTCTCATCAATTATATATGAATTTTCAAAATTCAATGGTTGATAATTGTGAGGATTGGCCAATGAATAGGTGAAAACTTGCTAGGATTTCCTTATGCACTTCAGGCTCTGCAAGATTTGGGAGGGTGATCCCTACAATGTAACTTTTGATACTCTTATGCCAATTATCATATACATTGTAAATAATAGATACATTATCATATAATTGCAAATTAGATGCAATACTTCAAGAATATGATAAATTATTTAATAAATAATCATCTAAAGCAAAGAATGGACAACCTCATATGAAACATTGAACAATTTTTAGTGAATTAATGATATTCCTTATGAATTTATTCTTTGAACGGTAGGGCTGAATCAAGGACTTCAAAGTTAACCAAAGCAATGGAATAGTGCCTTATCCAAGGGAAATGAACTCAAATTTGAAATAGGCAGTAATATAATAGTAACCAAACTTAGCATCCCAAACTATTGTAATATTACATTACAACAAAACAACTTGAACACTCCAAAGAAAAAAATACTTATTGAATCCTCATATCTAATCACATGAACCCATGATTTTATTGGATAAATTAAATTAACTCCTTGAATTAATGCAAAGAAAAAATCATACATTCAATCGAAACACAATTGAAGACTAGTCAAAATATCCTTGATCATTTTATTGATAATCCATTTGACAAAATACATAAGGAGAGTATTTACTTCAAAATTTACATATTCTCATTCAAATGCTAGTAATATTATAAAACATTATGCCTAGTACAAAACTCAAATCCAAACTTAAGATTCAACTCTAATTCTATTTCTATGTGCTTGTATTACACAATTTATTACATGAGATCAAAATATCTATCAACCAAAGACCTGTACAATTGCCCTTGAATCCCATTTTATAAGCATAAGGGAGCAGACAAGTTTCAGGCCAAATTGTACATTTTGTCACATTTAAATTTGACATTCATTTCATTTACATTTCAAACTTTCCAAAAGCAGTTATATTTGCATTTCCAAAAGGGGGGAAATTCATATGAGACAAATTCCCTTTGCACTTTTGTTGAAGACGATAATTCTCGCCCTCCAAAGGGCATCATTTATCGTTGCAGCAACACCAACCGTGAGCAAAACATGATTTCAATTTGCTTTGGAGATAAAAGCCAATCTTTCCATGACATATTGATATCTTACCCTACAAGTATACTTCCTTTAGCAAATCCAGGATATTTGTTGGAGCTTTAGGATCATCCTTCATGTTTGGCATCATATCTTTAAGAGATCCAACTCTTGCACTCCATTTAATCTAGTCATTCTGAAAGGAATTTTGAACTTGAATATACCTCTTGTGAGCTTCATGGATTCTTTTATATGCTTCCCAAACGTTATTAAACTTTTTCACCAACTTAGAAACCATATGCTTCAAAATACTATCAAACTTTTGTCATTTCTTCCTTAGCTTTCTTGACATTGTCCTTTTATACTTTCAACTCTCCTTTAAGTGACTAATCCTTAAAGATAAATTATCCCTGTCATATAGTGATAGCTCTAAGAAAGAAGAAGGAGAAGGAATTTCCCTCAGTGATGGAACTACATGTGCAATGGCCTTCATCTTGTTACATTCATCTAGGATAGTATTGTAACTATTCAATAATTTATCATATTTCTTTTGTGAAATTTGTGTAGTATATGCACTCAACATTGTAGCATGTACAATCAACTTGTTAGCTTGGATTGGGGTAATATCTATAGCCCTTTTCACTACAACAACTACCAATGACCTCCTCATTTGATTTCACCAACTCAAGCTTCCTTGTGTTTGGGGCTGATGTTTCACATATTGATTTTACTCATAAGCTTCCAGATTTGGTCTTGTCGTATGCATTTTCTGCTCATATTTTGCCATATTTCCCCTTTGAATCTGTTGGGTCTTGCATATTTTCCATTCTGGTTCATATCGGCATAGGTTTCCATTTGTCTCCCCAACCCACTGTGTTTTTTTGCTAATATCTTTTGTTTCAGGTCAATTCGGCGTGACAGCATTTGGGTCTCTCCAACCCGTTCTTCTTCTGGAAAATGTCTATTGCCTATCGGCAAGACGTTTCTCTTGTTTCAGCGATTGGAGTTTTCCTCTGCTGGCGGTTATTGGCATAATGATCATCTTGTGTTGGCGACAACGGGGACATCTATCAGCGTATGTTATGGCTATCGGTATATGGTCTCTCTGATATCTTGAAGCTACAGTGACAGTAGGTCAAATGAAGTGTGCAATTCGGTGGGAGACTTCTTATGTCTTAGCGAAGATGAACAAGATAGAACATGTTGCACGGTGTGACTCTTTGGCTTTCGGTGTATGGTCATGGCGAAAGGGTCGGGTTTTGCCAACAATATTCAATGTGGATTCTTCTCAGTGCACGAATGGTCTTTCAGTGTGAGAACATTGGTGTCTTGGCAAAGATAAGTGGAGGGTGGCTGTCAGCGAGAGAATCCTTAGGTCATAGCGACATGAGGTTATGTGGGGGACTCGCGGTGAAGCTTAGGACAATCTGTGTAACCTCTCCCCAACACCTATGTGTTATAGCGAAGCAGAGTGAGAAAAAATGAATACTATATGACTTTGGTATGACTAATGGGTTGCTACGGCGACATGCATGGGATAATGTGAATTTTGATATGACATTTGGTTATCTCTGTGACTTCTCCCTGAGAGCGATGGGCTATGGCGACACTTCTTGTATCTCGGTGAAACTCAAAATGGTTTGTGTGATGTCTTATCGACCCGGGTGAGTTACAGAAAACGTGAACATAGTGGACGTGGGATGGTAGCGTTTGAATTACCTTCGGTAGGACGATATGGATGTCTCGCCGACTGTTCACTGGTGAAAGCAGATTTTCAAAATCTTGTGGCTGACATGTTGAATGTTTTGAGACCATTGTTAGCCAACTTGAATTGAGCCTAATTCTTGTGGAGGGCCAACATGTGTTTTATTTTGATATTTTTCTTCATGCTTGTGTATAAATAGGTTTTTTGCAATTGGATAAGGGTTGTTACCAGAAATTGGATTTTTGATATACTGCAAGTAGATACAGTAGAATAAAATTATCAGACCAGAGGCTATTATTGCAAGATTTCACAATGGAGGTATTTATGAGATTCAGTTGATGTTGCTGCATTTCTCTGGTGTCAATTATCTATGGAATCAAAATGAATAATATTGTTAAGTTGTCTCCATGAATGATTTTTTTTGGTTATTTAAATTGACATAACAAGTTTATGTTCATTTTATCAATACACATTTGTTGTATTTGTGTGATTAATCAACTGGTTCTTTCAAGCAAAGATTAAATCCTTTTATTGATCACAGTAATCAGAGAAATTCATTTTGGATTATTGAAGTAGAACTTATTAGTCACTTTGTTGCATGTTTATCAAGTTGTAAACAAAACATATGCCAAATAATTTGTGTCTTCTCCAAAAATCGTTGTTTATCTTGATCTCATTTGACTCCGCATACCCAACAAGGCACTAGTCTCTACACTTCATCATTATAAATTCATTCAATTTCTTTTAATTGAGTATCTAGGACTTAGATCAGATTACTGTCACAATTTTTAAGTTAGATATCATCTGTTCACTCGCATGTGCCATTGTGAACAAGTGTTGTAAGAGGATTGATTGCAAGTTAAGTCTGCATTATTCAGAGAGGTACACCCACCTTGGTTTTGCAACACCTAAAGAGTAGAAGGTTTAATTATTTCAAACCTTGTTCTGTTACCCTAAAACGTTGTGAAAGCTTGGCAACCTTTTGTGGTTAAAACCTGCATTTTTGAGAGCTAATAGGGGCCATTTACCAAATTATAAGAGTGCAATTTTGGATTGAATCCAAAACCAAAGACTCGATTATCAAAGTGCTCTTCAAACATACATGCCTCTAGATCCTTTCTAATTGCATCTAGTGCAATGGAAGAAGTAAGATTCCAACGTGGCAACAACATTACACCACTATCTTTCACAATATTCCTGGCTTCAACAAGAGTAATTGCTACTATTTAACTCATTATTTTATCCTCCTCTTCTAATGAGGGGTCCACACTAGCCTTGGCATCTTCAATTCTCTTTTTAATTTGTTGAATTTTAAATTGAATAACAAATTCTTTGAATTCCTTAGTTTAGATAAAGGAATCATTAGCAATAAATTCTTCATAGGCCTTTACTCTAATACCATCATCATCCCCTTCATCATATTCCCATTTGGAAATTTTATCATCTGGGATGTAAGGATCAAGAACATCTCTTATAGGGAGGGGAAGGAAACATCCTTTCCACCTCTTGGTCACTTAACACATGCTTAATAGATTGATCTTCTCTAATCAAATATGTAGCTGAGTACTCAACAAATGGGCTAGTTTTTGTCCCTTTAGCAACCTCCATAGGTTGTTCTTGAGTACCTTGAGCCTCTTACTACTCCTTTACCAATTGAGCTTTCTCTGTAGCCTCGACCTTCATAGTGAATTCACTACTTTGATAGTCCTTCAATTTGGTCATGGCCGACTCATGGATTCTCAATTTCATCATAGGGGACTACATAAAATGGATTTCTCTTCATTATGTCTTCTTCAATGTCACAAATAGAAATCCACTCTTTCTTCCTTTAAGCAATAGTAACATCACTTGAATTTTTTTTATTATATCATCAATATACAAAAAATGATGTGAAAACCTAGATAGACCTTTTCTCCTCTTTTCTACATTTACAAACCCCTCAAGGTCATAATTTCTCACCTCATCCATAGGAATTCTTAGGTTACTTAAAATTATTCCAAATTTATCATAACCCTCCTTGGCAGTAGCAATAAAGTAACCAAAGGAGCATTGTGGGGTTATCACAAAACCTTTTCTATTATTTTTGAACTGCTCTTTATCCATGTTGTCCAACTACCACATGATTTCCATAAAAACCAATCTATCAGAAACATATAAAGGAAAACAATGTGGTGCAACCCTAGCTCAATAAACTCTAATTAGAGTGTAGTGTGAATGAAGGAACCAATCACCCCAATTATGACCCACTTTTGATTCTTCTATAAGTTCATGTGGGTGCAAAATCTACTTGATGACCCTTGAGACTTTGTACAAAGGTTGCAGTCCCAATCTCTCTATGATAGCAACCTTCAAAACATTATAGAAAGCAAGATAATTGAAATCTCGATAGTTCTGATCCCACACGAACACCCACATTTTCACTAGCAAATCATTGCCATCATCATCTTTCTGCCTCAACTTCATAAACTTTTATTTCTCTTGACCCATCCATAGGATCATATGCATCAATAAAGAATAATGGGTAAAATACAAAGGGGCTGTCACATCCTTTACTTCAACCAATCCCTTGTGCATCTGTTCTACAATGTAGGCTACATAATCAAATCCTCTATTTGAGCTCCAATTTTGGATGTCTATGATCATTACCATAAATGCAATGGGTATTATCCCATCAAATCTATGGGCTAACACTTGATCTAGACAATAGTATGTATTCTTGAAATATTTTTCAAACTCATCACAATCAAAAGGTTCAAAATATTTGGGACCAAAAGATACCTTATCCCCTTTCCTATGTCTAGGAAGCACATGCTTCTTGTATCCATTATTTATTTTTTTGTACTCATGGAACAATCTAGAAAAATTAATGCTAATAGTAGCATTAGGGTTCAAATTAAAGACCTCCACAATTCTACTTTTGGTTATGTCAAGTACTAGGCTTTTATTAACACTCTTAATAGTTCTATCCTTAGCATCATAATGCTTGGATAACTCCAACATCAATTCAACTTCTACGAATACATTAGGCACCACCAAGGTTAAAACCCCGCAAATGATGAGATGGACCTTTTTCATAACACCTATTGAAATCATACGAGAACAACTCCCAACCACTATGAGGAAATGGGAATTCTCCAATTCCAACAACATTATCAATTAACCCACTTGCCATAACACCTTGCATAGTAGGCCATTTTCCAATTTGCTTGCCTCCCTCTGAAATCTCTTAAGACTCACCCACCATGAACCTAGTGTAGTCTCTCTTTTCTCCCTTAGGTTTTGTAGCCTTTTCTAAATCTTCTTGTTTTGGTTTAACAACCCTTTGCTTGTTATGTTTTGGCTTAACCGCTACTCCCAAGGATTCACTAGGTTACTCATGATTTATAGTTAGGGTTTACAAATTCAATCTCCAAAATAGGGCCTTTTGGTTTATGTTTATAGGATACTCAAACTACAGAACACAAATAAAACCCTCTTATACTTTACCTAATTCCTACTAGTCTCTATGTATTCCCACAATATCAAAAGCTTTTCAAAAACCCAAGCCCCTAGAGTCTACTTAACTAACCACTAACTCCCTTAACCAGTTCAATTCAGCCAAAAAATCACACAAAGAGGTACAAATATTCTTACCTAGAAGAAAATTTTCCTTCAATGTCTCTGCAACTCCTTCACTTGGACTCCTCATGTCTTCTTCTACTTTGAATTCTTTCAATTGTGAGGAAAAACTAATCAACTACCTTCTTTATGGCTCAGGAATGGTGTGTTTTCACCATTAATTCCTAAAAGAAAGCTCGTGTGAGTGAATCGACACTTTAGCCATTTAATTTTGAATTCTGATCGTTGATCCTTATGATTAAAAACTTAATCTATTTTCCCCCTTCATCCTCACACTTCACCCTTTTTGCTTTCAACAATGTCTTGTTGATGTTGCCACATTGCCCCTTTTTTCTTTTATAACCTTTTAATTCAAGGCCATCACTCATCACTATTTCATCCTTAGCTTCTTTGAATGGATCTTTGATGCTTAAGTGCCCAGTGATGAGAGGAATATTCCATCAAATATCCCTTAACTCCTCAATCACTCGTCGCTAATAGGAAATCCCTTCATAAAGGAATTCTAGCAATGCCTTGGACCCCATTGATGAGAACATGTATTAGCACCATCCATCACTCATCACTGATTCACTTTTCAATAGTTGAATCACATTAGCGATGGAAGAAAAGTAGTGATGGTTCAAGATTTAGCCACATGTCTTAGTAGCAAGATCAATGGTTAAGGTAGGCCTCGCTCCTAGCAGCAAATGGATTAGAAATACATCACTTTAAAACAATGGAACTACAAGCATCATCACTCATCACCAATAGGAAAATGTACAATAGGAAGCAATGCGTGATGGGTGATGATCCAACAAAACAAATGGTCATAGTGTTATCACTCATCATTGATTTGTAAGTTAGAACATTAAGGAAATCATGGATACAAGGTTTACTAGTGATACAAGGGACATACTTCACATTGCTAGTAGGTAACTTGAGGCCTTATACCTATTCACAATGTGAAACAAAGCAACGATACAAGGGAGCAAGGATCCATTTCTCATTGTTAATACAAGGGTAGCGGTCATGAAGCAATGTGCAATAGGGGATGCACCAAGCAGTAAGCAAGGACTTAAGTGAGAACATTTTGCACGTGCTCATAAGTTGTTTTAAAAAGGCGACCAACTAGGACCAAGGTCCCAATGACATGGTAAACCCAAGACCAAGACATAGGATAAAAGACAAATAATTGGCAACTCGCCCATAGGAGAAAAGTACCTTGAGGGAAATATTTCAAAGTGATCATGAGATAGTAGCCCTAGACACAAGGGTTTGGTCAAAACATGGATACCAAAGAAAAGTTATTTTTAAATGATCAGAAACCGACCACCATAGGTCAATGAAGAATCAGACCAAAAGAACAAGGATTAAGATGAAAGGAAAATATGCTAAGGATAACCAACCCCATAGCATAAAACCCTAAAACCTTGACAACATTTCCAAACCCCAAACCACCCAAAACCAAGAATCCAACCAAGAAAAGACATAAGGTCAGTGGAACATGAAAAATTTAAGGGTTCCACCATTGGCTTCAACTGGGGACACATGCCTCTTATAGGCATGGCAAGATTTCAAATCTCATGGTGAAGCGGAATAAGCACAAAGAAAACCCAAAAACCAAGGACCTGCCAAGACAAGGAAAAAAGACTAGAATAGAGCATACCAAACCTATATACACAATATACAGGATTTACAATGTATATCGAGCAAACATATTTCAAGAGAAATATGGCTTCAAGAACTGTCCATGTACTGGGAGTTAAAGAAGTTCACCTATCAAATTTTGGAGAAAGTAGGAGTCCTCACTATGTGTATTCTCTATCAAATAAGGGCCTGACCACAGATGATCAAACTTCCCATGCTTGCCCTTATCTTCAGCGTAATATTCCACATTAAAACCATACTCCCTATTTCAAAATTTCTAATGGAAACTCTTTTGTCATACAAAATTTTAACTTGCATTTGTAGTTTTGCATTATCCTTTTGAGCTTCTCTTCTCATCTCATCCACTTCAATTATGGATTCAATTCTATGTTGCATCTCATCACATAAATCACCATCATAATCTTGTATGAAATTATACATATTCATCAAATTATTTTGAGGCAACCTTGCAGCTATACCATAAACCAAGTCAAATGGAGAATGTCTAGTTGCTTTGAATCCCAGGCTCTCTTATTCTTCTCAATCACTCTTTTGATTATTTTCATAAGGATTTTATTGCTTGATTCTTCTTGGTTGTTTCCTTGTGTATGATAAGGGAATGAATAAGATGCTTGGATCCCATACTTATTGCAGAAATCAGTAAACTCCTCAAATCTAAAACACATAGCATTATCTAAGACAATTTTTCCAAGCACACCAAATCTAATCAATATGTTCTCCAACAGGAAGTCAATCACCAATTTACTTGTTTCCCTTTTAGTATGGATTGTCTATACCCATTTGGTAAAGTTATCAGTGGAAAATAGAATCCATGAGTGTCCACCACTATAATTTTATGATATTTCTCCTATAAAATCAATGCCCCACTTTTGGAATGGTGCTTGGACTGAGATAGGTCTCAATGGTAGATTTCCTGAGAACTTTAGTTTCCTAGAGAACCTCTGGTAGACATCACATGCTTTCACTAATTTATGTGCATCCTTAACAATCGTAGGCCACAAAAAGCATACTCTTAAAACCTTGTGATTGATGGTCTTAGCCATGCAATGTCCTCCACATACTTTGTTATGCATCTCATCTAAAAGCTTAGAAGCTTGTGTATTATCAACACATTTAAAAAAACTCCATTAGGACTCCTCCACCACAGTTCATTATTGATAATCACATATTTTATTTCCTGCAATTTTAGAGTTCTCTTTTCATTGTCAGCCAAACCATTAGGGCAATGCATTTTTTCCAAATATTGGATAATGTTTTTGTACCATTCACAAGTCTACATGTCACAAACTTGTGACAACTCTAAATAATCCACCTAATTTACTTGATTAGCATCTAGGTTTGTATCAACCATTAACTTATCTAATCCTTGGCGCCTAACTAGCTCAGTGATTTGAATGTCAATGTTGAACTCCTACATTTTGTTAATCCACCTGCATCTTTTACTCATGGCTTCATGTTGAGTAAAAATGTTTTTAACTGCAACACTAGGAACATATGCAATGATTATTGCTCCCACAAGATATATTTTTAAATTCTTTATTGCTTTGACTAATGCATAAGCCTATTTTTCTATCAAGTTGTATTTGAGCTCTGCAACTTGCAAGGAATTGCTGAAAAATGCTATTGGTTGCTTGTAACTTTCATCATTTTTTTGCAACAAAACTCTTGTAACTATGTGAAATGAAGCAAATGAGAAAAGATAAAAAGGGTTTGAGAAATTTGGGGTATCCTTGATAGCCTATTTGATACTTTGAAAATATTTAGTAGGCTCCTCAATCCACACTACCTTTTATTTTTCTTGAGAATTTTAGAGATAGGATGGGTGATCTCTACAAAATTTGTAACAAGCCTTCTTATGAAATTTATCTACCCAAAGAAAGACTGAATACCTTTTACATTTTTGGGCTGAGGGATTTTTCCAATTGCAACTATATGTTCTGGATCAATCCTAAATCCTTTGGAAACAATGTGCCCAAGTAACTTCCCTTCTTTCACTCCAAACACACACTTCTTGGGATTCAATGGAATCCCATACTCCAGTGCCTTCTTCAATACCTTTTCCAAATGCATACAATTATCCTCTTCTTTCTTATTGTATGTAGTCAAATCATCCTAGTAAATAGCTAAAAATATGTCTATAAAATTTAAAAAGGCCACATTCATAGCTCTCTGAAAGGTAGCCCCTGCATTTTTCAATCCAAATGGAATTCTTACATAGATATATGTTCCCCATGGTGTTCTAAAAGCTATCTTGTATTACTCAGATTCTTTGACTACTACTAGATTGTAGCCCAAAAATCCATCCATGATGGATAACAACTCACAACTAGTTACCTATTGTAACTTGGCTTCCATGTTTGGCAGTGGATAATTTTCTTTCAATGATGATGTTGGTGTTTTTTCCAACAGAACCTTGAAATACTCTAAAGGGTACCCAACCGTTATTCTTATGAATCTTCAAGGTTAGTGGCCAATGAATGGGAGATTGAATAGAAACCCCTTTAAATAGATAATTCTCCTTTAAATGCTTAACAAAAACAATACCTTAAAGACTTAGCTAACCTTCATGGTAATGCCTGGTTTAAACATGAGAGATGTAATATGCATTAAATTCCACACACATTCATATTGAGATAGATGAGTAAATTTGATTTTAATTGTAGCTGCTCACAAAACAATCTCAGGAAATTGCAACATCAAAATTTCGGTGCCATATTCCAGGGTGGAGTCACCTAAACCACAAAGTTTAAAACTCATTAAAACATTCACTCTATCATAATTATGCCTATCATATGATGCATTACACCATTTATACTAGAAACCAAACCAGTCATACTTTATTAATCCAAGCATATAGTTGCACAAATCTTCATTCTTGTTAATACAATTTAACTTACTCCTTGAATAAGAGTAATAACAATGAACAAAGATTCAAGGAAAAACAAGAATATGAACAACATAAACCCTTAATTTCATTATATTCAAAACTTATGTAATGTTTACAATGGAGAAAACTGGCCCAAAATATCTTGCCATTTATTAATCAAAGATGGCAATACTATAATTACATTCTTCATTATTTAGAAAAATCCTAGAACCTAAAGCAGACCCCTATTCTATTACAGGCCATGTTACAAAAGTATTCTCATGAGAACATAGAATGAGCCACCTCTAGAATGAAGCAAAAAAGATACACTTAAGGAAAATACAAAAACCCTAAGTGGAGATATTCAACAAAAATCTAGCACATTCTTCTCTGTTGATCAATAACTACCTCTAGCACTTGAAAAATCTTCAACCTGCACTTTGGTTCATACCTCTTGCATTCACTTTCCCTCAAACAGAAAATTATTCCCATCATGATGAGTCATCATTCATCTATGCCTTACTGTTGAAAATATTTTTTCCAGCATCAAAGCCCTTGACTCTGAAATTTACCTTGACAATGAAAAATCTTCACCTTATTTTACCCTGCATCAAAAAATTATTTGCTTCTTGAAGCAAATGTTTTATGTTCCTCTATGAAAATTTTTAACCTGGTTTTGTTTTCCTATAGAAAACCCACTTTGCATTTTCACCTCCCAACAAATACAATTTTCTAACTTTTGTAATGGAGCCTCTTAATTTTTTAAATTCCCCTGTGTTGTACAATATTTTCACCTGAGAAATATGGCTTTTTAATATGAAGGCTTTAATTTTGGTAATCAAGCACTTAGCATTTTAACTCATTCTTTTACATTAATATTTCACTTGAAAGCACCTTTAACAATGAAGATTTTTTAAAATCACTTATCGGGCCAAATAACAATCTTACCTGTGAGTCCTTTTTATTTTACCTCGCTTGCATTTGAAGTTTTCATTTTTTACATGGTGAATCCTTTTAAAAAAATTCATCGGGCACCTTTTACTTTTAATATTTTATGCAAGGGCCCACCATAAGTCTTCACCAATCCTTGCTCTCCCATTGCTTCCTATGATGGCAAGAAAAAGTTACATGTGTTGGCGGGCAATCCTTCATAAAGCCTAGAATAAAATATTGCACTGCAAAGGAAGGCTTCATAAAATAATATTAAAATTATTAAAACCTTTCATAAACTCCTCCCTGCTTCTACCATCCTCTACTAATGTCAGCCCTGGCTTTCATGGGCTAGTGGGGAAGACATGTTTCTCCTTTTGCAACTTCACTTTCACTTTGACGACATCCAAATGTTTGCAACAACCAACAAAATTGTCTCCCTCTCACATTCAATCTTCTAGATAAGACTGAATATTACCATTAAAACTTGCAAGGTGTTTTTAAGCTCATTGGCAGCTAAAAAATCCATATAGAACTTTACCCACATTTCCTCCTAGACATGAGAAATGGATTAGGAAATCTTTTGTATGAAGAAACATTCATACAAAACCTCCAAACACTCTAAAAAATTATCTCAAATGCAGAAAACGTGATTACAGCCACCTACAGCTCCATCCACAGATAAAATTATCCTCCCTGCAGTGATGAAACACAATGCAATGCTAAATAAAATGCTTTTACATACTATATTTCCAGCCACAGGCTCCCCTTTTCTTTTCCCTGCTTCCCCTCTTCCATTTCTTGTTGGCATCTAGCGGAAAGTTGTTGGGAAAGCCTTTCATTAAAGTTTAAGCATTAAAAAGTTTACAAAATATTTACCTTCCCCTTGAAAACAAAAATGAAATTTCTTCATGAATATTTTAATTCCTTCAGACTTTCTCACCAATCCCTAGTTCCCATGAGCACCTACTGCCATCAGAAAAAGCTTTCACGGGCTAGCAAGGAGAGAATGTCATGCAAGAAATATTATAAAGTTTAAATTTATAAACTTTATAGTATTTAATTTTCCTTAATAATGCCTTTATTCATAATTGAAGGCACTTAAAACATTTGAAATATTGTAAAACATTTGCCTTTTAAACTTTAGGAAATAGTGAAATTTTAATTCCGATTGCCACCCAAATGGGGAAAATTCACTGTAGGCAAACCAGGACACTTGGAGCTGCAAAAATTTGCATAGGGACATTATCAATTATTTAGAGCAAACCCATTTCCTCAAAATTTGCATCGTCAAAATATTTCTAGGATCTCTTTTGTAAATTGGTCTGTCGGATGCCTTTGCCACGACTGAAATGCATTAAAATAATGCATCAGATGAGCTCCATTTTTTTTTAAAATGGACCTAGAGAGGTTTTGGACTAAAATGAGAAATGGGTTTCCCTTAGAATTGTAAAATTTGAAACTTTCCAAAACACCAATTTTGACTCGATTGCAGTTAGAAAACAACTAAATGACCCATCAAAACTAATCCTGGGGACTTGAAACTGATCATGCATGTTACCATAGGTACCCTAAAATATTCCACCAAAGGGAATTGTGAAATAATTTCTAAGATTCAAAATTTTAATCAACAAAATGGTCCTCTGGGGCATATCTGACAAAGTGGTCATTTGAACCCTCTGAATCCTAACTGCTTTGGACTTCAATAAATTATCAAATTAAATTATGAGGTTGTGACACTGAACATGTTCACTTATGTATTTCAAGATATTGTGATTACCTATGGGAATTTCATGACATTATACAAGCCACAAGATATAAATGGTCAAAGTTGACCTCCATGAAACATTCAGATGTCAAAATATGACAAACTGCCTTTGCTTTTCACCAGGTAAAAATATCAAACTTGATCCTGAGACTCTAAAATTGGACCAGGGAGCATATGAATATGAGGGGAATGTAGAGCACCAATCCATTTTCCATGGCGATCATCCATCTATGAAATATCAGTCTAAAGAGGAGGCTACTTCGTAGGCTTGAGAATTTGCAAACAACAAAACAGTCCCAGAACCCTCTAATTTTATGTCTCAAAACCCTATCAAAGTCATCATAGGAATCTGAAATATAACATACATGTTCACATATGAAAAATGAATACACTCCCCAAGGTATTTGACCTAAAAGCAAATGGGCTCTGATTTATAACCCTCCAAAGTAGGTCATTGAGGTAGATTTTTTAGGGACATTTCTAAGTGTGCAAATCAAATTTTCTCATCATGGGCACTCAAAATTTGAAAATTTTGAAGGTTCGATCAGTGGTTCCAACTGGGGATGCATGCCCCTTGTAGGCATGGTGAGATTCCAAATCTCTGGGAGAACAAACCAAGTGCTAGAACTATTGGGTGACTTAAAACCTCTCCATTATGCTGCATTGGAACTCATTTTTCAAACTTCATTTGGTGGCCCCGAGCCCCCAAAAAAGAAGTACCAATCCTTACCTCTATCAAACACTCTATTCTCTGTAGTCTACACTACGCCAAGTTTTAAAACACTATCATGGACTACCCACAAGCTTAGCCCTGTCATTAGCATTGCTATTGACCATCACTACCACATGTCTAAACTTGCTACTGTCATCATTAATTTTGTCAATCTACAATTTTCAATCAGACACTATCTAAAAATATTCATCATCAAATGACACATATGTGTTATATTCATCACATGAAACATGTTCATACTGAAAATAACATTCCTTGTTATTCATCTCATTGTCATGCTGCATCAAAATACCTCCCAACTAAACTAGAAACTGAAAGTATTCATACTCTTCCAATCACCTAGCATCATGATACTCAACCTTATCTACAATATATGTATCAAATGTGAAACATTCATAGGCAATTCCCTCAAGGAGCTCATCAATGTGTTGTTTTGTTTGCTCAAGGCCACATTCTAACCCTGTATCAGATGCATCATCAGAGATCTCAACAAAGAGTGGATTATCTCTGCACCCATAAGGATCATCATTTCTATTAACTAATGAAGATGGAGGCTCATCAAATAAGGGGTTTTGTCGTACATTGATTTTTGACACAAATATTTCTACCTCCTCAACATGGAGTTCCACATCTTCCTTGGTATCGCTATATTCTGAAACACCACAATCAGTGTCCTCTTCATAGGACTAATCACAATCACCCCTGAACTCACATCAACCAATGCTATCCTTCATTTCATCCTCTGATTTTTCATCACACATATTTGAAATTTATGTCATATTGAAATTTCTATCATATCCACATAATCTGAGATAGTATGATGAAAAATATCTTCAAGCTCCATAGGACTATCAACCAAAAATGGCGGCATCCTATTATTCATATTCTAATCATAATGCATAACTTGATCATCTGAGAGTGAACTCATGTCATAAGCATCTTTCTTGCTGATGTTATCCTCATCTAATGTAAAACTTTCCAAGTCTACTTCATACAAGCCGCTATGACTAGCAGAATAACAATCGACATGATCAAACTCATGAGTTGAATGTGTATGAATAGGACCAATGATACCAAGCTCACTATTGACAAAGCTTTCAACCTTGTAAATATTGTAATCAAGACTACATGGTTCTTGCATACTTAATGATGAATACATTATCTCATTATCACTCTTATCTTCAAACAAGTCACCAGATTCATCTGAACCATAAGTCTGCATATGGAACTTCTCCATGATCTCATCTAATTCTTTGTCATCCAAGATATTATAAGGAGAAAATTCATGCATATCTATTTTGTCATCATATTGTGTATCTTTATTTTCATCCTTATTGTATTGATCTAAATATGTGTTGCTTGTGAGTTGATTACAATCAATATCCTCACTCAAACAAGATGGGTCTTCACTTTTTGATATACTCTTTTCAATTATGTGCATCATTTTCTTATTCATCTCAATAGGACAATTGCTATCTTTATTTTGATACATAGCATTTTGTGCATAATCACATTGGGCTCCTTTAACAATCTTTATCCAATCAATTACTTGGTCAAAACTATGAGGCTTCAATTCCTTTGGCAAAGAACTCAGCCTTGACTCATAGATTTCACAAAACAAACTAATGCACATTGAATCCTCGGGTCTGAAATTTTTGGGAACCTACAAAAAGGCATCCAAAAACCTTGAGAACAGATCATATGGTGATTCTCCCTTGTACCTCTTCATGTTAGACAATTCTTGAACAAAAGACATTTGATCAATAGTTCTCAAATTTTGTTGATGTTGAGCTTGTAGTTCACTATGATTTGTATCATATAATGATAGAATAATTGTAACAATAGAAGCACTATCATCTTGACAATCATTTCTATTGTTTGATCCATGAATTCTATTTGCATGAAGTGTTCTATGATAACCAACACTTGCAGCCATGTATCCTTTCATCATTGAATATTTTGAATTGTTTTCAATATCCATTGCAATTTGATATGCATGATGTAATGTTGTAGGATCTTTATCTCTTAAAATATAGCACATTTCTTCATCAAATGCACCTAAGTATACAACCAAAAACATTACATCATTTAGTCTCATATTTTTAGGAATTTCACCTAATGTCTTTGAAAATCTAAGATTGAAAGTTGGGATTAACTCATCTTCTTCTTTCTGGATGTTCATAAGTTTTTGTCTCACTAAAATTGGATTAATTCTTTCACCAAACTATTCTATGAATGCTACCATTAACTCATTTCACAAAGAGATAAAACACACTAGAAAATATGAAAACCAATCTCTAGCATCTTTCTTCATAGATTGAACAAAGATATTCATGACAACACCTTCATGACCTATCTCATAATCTCCCATCAAATATGAAAACTCTTGCAGATGCTGAGATGTTGATTCTGACTTCTCACCATTGAATTTTGGCAAGTGTTCCCTAACTTTACTAGGAATAACATTTGGAAACCCCAAAATAACACTAAAATTTATTGCTCTATATGTTTCAATAGAGAAATTTCTTTTATGACATGACAGGGGCTGCACACTATCCATTGTTACATTTGGGTCCACATAGGGATGCATAGGTTGATGATACATTTTCTTGTACCTTTACAAACCTTTTCCTATTAACTTTGTAGTTACACAAGGAAACTCAAACTCCTTTTACAACATGATATCAAGCTTTTACAATGCAAAATTCTATATCAATTTTCTTAAGATCTTTTAAATGAGTTTCTTCAAAAATATTGCATACTTCACATCATAATAGAGAGGCTATAAATTATAACTCAGAAGTATGTAGAATAATCATTACTATTCCCTTTCTTAGTGCTTATTTTCACTCAATAGGGAACCAAAAAATTTCAAGACTTTCAAATATGGTTTTCACACACAAATTTATCCTTCTTGAAAACCAACAAATGAAAAATACTTGGATATGTTGCAGTTGCTGCAAATTCTTCTTCCTAACTAAAAATCTTTGTAGATATGAAACTTTCTTCACATCTTCATCAGATTCTTTTGACAGAGTCACCACCTCTCTTCATAGAGGACTAAACTTCAAACAATATGAAGTTTCTTCAAAGATAAATTTCCTTTTGAGTTCTTTTCACCAACAAAGCACCATAGACCATGAAACTTTTAGGTTCACTGCAACAATTTCTTTCTCCAGGTTTGAATTCCTTCAATATTTCAACCAAATTCTTAGATCAGCAAATAATATGACTCTATAATAGAATAGTCTACAACTGGAGATTCAAAGTTATCCCCAATAGAGTCACTAATCTATTGGTGTTTTTTTCAACAGAACCTTGAAAATCTCTAAAGGGTAGCCAACCCTTATGCTTAAGAATCCTCAAGGTCAGTGGCCAAATAATAAGAGATTGAATAAAAACCACTTTCTCCTCTACACTTCAGGCTTTGTTAAACCTAGGAGGGTGATCCCAACAATATGCTTGCAGATACTTGTGTGCCAAAGTATCAAACAAAAAGTAAACATATAATTCTCCTTTAAATGCTTAACATACACAATACCTTAAAGACTTGGCTAACCTTCATGGTAATGCCTGGTTTAAACATGAGAGATGTAATATACATTAAATTCCACACAAATTCATACTGAGATAAAAGAGTAAATTTTATTTTAATTATAGTTGCTCACAAAAAAATCTCAAGAAATTGCAATGTCTACGATGGAGGAAACTGACCCATCATATCTTGTCATTTATTTATCAAAGATGGAAGTACTATAATTACATTCTTCATTACAAGATTTGGAAAACTCCCAAAACCTAAAATAGATCCATATTCTATTACAGACCCTATTACAAAATTATTCTTGTGAGTACATAGAATGAGTCACCTCTAGAATGAAGCAAAAAAGATACACTTAAGGAAAATACAAAAACCCTAAGTGCAGATCTTCAACAGACATCTGGCACATTCTTCTTTGTTGATCAGTAATGACCTCTAGCACTTGAAAAAATTTCAACCTGCACTTTGGTTCATGCCTCTTGCATTCACTTTCCCTCAAATAGAAAATTATTCCCATCATGATGAGCCATCATTCATCTATGCCTTGCTGCTGAAAATACTTTTTCCACCGTCAAAGCTTTTCACTCTGAAATTTACCTTAACAATGAAAAATCTTCACCTCATTTTACTCCGCATCAAAAAACTATCCGCTTCTTGCTACAAATGTTTTTTGGTCCTCTTTGAAAACTTTTAACCTACTTTTGTTTTGCTATAGAAAATCCACTTTGCATTTTCACCTCCCAACAAATACAATTTTCTAACTTTTTTAATGGAGCCTTTTAATTTTTTAAATTCCCTTGTGTTGCACAATATTTTCACCTGTGCCACTTTTATTTCTAGTAGACAAATATGGCTTTTCAATATGAATGCTTTAATTTTTTTAATTAGGCACTTAGCCTTTTAACCCAGCTCATACTAAGAACACAAGTAACACTAAAAATAAAGTTTCTAAACCTCAAGACAAGGAGAAATAGTTGATTCTCTCAAATGGAGTCATTCACTGAGTTGAACTAGACTAAGTATAATAAAACACCTCAATCGACTTAAGTTTTATCTTCTCAATTGAATAATCTTGTTTATTATCCTACCTCTTCCCACTAATGGTTCCTCATCATTCTTGTTATAGTGTAGAAAAATGTATCCCTTTTATATTTTCACACTTAATTTGGAATTAATATTTGATTGTGCCTTATTTTTGGTGTACCTCTTTAAAATTTTACACTTATCTAGGGCTTCTTTAATTAATTGAACTTATTTTTCCTTAATTTCCCCCTTTAATTCAAATCCAAGCCTATTTTATTACATTTTCTGAAGAGGAAATCTGACATTCATTAATTCCTTAACATAACACTTCTCATTGAATAATGTGTGTCCTACGGTTAGGGACCTAGGACCCATTCGCCTATGGGTCCTCCCTAGACCTAGGACCTAAATTTAAATTATATTTTTGGTGGTATTTTAACATATTCAAATCTATATTCAAATGTTGGCTTGTGTTATTTTAATTTCAGGAAGTTAAGGTTACATATCTATAAATATAAGGTTATTTCACTATGTTTCATTTAAGATTTTTCAACCTAGAGGATTTTCATGAGATCAAGTTAGAATTCAAGAGCACTTTCAAGAGAATTTCAAAAGCAATTCAAGGCATTCAAAGGCAGATTTATTCAAGATTTATTGCAACAATCAAGATCCAATCGTCATGCCAAAGTCTTCTTGCATCATGCATGTTTTTGGAGCTAATATGATGATGTAGAGTTCATGATCCATTCAAGCATTCAAAGTATTATTGAACCGTAGATTTTTGGGACTAGGAATGCTAGGTCTCTTTTGTTCAATTAGGGTCTTTCACTTAATGAAAAGAGATAGATCCCACTCCCAAAATATAGGTGGTCCACTCAATCTAAGATATGTATGATGAAATTATGTCTAAATATAATATTCTAGGTGTAGTTAACTGATAAGATTGATTGATTAAGTATGCAAAACCTAAGAAATGTGACTTGTTTGAAAACACATTGTGCTATGCAAAAATGAACTAGAAATGTATGCAAAACTAAACAAAAATGAACCAAATTGAAAGTGTGCACCTAAGATGTTGAAGGAGGTTGGAAATGACATTTGAAATGCTGATGATGCTGGTTTTTAGGCCTGGTGGGACTCATTCACCATTCTAGGCGAATCAGTCCCAGTTCTGCAAAACTGAGTCAAAACCCGTTTTTGACAAAAGGGTACCCAAAAATGCAGAAAACTCAAAATTAACCATGGAGTGGGAATCATTCACCACCCACGATGAATGAGCCCACTTTTGAATTTTTGGATTTTCCAAAGTGGATTTCAGAGCTTCCAATCTGCACTTTGACTTCCTACAGGTGTCTACTTCCGAAACTATGATTTGCGGGTCTAAAATTGAGTTTTTGTTGATATTTTGACTCGTTGAATGAGGAGAAGACTTGAGAAACCTTGAAACTTGATCTTCAATGATTTCCAAGCTTCCAAGATTCCTAAATATGCAAACTCACAAGACAAGAAGAAGCGATGTTGAATGTTAGGGCATGGGGGTTTGCCTTGGTCAAACCCCTTTTAGGTAATTAAACAAAAATGATGAAAGAATGGAATGAAACATGTAATAATGGAGTTTATTACCTTTCCATGATGTTTGATCTTGAAATTCTACAGTAAAACATGAAGGATCTACCCTTGAAAATCTAAAAATTGGTGTCTTAATGCCTTGAGATGATAAAACCCTAAGTTGCTTGACTTGAGATGGAAGATTGGTGGATGAATAATGAAGAATGAATGTGATTTATGGTTAAAATACTTGTATTTATAGGAATTTCACCTATTTTATCCATTTATACCTCATCATAGGCTGACATGAAGTAATATTAAACTCAATTTTCACTTTTTTCCCACTCAAAGGTCAAAATTGAGCCAAATGGGACTCATTCACCACGCATGGCGAATGTGTCCCACCTGAATGGGACTGATTTTCCATGCATGGCGAATGGGTCCCATAGGAGCTAATCTAACAACTAGGAAGCCAGGAGATAAGGAAATAAGGTCTAAATTGCAACTTTATCGAGTATTTGATCAATTTAAGCCTTAGGATGCACAATATGGGTTAATATGGGACTATTAGTGATGATGTGAATGTCAAATACGACTTGGGACACAAAATTCAATGCGAAAGTGTGATTAAATACACTTTACTACACTAAAATGAGGTCCACACAACCGAGGAAGGCACAAGAATCAATGCAAATGTGCAAGACACATTACAACACTAGTTTATCATTAAGTCTATTTTACAATCCTTCTAGATTGATGTAATAGTGTCATTTAACACCTTTTATAATATTGAATTAGGAAGAAATGGGTTCATTAAGTCTAGAAAATTGTGAAAGCATCTTACAACACGTTTACAAGACATCATTAAAAGCATGTTATTTAGTTTACAAGGGCCCAAGACCTAGTGTGGATGCATAAAATGCCTCACAACACCTGAGTTAAGGCCACTTTAAGTCCGATTTATCATGAATTAATCCCATGTCAAGTAAAGGGTACTTTTTTCTATGGTGCAATTATATCAAGTCAAGATTCAAGATCAAGATTCACATCCATTGAATCCATTTCATGCAAGTTGTAGATTTACATTCCAAGGTTTATTCAAGGGTTTGGTGAGTTGTGACATTGAGTTTTCCATTCATCATTCCTTTCATGCTATTCTGTTTCATTTCAAGGTTTGATTACCAAAACATGGTTTGACCAAGGCAAACAGCCAGTCACCAAAAATAAAACATTTTTCCCTCTTGATTTGTGTTTGCAGATTTAGGTGGAAGAAATCTTGAAGATCTCTTGAAGAGGACAATTGGAGAAGTTGTCAAATTTTTCATCTCACGGAAACTCACTTTCATAATTTATTTCCATATTTTCAAACCTAAAATGTAAGAAAATTGAAAGATTCAGATCTATAGCAAAGGCTCTCAAAAGTTGCATACAAACCCTAACTCGGGACTAATTCACCCCTAGGCGAATGAGTCCCAGATCATCTTCAACAACTAAATTTTAGTGACTAGTACACATCATCTTACGCTTCTCTGATCTATGATCTAATTTCCATCTCTTCTTATTTTGAGGTTCATCTTGCCATTCCAAGTTCTAGATTGCATTTTGGAGTTAGTTTACTATTTTTAGTTTTTCTCCCCAAAGTGTTGTTTGACTAGGACCTCCATCCTTGCAAAAAAAAGAAATATGTACATTCTCACCTTAATTTGATTCACCTAAGGGTTGTTAGTCAATTTGAGGTGGGGATCTCATTTCCTAATGAATTGAAGATGAATAGGCCTCTAAGTAGTTCATACCCCTATTTTGATCCACTTCCCCCAAACACCATATTTTTTTATTTCATTTTGGTGAACCCGAGCTTGATCATTGCATTTTTTGGATTTTGGATTCCATTTGCACTGTGGATCTAGATCTTGCATTCATATGAATTAAATTGCATTGAATTGAATCTCATTTAGGGTTGTTCAACTTGCATTAGTTTGCATTTCATTTAGGGTTTTAGGATTGCATTTTTGCATCTCATGTCTTCTTTATTATTTAGCATTGATTATTTTCTACTTTAAAGTAAATTGCTCAAAAAAATGGTGCTACCAATTTCTTTAAAGTGGGGGCATACATTGGCATTATTATTTTTTAAAATTTTGGCATTCTTTATGTTTCACTGTGCAATTTTCTTTCTTCTTTGGATGCGACTTTTTCTTGGTGTTGTCTTTGGGTTTGATTTCCTTCGAGAGCATGATATTTCTTTTATCCTTGACTTGTCCTCTCTTGGATACATTAGGCACGATTTTCTCTAAGAAGAGACCTTACATGAACTAAGCAAGATCTCTTTGAAAAAACCTTTATTTGTATTTTGTTCATCAGTGTTTAGCATAATACAACTTGTGAATGTTGTGAATCTCAAAGTTCTTTTTTTTGTTTTGTGGTGCCCTATAAAATTTATTAGAGGGATCTAACTTTGGTATGGTTAGTATAGTGAGATCCTATAGACCTAGCATGACTTTCTCACTAAGCCACTTTCTTGGGGCTCACCTAGTGGACAACCTAAGGTTCTATTAGCCTGAAGTGAGCGTGTGTTGTTTTTTGCATAGTGGACATCAAGTTCTTCTTGTGGATGTTTTTGGATAAAATAGTCGAGATGTGTTCCACATCAGTTTGGACAGTTAAGGCTCAATCTACCCTTTTCTTTTGGACAAAAAACCAATGTGTGTTCCACATCATGTTGGACAGTCAAGGCTTGATCCACGTTTTTTGTTTTCACCTTTCCTTTTAGTCTTTGATGTTGTATGATTGAGTAATCTTGTTGTTGTTGCATACATATGTTTTGAATGTCTAATTTAGTATGAGTATGATGCAAGGTCATCCTCTCACTAAAGTGGGGGCTAAATGTAATGTAGAAAAATGTATCCCTTTTACATTCACACTTAATTTGGAATTAATATTAAAATGGAGTTAATTTTGCCTTATTTTTGGTGTTGTAAAGTGTACCTCTTAACACTTTCACACTTATTTAGGGATCCTTTAATTAATTGAGCTTAATTTTCCTTAATTGGCCCCTTTAATTCAAATCCAAGCCTATTTTATTACATTTTCCGAAGAGGAAACCTAACATTCATTAATGTCTTAACATAACACTTCTCATTGAGCAATGTGTGTCCTACAGTTAGACCTAGGACCTAAATTTAAATTATGTTTTTGGGGGTATTTTAACATATTCAAATCTATATTCAGATGTCGGCTTGTGTTATTTGAATTTTAAGAAATTAAGGTTACATATCTATAAATATAAGGTTATTTCATTGTGTTTCATCTAAGAATTTTCAGCCTAGAGGATTTTCATGAGATCAAGTTAGAATTCAAGAGCATTTCAAAAGAAATTCAAGGCATTCAAAGGCATATTTATTAAAGATTTATTGCAGCAATCAAGATCCAATTTTCATGTCAAAGTCTTCTTGCATCATGCATGTTTTTGGAGCTAGTATGATGATTTAGAGTTCATGATCCATTCAAGCATTCAAAGAATTATATCAATTCAAGATTCAAGATCAAGATCCACATCCATTGAAGCCATATCATGCAATTTGTAGATTTAAATTCCAAGGTTTATTCAAGGGTTTGGTGAGTTGTGACATTGGGTTGTTCATTCATCATTCCTTTTCATGCTATTTTGTTTCATTTCAAAGTTTTATTACCAAAATGAGGTTTGACCAAGGAAAACACCCATTCACCAAAAATAAAACATTTTTCTCTCTTGATTTGTGTTCACAGATTTAGGTTGAAGAAATATTGAAGATCTTTTGAAGAGCATAATTAAAGTTGTCAAAGTTGCAAAAGTTGTCATGAAAGTTGTTATCTGAAACCTGAGTTAGGGGTTTTCTAGATTGCATTTTGGAGTTAGTTTACTATTTTTTATTTTTTCTCCCCAAAGTTTTGTTTGACCAGGACCCCTGTCCTTGCAAAAAAAGGAAATCTATAGATTCTCACCTTAATTTGATTCACCTAAGGGTTTTTAGTCAATTTGATGCGGGGATCTCATTTCCTAATGAATTGAAGAAGAATATGTCCTTAAGTGCTTCATACCCATATTTTGATCCACTTCCCCCAAACACCCTATTTTTCTTTATTTCACTTGCTACCCACTTGGGCGTTTTGAAGAAGGAAAATATGTCACAAAGAAAAGAAGGTTGAATACCCTTATCTTTTTGGAACCTCAAAAAATTGTTTGGTTTATATATTTTAGGGCATAGAACAACCATTGTCCTACAAGTTTCACTTAAGGAAACCTTAGAGATCTCAATCGAAGGATGGAATGAGGGAAAGAGATCTGCAATATGGTGTCCTAGGGTGTGATTAAAGGTATAAAGGGGGTTCACCACCAAGCTAGGGCTTGGAAGACAAGAAATGTAAATGACCTAGAAATGAATTTAAATTAGAATAGTAAACTAAGTACATAGGTGCACCTGGAAACTAAAGATTCTCAAAATAAAATCTAAAATCTTGTAAATGTTAATTTTAATGCTCACTAGGACTCATATGCTAGGTTGGGAAATTTAGTCCCAAATTAGGGTTTCTAGGCAGAAACTAGAATTTGGCAATGACAAGTCTAAATCCTCTAAAACCCAAAAAATATGTTATACCAGGACTCATACACCACAACTGGTGTATCATTCACATTATGATTTTTTAGAAAGTCAAGGTCTGAATCTGTTCTTCTGTCTCTACTCTTCCTTCCCAACTTCATTTCTGGATCTAAACCTATTAAAAATCCTGTAAAATAGAATATTGTATATATTTTCTTAAGGGGAGTTTGCCTCAATTAAACCCCTAGTTTGGTAATTAAACCTTGATAGAAACAATGGATCTTGAAAGTAAATGTGGATGCAAACCCTAATCTTAAGTGTATCTAAGATTAGGAGATATAAGGTGCAATTAAACCCTATTCTAATGTGTGAGAATAAGATGCATGAATTAAGCATAAAGATGATGACCCACTTTGGGAGATCTCTAATCACCCTAATAAGTCACAATAATGTATGTACCTTCCTTTATGCTGAAAATAGAATGATAATGGAGGATGGAATCACTTAGGAAACAAGTCATTAGGCTTGGTTTGATGGCTAGTTGCATCTCTCCAACCTACAAACCATCATGATTCTCCATAGACGACCATCATCAATCCTTGACAATGCTAGATCTTAAATAAAAGTGATCTTGAAGACCTGGAAAAATAATATTATGCTTCTCCAAGTCTTCAACTTTGCTTGTTACTTGCTCTTGAACACTCTTGTGAAAGAATGCTTGAATACTCAAGTTGGTATTATGAATGGTTAGGCTTGCTTAGGTGAAATAATGACCGATTTTAGGTATATAGATTTTTCCTCTTTTTGAAGTGATGTATTTACACATTACTTCAAAGAAACATTTGTTGGTGATGCCAACAAATTTTTTTCGATATGCTCCAGATGCTGATTTTCGAGTGATAATGGATATATGCCCCTTCGGGAGATAAATCGATGAATTTTTAAATTTTTAAGATTTTTGAATTTTTTGAATTTTTTTATGATTTTTCGATGTTTTGATGATGATTTCAAATTTTATGATGTAGAAACTATTTATCTCCCGAAAAATGTTGTTGAACCTGCTAGGTGATGTTGATTAATTAAACCCCTTTGAAAAATAAAATAAATCAACCCTATTAAAAATTCCACTTAATTACCCATTAAAAGGTTAAAATATGTGAGTTGAAGTTCATTTGAGCATTTTGATTTTGAAAATTTAGAGTGATTGAGTGATTGAGCAACTTTTGAGCAAGATGGTGATTCTGATCCAGACCCATGGATTCGAACGCGTGTGATGCCATAACCGCCCGACCACGTATGGACCTCTGGTACGTACCCCAAAAAACCTCCTTGTGATTTTTGAATGTCATTTTTCCCTCATTTTTTTACATTTAAAATTTTTATTTTTGCATTTTAGCGCATTGAAACCCCGATGTAGCGCATCAGTAGACTGGTTTAGCACATACGGTAGATTAGCTTATAGGGTTAATTTTTTAACGCATAGCGTAAAATGGCACATTGATGAAATTTGATTGCACATATGGTAATTTAGTGCATAGAGACCTTGTTCTAGCGCATCGATAGAATTCTCTAGTGCATCCATGTGTTTAGCATTTTGAAACATTGTTTTAGCGCATCTAGGACAAATTAATGAATTTTAGATTAGACTCCTTAATTTTGATGATTGTTGATCGCGTCAGATTTTGATTTGATGATGTTGATAGATTAGATGATGATTAATCTCATGATATGTGAGATTCAATGATAGGATAATGATTATTGACCTCATGATAGGTGAGGATCAATGATAGATTGATGATGATTGACCTCATGATAGGTGAGGATCAATGATAAACGTTCACGAGATTTAATCAAAGTCTCATCAAAGCTGACTAGATTGATAGGTTGATTGATGTTGATTGAATGATTTGTTGATTTGTGATATGTTATGATGATAGAAGCCTTTGAAATCCCTACAAATTTGAGAGAACTTCCTGAGGACTTAGGATTTGATTTGATATCTAGATCAGGCTAATCTAAATGTGATTAGATGATGCAGATTGACTTCTCTGCTTGATATGCCCCACCATAGGATTAACAGGGGACTTCTGACCACTTTGGCAGAGAGGTGGCACAATGACTACAACACCTTCCACTTTTGCACTAGTGAGATGATAGTGACATCGGAGGATGTGTATTATAACCTGAGGATTCCAATCATTGGCGAGCTAGATGTGTATGATTCCACTTAGCAGGGAGGTATTGATGCACTAAGGAGAGTATTCAAGGATGATCATATTTGTGGCTATGAGATTCCATGGCAAGAGATGGTTGATGCATATGTGACATTTCCATGTGTTCTTGTTGGGTTTATTGGAGGATTTCTATGTCATGACCATAGGTCGAAGGGACTCTTAGTCGGATGGGGTTATATTTTGGAGAACATGATCACCCAAGGGACCAGATATGCTTGGGGATCCTGCATGCTCACTCATTTGTACCATGATCTACATCAGGTTGTATATCTGAGAGGGGCTAATTTTTCAACTAGGGTCACACTGTTATAGATATGGGCATGGGAGCACATAGTTGTCACCCATCTAGTGGTGGATAGACAACAGCCATAGGGGAGACCATATGTGCACAGATACAAAAGCCCAGTTGTCCAGCATAAGCTGGGAGAACTAGAGTACTGGAGGAAGGTACTGGATGACCTGGAGATAGTGACATGGCGACCATACTTAGACTATGAGTAGTGGTTGGAGCATGATACTGAGATGTCGTATGCATGCTCATCTAGATACTTGATTAGGAAGACTCAATTTGTGATTGAGAGATTCTTTCTTAGGAGAGTGTTGCAACAATATGTCAAGGTATGTCGAGTTGCTTGTCGAATAAGGTTATGTTTCTAGTTTCAGGATGGATTTGGTGGTAGGGTATTGTCTTTTAGATAGGTGTATATCTTCCCATAGATACAAGCTTCGGCCTCGACTAGATGGTATATGACTTGGAATTTGGGGTTATCATAGGCAGGTTTAAACAATTGTTCCACCATGAACTCATAACGAGCTCATTTTTTAGGTATCTAAAGGAGAGAAGCAATGGTAGCCATAGCATCAACAACTTTGTTATCCCCTCTTAGAATCTACTCAAATTTGATCTCCAAAAAGTATTTCTTGAAATCATCAACCATTCTTTTATATGGCATCAATTTATCATCTTTTGTCTCTTAGTCATCATTCACTTGATTTATGATCAATTGAGAATCTCCATAGACTTGCAACTCTGTGATTTTCCACTATACGACTTTCTTGATACCAATGATCAATGCTTCGTATTCAATTGTGTTTTTAGTAAAAGGAAACATTAACCTATAGGACTTTGGAATGGCGTGTCCTTAGGGCATGACAAATAGGATTCCTACACCTAATCCATGTTGCATGTAAGATCCATCAAAGTATAACATCCACTATTGTGTTGACACTGTAAGGACATTCGTATCTAGAAACTCAATGTTCATGGGATGATCATATTGTAATGGTGTTTCAGCCAATTGATCTTCTATCGCTTGACCCTTGATTTCTTTCTTGTCCACATACTGGATATCAAACTCACTCAATATCATTACCCATTTGGCTAGTCTTCCTATTAGGGAAACTTTGTTGAGTAGATACTTCAATGGATCAATTTTTGCTATGATTTTGATGGTGTGGGTTAACATGTAGTGTAGTAGCAAATACTACTGCCAAACAAGCTTTTTCAATAAATGTACAGTTGATTTCATAGCCATTCAAGGTTCTACTGATGTAATAAATAGCCCTTTCTTTTCTTGCAAAATCTTTCTGATCTAGTAGAGCGCCCAAAGATACCTCTATTGTTGCTATGTAGAGTAATAATGGTTTTCCTTTAGTTGGCGGTAATAGTATGAGTGGTGATGTCAAATACTGCTTTAGTTGATTAAAATTTGCTTCAAATTTTTCGTCCCATTTGAAAGAAATGTTCATGTGTAGTAAGTGATTAAAAGGATAAGTTTTATTTGCCAATTGTGTGATGAACCTCCTGATAGATTAGAATCCTCCCTGTAAAGACCTAAGTTGGTTGATATTTTTGGGAGGAGGCATCTCCATGATGGCTTTGACTTTCACAGGATCCACTTCAATCCCTTTAGCTGATACAATATACCCTAAAAGTTTAGTTGATGTCACACAAAATACAATTTCTTGGGGTTTAACCTGACATTGAATTTCTCTAACCGAGTGAAGATTTTTTCTAGAATTTCTAGATGTCCTTCTCTAGTGTATGATTTTTCCAACAAGTCATCTACGTAATCCTCCATAAAGGTGTGCATCATGCCATGAAAGATAGTGGCCATTGCTCACTAATATGTGGCTCTAGCATTTTTCAAACCAAAAGGCATGGCATTCCAACAAAAAGTACCCCATGGACATGTGAAAGTGGTTTTCTCTTGATCTTTTGGTGCTATTTTAATCTGATTGTAACCTGAAAATCTTTCCATAAGTGATAGCATTGCATGACCCACTATCAAATCCATGATAATGTAAATGTTAGGTAAAGGAAAGTCATCTTTTAGGCAAGCCTTGTTAATATCTCTAAAATTCGTACATATCCTGATGTTGTGGTAGGGTTTTGAAACTAGTACAATGTTGGAGATCTATTCAACATAATCAATAGGATGGATAAATCCTGTGTCTAGTAGCTTCTTCAATTTAGCTTTCACCAATAGGGTGATATGCAGATGCATTTTTCTTATTTTTTGCTTCATTGGCTTCACTCTAGGTGGTAGAGATAAGTGGTGCATGATAAGATCTAGATCTATGCCTGGCATATCAACATAGGACCAAGCAAAATTGACTTGTCTCTCTTCAAAGAATTTAGTGAAGCTTGGTTTTTGTTCCTCTGTCATGGATGCTACCAAGAGTTGACATAGGATGCCAAGTTTAAGGAGGTGGAGATAGGTCTTTTGAAAACTCCCTCCCAACCCCCTGCTCCTCCATCAGATCTCCTTTTGGTGGCTCAGTATTTATATGCCTCATACTGGGAGAAAGACATCTTTCTATTTGACCATGCAACCAACACTCCAATTCATGGTGAATGCGAAAAATTTAAGCAAGGAGATGTGTGGAACGATTGAACAGGTTTCATAGTTCATTACTGAAAAGGTGCCCAAGGTTGAGAGGTTGTTGGATAAATTATGCACTATGGCATATGCAAACTTGGAAAAGTTGGGGATTGATGATCAGAGGTCAGCTACTAAGAGGGCAAGGGAATTCATCCATTTTCATGCATGCATCCTCCAGGCTAGCAATTGCTCACTAATATTGAGTTAGACTATGAATAATATGTGGAAACAATTCTCCAAGTTGACTCAAATGGGCTTGCCTTCCCCCTTTCTCCCTGATGATTTAGTAGCCACGACGAAGTACATTGCAGCAAAGATTGAGGAAAAGCAATGAGATTTATCTACTTTCCAATCATTCATTCAACCTCCCATGGCAACAGACATAGAAGGAACCACCCATTAGATAGTGTGGATTCTCTTTCGACTTGAGTCCAAAACTGGGATCTCCATGGAATTTCCTTTCAAAGAAATTATCGATATGCATGAGGCACAAGAGAATCTGCGTGCATTATCAATGTCATCCCAAGTCGACTGTCTACCTCTATAGACCACACTCTCAAAGCTCTAACTCTATTTCCCAATGGATAAGGCTCTGGTCTTTGAACCATAAATTTTGGGTTCCCATTCTGTAGGAAAAATGCTCCTAATAGTCGCCAAAAGTTGTGGATTAAAATCCTTACAGCTCCCTTTGGGTTGGTGTTGTTTTTTGCATGGTCCTGACCCACGCTTCACATATTTGCATATTTTTGAGCTTTGTTATGGTAGTTCCTTCGTCCGCTAGTGCCATGTGTCAGCTACGTGGGCCTTTGAAGGTCTTCTTCCCTTGCTTCATCCTTCGAGCTCCGCCTTTGCACCACATGTCTATAGTGTGGGCCTTTGAAGTCCTCCCTTCTTTTTTTCTCCTCCAAGCTCTGCCCACATTCCACATTGCATCATTCCATAGGAACCTTTTGGTAGACCCCACAGTCAACACTTGAAATGTTGATTGCTCCACGTGTCTTCTCCATAGAGATTTTGATCTCAAGGAAGGCCTGAATGAATAGGACACCCCACCACTACACCACATGTCCTAACCAATTCTGTGGGTGGGAAACATGTGTCGTTTGGATAGTTCCACTACTTTCACCTTGGGACCAAATTAATCATTTGAAGAGGGGTGCATCTTGTTCAAAGTCAATTGCATACCATGTTTCAGAATCTTTCTATTGCAACGTCCTTAGAGAATCATTGCGGCATGAATCATAGCTTGTGCCTGGGAATCTTTTTAGTTACTGGCTCTCTAACAGTGGAATGATCTATATATACTACTTCAACTCTCTAAAAAAGGGTTCAAAAATAATAGAAAAAAGTGAAAAAGACTGTAGGCATTTTTTATTACTTTTGATTATTGTATTAAGACCCATAGACTATGCCAATTTTTTCGGCCTCTCCATTTCTTAGTTAATTTTTAAGATATTATACTATGTTGTTTATTGTATCGAGTAGTTTATCTACAAGACTTCTATAGTTTCAATATAAATTTATTGATTCAAATCATGTCTTGAACTCTTCTTGTTCAGTGAATGCATATGGGAGTTATGTTATGTTATTTGATGAACTTCTTGGGTTTTTCATCTATTCTTTCTATGATTTTTGAACATGCAGATTGTTGAACAGGCACTTAAATCACATTTGAAAGGAATGTTTCCCATGCCCATAGTTACATCTCTACACATCACCTTAGATTAAACTTTATTTTATATATCTGCTTTATTTTCCCATTCCAACCCCCAAAATATAGAAGGATTTGACTTCTTTAAAAACCTAGAGGTCACTTAGTTTAGCGCAATTGGTCCCCCATTAACTGAGTTTCCCATAAGGTTGTTTGCCTAGCAATTTTAGGCATCAACAATATCCACAATACTCCAGATATTCTTCCATCAATATTTTCTAGATAGCATAATTAGTTCCATCAAACCTTGGGTAATCATAAGTAACTTTTCCAACCATCCTAAACCTTCCTTAAGTAGTTAAGCTCTACTCCAAGGAACCAAGATTTGATACCAGTTATTGGATAGGACAACTAAGAGGGGGGGTGAATCAGTTGTCACAAAATTAAAACCTTAAATCATTCACAAAAACTAATTCTTAACATTGCTTAAATGAATAAACATTAAGAGAAAGTGTAGAAACTGAAAACCATCACACAAACACAACAACACCACATTTACACATGGAAAACCCAATGAGGGAAAAACCACGGTGAGGATTAACTCATATTATAGAGAATATCAAAACTGATTACAAAATGATCACTGCCTGAGAAACAAGGCTCGCTGCCAAAACAAGGACTCACTATCTGAAACAATACTCACTTTCCAATAGGGCTAACAACCCGAAGGGCTCACTACCACAGAGATACAAAGAGGATAGAAGAGATAGGTTATAGATAGAAGAAAATATCAATGCAACAGAGAAATCCACCACAATTTTCTCAACCACTCACAGACATGCATGAATGATAGAGTACATTGTCTGCTCACTACATCCAAAAACTAAAAATTTAAGCTTCGCACTGATCTTCCACACTCACTGATTCACATCAATCTCGTATCTATCTGTTCTATTTGTTTTCACTTATCTTTTTGTTCTCACTTTCACCATCAACTCATCTTGTATTTATACCATCTTCATGTTATGCAATAACTTGAACAATAGGAGAATATGATATGAAATATGCTACAAATACTTGATAATAACTGAGAATAACAAGCCACTTCAAGGGGGAAAACCTCCAAATATCTCTAATGAGAACACACTTCACAACTTAATGATGAAATAAGACTCACAACCTCCTATATATACCTATTTATGCGTAGGATATCACCTACCGACTTAGACACACCTATATAAGTATTAGGTCGGCCTAAACAACTAAATAACAATATACTAATGATAATATGACTTAATAGAGAGTTAAGATAGCCACAAGTGGACTATTCATTACCTGATGTACACTAATATTAAGGGTGTAGCATGCCTCCCTTCTTCAAAGAAGCATTGTCCTCCATGCTAATCAAGTTTGGATTCTTTTGAATGAACTCCTCATCCTCCCATGTGGCATCTTCAACTGGTAAATTCTTCCATTAGATGAGATACTCAGTGAGAGCTCTATTCCTTAGCTTCTTTGTTACCCCACCCTTATCAAGAGTTTTCCCCGGAGTGACAACATTCTTTTTACCCCTTGTTGCAGGTCCCATCATGATGGGAACCACTAATTTTGAAATAAATCACACAAATGAAACTTAAATTCTCTAAAAAATTTCCTGTAACTTACTAGGGCCAAAATAACTCTCACCTAGAAAAATCTCCAAGAAATAAACATATTTACAGTGTGGAGAGTGATAATTGTGAAAAATTTAATTTTTCAATAACTTACTTATTTCTATTCCAATTCCTCCAAATTTTTTACTATAATCTCCTTTAGTATTTCTTCAAAAACCTAATAAAAATAAAACTCCAATTCGACAAGATCTACTAGATATGCATATTCCAATACAATTGTGTAGAAACCCTAATTCTGCAATAATTCACTTAATTCTACTCCAATTCTTCTGAAATATAGATTATAGCTTCTTTAATATATTCTTCAAAAACCCTTTAAAAATCAGAAAATATTTCACCAAAATCTGAAAGATATACTCTTCCCAAAATCACCTCCAAAATTGAGAAAAAACCTTGCCTCTACGGTGCCAAGATCATGCTCTGATACCACTTGTTATGAAATAACTTGCACAATAGGAGAATATGATATGAAATATGCTGAAAATACTTGATAATAACTGAGAATAACAAGCCACTTTGAGGGGTAAAACCTCCAAATATCTCTAATAAGAACACACTTCACAACTTGATGATGAAATAAGACTCGCAACCTCCTATATATACCTATTTATGCCTAGGATATCACCTAGGCTAACTTAGAAACACCTATATAAGTCTTAGGCTGACCTAAACAACTAAATAACAATATACTAATGATAATATGACTTAATAGAGAGTTAAGATAGCCACAAGCCGACTATTCATAATTTGTTGTACACTAATATTAAGGGCATAGCACTTCAACTTTGAAACATATCCAAAGTCAACCATCCAACATTCAATTCAAGTTAGGTCGGTGCCAAAACATCCTAGGGTGGAATTAGAATGAGGGTGACCCAAACAAATGCTTGTTGAGGACCCAAGTAGATCCAACATACTACATCAATTCCGAAGATAGTGTTCAACACAAGGCTAGCCAAACTAGTGTAAAACACATAGAACAATTAAGCTCAAACCTTCTAGATACTGAAATTATCTTCAATACAATCATAAAAACTAACCTCTAGAACCACAAGTCATAAGACTTCATCAAAGAGAAATATGAACCAACAACTTTTCTCCCTGACCTCAACAAGAACACAGAAAAACCACAGTTCACAACTAGTGAACATAGCTCGCACTGCACAATGAATCAAGAGCCAAAAATCTGGATATAACATCTTTCAACAACCATAAACACCATATCTGAACCACACAAACATAGGAGAAAATCCTAGACCAAAACCTGGAGCAACCACTAAACACCTGCAACTTTTCTTCAATACAATTTTCTTAATATCCTCAACATATACAACCAATAACCTACAACCATGACATCAATGACAACAACAACCATTTGACAACTAATTGACCAGTTGAAATCAATGAAAACACCTTCATTCTTTTCCATTCTTGTAAAATATAACACCAATGGCCTTGATGGCTAACGTATAGAGGCAATATTTCTAACCTCTCGACTATGCTAAGTATCTAGCAAATGAAATCCACAATGAGCTTGTTTCTGCCAAAAAAAAAATGAAGGTTTTAGATTTATGCATTATTCATTGTTTATGCATCTTATTCTATATGAAGTACAAAGCTTGGGAATGTAGAGTGAACACTTGAGGATAAGAGATGTGGATGATAATGGATATTTTAGACCTATCCAGAGGTGCACAACGATTTGGGACAAGTGTGTGAGATCACACTATCTATATTTTGAAGAACACTCAGTGAAACCTATATACAAGATTCTTGGTCACCCATGTGAATATAATTTATCACTAGAGGTACCAAGATTCCTCAGGCCAAAAGACAAGGATGATAGGGGAAAAGTCAATCACAATTGGGGTGATTGTACAAAAATAAGAGTATATGGATATGAAGGAGCCCCATTTTTGCTACCCAAAACTTGTCCAAATAGGGTGGTATACTTGGAGATTGTAAGGAAATTAGCCTATTCAGATTTTATGCACCTCAAAAGTCATAATAAAAATCATTGATGCCTAGGACATTATGTTTTGGAGATTTTACTGTAGTCTCTGAGAAGGGTTATGAGTTGATTGACAAGAATTTAGAGCACTACAACTTTCCTAAAGGAAACACAAGGGAAAAATTTGACCCTGAACATTTCATCAATAATGTTAAAACAAGCAAGAAACTAGGAGGCTACTCTCACATACTCTTTGAGGAAGATGATTTAATAATAAATACTGATGAGTGTTATTCTGTTAGGAGAAGAAACTTGTATAATAGAGTGATGATAGCTAAGGCTTGGAAAATAGGAAATGACCCTTTATATAGAGGTTCCTTTTTGGATATTGAAGATCATGTAAGGAGATTGGATGCACTCATTTTGCATGAATCAGAGATGACTAGGGATGTACCTCCTTAGGTATTCATGAAGAAAAGGATTGAGAATATTGGGGAAGCACAAGCAATAAATGAAACCCCCATTATGTCAACATTCTCCTCAACCTACACCGGATGCTAGTTTCTCCATTGACACATCCATCACAGAACAAGAAGAAGTGGGGAGTGGAGATGAAGAGGTGCAGGTGATTGGACCTATGATTAGAAATTATGAGCCCCCAAACAAAAGAAACATAGTGGTGGTGGAATCACCAAATTAGATTTCAAACGATATACTACATGGTGCTAGTAAAAAAAATGTCTTTGATGATGCTTTTTTCAAAACTCCTAATTTTAAAACATTTATCTATGAGTATAAGGGTAAATTGGTCAAGGAAATAATTAAAGGTGTCACTCCTGAATAGGAAGTAGAAGATTTGAAATAATTACAAGATGATATTGACAAAGAAATGGAGGCCATTACCCCAGAGAAAGGGAGAGCACTACTAGAAGATGCAGGGATTATGTTGCTCCCTAGATGGGACATGAATTTGGCCACTGTGTTTAACAATTTTCAAAGAAGCCAAAAATAAAACATTCTAGTTCTATTGAATGGATTGATGATGAGCAATGAGGCTTGTAGTTCCATTATTTTAAAGTGATGTATCGCTAATCCATTTGATGCTGAGAGTGAGGCCTGCCATAACCATTGATCTTGCTGCTAAGACACATGGCTAAATCTTGAACCATCACTACTTTTCTTCCATCGCTAATGTGATTTAGCTATTGAAAAGTGAATCAATGATGAGAAATGGATGATGCTAATGCATGTTCTCATTGTTGGGCTCCAAGGAATCACTAGAAATCCTTTTCGAAGGGCTTTCCTATTACCAATGAGTGATGTAGGAATTAAGGGATAATTGATGGAATATACCTCTCATTGTTGGGCACTTAAGCATCGTGGATCCATTCAAAGAAGTTAAGGATGAAATAGAGATGAGTGATGGCCTTGAAGTAAAAGGTGATAAAAGCAAAAAGGGGCAACATGGCAACATCAACAAGACATCACTGAAAGCAAAAAGGGTAAAGTGTGAGGATAAAGGGATATTGTAGATGAAGTTTTAAATCATAAGGATCAATGACCAAAATTCAAACTTAAACAACTAAAGTTTTAGTTCACTTGCATGAGCTTTCTTTCAGGAATTAATGGTGAAGATGCTCCATTCCTAAGCCATAAATAAGGTAGTTGGTTCATTTTTCCTCACAATTGCAAGAATTTGAAGCAGAAGAACATGTGAGGAGTCTAGGTGAAGGAGTTGTAGATATATTCAAGGAAAATGTTCTCCTACATAAGTAATATTTGTACCTCTCTATGTGAGTTTGTGGCTAAATTGAACTAGTTAAGGGAGTTAGTGGTTAATTCAGTAGACTCTAGGGGCTTGGGGTTTTTGAAAAGCTTTTGATATTGTGGGAGTTCATAGAGACTGGTAGGAATTGGGTAAATTATAGGAGGTTTTTATTTGTCTTTTGTACTTTTATTTTCTTGTAAACATAAACCAAAAGGCCCTAGTTCGAAGCTTGAATTTGTAAATCCTAGCCATAAATCATGGGTCAACCTAGTGAATCCTTGGGAGTAGGGGGTAAGAAAAAACAAAAGAAGTCCAGGGTTGTTAAACCAAAACAAGAAGCTTCAAAAAGGCTACAAAACCTAAGGGAGAAAAGAGAGACTACACCAAATTCATGGAGGGTGAGTCTTAGGAGATTTATGAGGGAGGAAAGAAAATTGGAAAATGGCCTAGTGGACAAGGTGTAATGAAAAGTAGGTTAATTGATAATGTTGGTGGAATTGGAGAAGTCCCATTGCCTCAGAGTGTTTGGGATTTGTTCTCGTATGATTTCAACATTCATTATGCAAAATGTTCAACTCATCATTTGAGGGGTTTAAACCTTGGAAGGTTGGTGGTGCCTAATGTATTTGTTGAAGTTGACTTGATAATGGATTTTTCCAAGAATTATGATGCTAAGGACATAACTATTAAGACCAATAATGGAACCTCACCGTTTGACATAACAAAAAGTAGAATTCTAGAGGTCTTTAAGTTGAACCCTAATACTATTGTTAGTATTATTTTTTATGAATTGTACCATGAGAATGAAAAAAAAAATTATGGATACAGGAAGCATGTGTTTCATAGACATAGGAAAGGGGATAAGGTACCTTTTGGTCCCAAATATTTCAAACCTTTTGATTGTGATGAGTTCAAAAATTATTTCAAGAATACAAACTATTGTCTGGATCAAATGGTAGCCCATAGATTTGATGAGCGAATACCCATTGCATTGATGGTAATGATCATAGACATCAAAAATTGGAACTCAAACAGAGGATTTGATTATGCAACCTACATTGGAGAATAGATGCATAAGGGACTTATTGAATTAAAGGATGTGAAAGCCCCTTTTTCTTTTACCCATTATTCTTTATTGATGCATATGATACTATGGATGGGGCAAGAGAAATGGAAGACGTTAATGAAGTTGAGGTAGAAAGATGATGATGGAAATGATTTTCCAGTGCAAATGTGGATGTTCATCTGGGATCAAAACTGCCCACATTCCAATTATCTTTCTTTTTGTAATGTTTTGAAGGTTGGTATCATGGAGAGCTTGAGAGTGCAACCTTTGTACAAAGTCTCAAGGGTCATCAAGGAGATTTTTTGCCCACATGAACTTAGAGAAGAATCAAAAGTGGCTTATAAGTAGGGTGGTTGGTTCCTACATTCACACTACACTCTGATTAGAGTCTATGGAGCCAGGGTTACACCACATTATTTGCATTTATATGTTTTTGATAGATTGTTTTTTATGGAAATTATGTGGCAATTTGATAGCATGGATAAAGAGCAGTTCAAAAATAGCATAAAAGGTTTTATGATAACCCCACAATGCTCCTTTGGTTACTTTATTACTACTGCCAAGGAGGGTTATGATAAATTTGGAATAATGCTAAGTAACCTCAGAATGCCTATGGATGAGGTGAGAAATTATGACCTTGAGGGGTTTTTAAATGGAAAAAAGAGGAGAAAAGGTCTTTTTGGGTTTTCACATAATTTTTTGTATACTAATGCTATAATTAGAAATTTGTAAATTGATGTTGTTGTGGCTTCAAGGAAGAAAAAGTGGATTGCTATTTGTGACATTGAAGAAGACATAATGAAGATAAATTTACTTTATGTAAGTACTTATGATGAAATTGAGAATCCATATGAGTAGGCCATGACCAAATTGAAGGACTATCAAAGTGGTGAATTCATTGTGAAGGTCAAGGAGGCTACAGAGAAAGCTCAATTGGTAAAGGAGTAGCAAGAGGCTCAAGGTCCTCAAGAAAAACCTATGGAGGTTGGTGAAGGGTTGGAAACTATCCCATTAATTGAGTACTCAACTACAGAATTGATTGGAGAAGAGAAATTTGTTGAGAATGTGCCGAGTGACCAAGAGGTGGAAAGGAGGTTTCCTTCCACTCCTATAAGAGATGCTCTTGACCCCTACATCCTAGAGGATAGAATTGTCAAATGGGAATATGATGAAGGGGTTGATGATGATGTTAGAGTAAAGGCATATGAAAAATTTACTACTAATGATTCCTTTGTCTGAACTAAGGAATTCAAAAAATTTGTTATTAAATTTAAAGTCAAGAAATTAGAAAGAGAATTAAAGATGCCAAGGCTAGTGTGGACCCCTCATTGCAAGAGGAGAAAATAATGAGTGAAATAACAATAATTACTCATGTTGAAGCTAGGAATATTATCAAAGATAGTGGTGTAATGTGTTTCCAGGTTGGAATCTTACTTTTTTCATTGCACTAGATGCAATTAGAAATGATCTAGAGGCATCTATGTCCGAGGATCACTTTGACAATCGAGTCTTTGGTTTTGGATTCAATCCCAAATTTCATACCCTTGCAATTTAGTCAATGGCTCCAAACACATGGAAGCCTGAGGTGGTGGAATCAATTGAGGAGGTCATTGATACTATTGTAGTGAAAAGGGCTATAGATATTACTCCCATACAAGCTACCAAGTTGACTATACATTCTACAATGTTGAGTGAAAATACTGCACAAATTTCATAGAAGAAATATGATATTTTTTTGAACAATTACAATACTCCCCTAGATGAATATAACAAGATGAAGGCCATTGCACAGGTAGGTCCATCACTAAGGGAATTGAATTCTCCTTCTTCTTCCTTAGATCTATCATCATAGGATAGGGGGACTTTATCATTAAGGATTAGTCAGTTAAAAGGAGAGTTGAAATTAGAAAAGGAAAATGTCAAGAAAGCTAAGGAAGAAATGAAAAAAAATTGTTGATGATATTTTTTATAGTAATTTGAAGCATATGGTTTCTAAATTGGTGCAAAATTTTGATAACATTTGGGATGTTGCAAGAATGGAAAGATTGAAGGTGTTGTCATTGATATCAACTAGTTAATTGGTTATCAACTAACTATTGTTGTCATTAGTGTCATGGATACAAGTTATTGGTTGTATATATTGAGGATATTGAGAAAATTGTAATGAAGGTATGTTGCAAGTGTTTAGTGGTTGCTCCTAGTTTTTCTCAAAATTTTCTCCTATATTTTTATGGTTTAGATATGTTGATCATGGTTGTTGGAAGCTGCTATATCCTAATTTTTGGCTATTGATTCATTGTACAGTGTGAGTTATGTTCACCAGTTGTAAACTATGGCTTTCTATGTTTCTGGTTGAGGTCCGAGAGAAATGTTGTTGGTCTGGATTTCTCTTTAATGAATTATTATGACTTTTGGTTCTAGAGTTGAGTTTTTTTATTGTATTGAATATCATTTTGGTATCTCAAAATTTTGTGCTTAATTATTCTATGTGTTTTACACTGGTTTGGCTGACCTTATGTGAAATACTACATTCGGAGTTAGTGAAGTGTGTTGGATCTATCTGGGTCCTTATGAAGTGTGTGGTTGGGTTTCCCTCATTCTAATTCCACCCTGGGACATTTTGGCACCAACCTAATTTAAATTTGAATTTGGATGGTTGACTTTGGATATGTTTCAAAGTTGAAGATGGTATAAATGCAAAATGAGTTAGAGAAGAAGATGTGAGGAGAACAAAGGAAATAGAGATAAGTGTGAATCAATTTGTGTGTATGATGTGAGTATGTAAGATCAATGTGAAGCCTAAATATCGAGTTTCCAGAAGCAATGAGCTGAAGGTGCACTCTATCACTTGTGCATGTCCACAAGTGGATTCAGTGGATTATGGTGGATTTCTTTGTTGCATTGAGATTGTATTCTCTCTATAAGACATGTTCTTTATCTTCTTTGTATCTCTATTGCAGTGAGCTCTCCAGGTTGTTAGCCCTGTTGGATAGTAAGTCCTTGTTCCGAACAGTGAGTTCTTGTTTCTCAGGAAATGAGCCTCTTTTAATTGTTTTTGATATTCTCTACAGTGTGAGTTAATCCTCACTATGGTTTTTCACTTATTGAGTTTTTCACATAAAGTTGGTGTTATTGTGTTTATGTGATGGTTTTTAGTTTCTACACTAGTATTCATTGTTTAATCTACTATGCAGTGTTAAGGATTAGTTTGAGTGAATGAATTAAAGTTTAAATTTGTGGCAATTGATTCACTCCCCCCCTCTTAGGTGTCTTTTTCAACAATTGGTATCAGAGCTTGATTCCTTGGTGAAGAGATTAACCACTTGAGGAAGGTTTGGATGGTTGGCAAGATGACTTATTATTATTTGAGGTTCAATGGAACTAACTATGCTATTTGGAAAATATTGATGGAAGAATATCTACAGTATTGCAGATATGATGTGGAGAAAGCTTACAAGAATCCTTACACTCCTTCTGCTAATGGTTTGAGTATGGCTGATGAGATCAAAGCACATGAAACGAACAATAAGGCGAAGTACATTTTGAAGAAAAGTCTGGTACATTTTGAGTTGATTAAGGTTCAAAATTCGAAGACTGCTAAGGAAGTATGGGATGCTTTGGAAAGGGTGCATGGAGGTGATGAGAGAGTTAAAGAGGAAAAATTATAGAATTTGGAGACATAGCTCAAGCTTTTGCATATGTCTAAATATGACAATGTTAAAGCTTATGTACAAAGATTCGATGAGATAGTGGCCGGAATGTGAGGACTTGGTGCTACTGTACATGAAACTAGAATTGTAAAGAAGATTCTTAGTGTAGTGCAGAAAACTATGTACCCTTGTATTTTAACACTTGTTTGGGCCTGCCATGCTTTATTTATGCTTCTTTATGGCTTAATTGGCCCTATTTTGCACCCACAAGCCTAATAAACTATATATTTTTATGGAAAATCTTGACAAACCTCAAAAGATAAATAATCATTTAATATTTCTATCTATGTGTCCCTGATTTGTGCAGTGGGACTAAAATGCCACCTAGGGCATCTTTGTCCTCCATGGGTCTTGGGACCTTGATATTGAAAACGCCTCAAAAGGTCCCTTTTTGGAGTTTGTGCCTCAAGAATTAAGCCTTGGGACTAGGATGTCCCCTAGGATGTCTTAGTTCTCCTTGGCTTATTTTTGGGATTCAATTTCAAATTTGGGTGGGATTTAGCCTCTTTTATTAAATTATTTCATATGTCGGCTTGTTATGGTGTAATTTTGGGATATTAAGCATGAATAAGTATAAATAAAAGGTTCCCTCTCTCATTTTCTCATAACAAGATAACATACATTCAAGTATTCATTCCTAAGGAAATTTTATGGATTCAAGATCATTTCATCAAGCATTTGAAGCCATCATAAAGATTCAAGCATCATGTCAAGGGCTTAGTGCATCCATTCATGTTGTTGAGCCAAGATTGTGGATGCAGCATTGAAGATCTATTTGTAACCATTGTTCACATCATATTCCAAGATCCAAGATCTACATTCTCCATGGACACTACATGGTAGATTGCAAATTTACTTCACAAGACATCATACAAGGTGATACCATTTACATATTTCATGTTTCATGATTCATTTCATTCATTTCATCATTTGGTTTAGTGACATAAAAGGGGTTTGACCAAGGAAAACCCCCATTCACTAACAACCAACAAGTTTTCCCTCTCTTGTGTGTTTGTATTTGCAGATCTAGGTTGAAGACTTGAAGATCATTTAGAGTGAAAGATTGAAAAGTTGCAAAGTTACATTGTCAAAGTTGTCATCTTTAAGGAAACTCACCTATAGGTCAGATCTAGAAGTTTTAGGACCTTAGATCTAAGAAGAAGCAAGTGCAAACATCAACCTTCAGGACCACATTTGGAGATTTTAGAAATTAAAAATGGGAGTAATATGCCACCTAGGGTGTCTTAGTCCTCCACAGGGTATTTTTCAAATATTCTTTGGGATTCTATTCTGACATTCGAAGACTTTGTATTTTCCCAAAAAAATAGCAGTAGGACTAATATGCCACTCTAGGAACCTTAGTCCTCCATAGAACTTTTCAAAGATTTTTGCCATTTTTGGAATCCTCACATCTCCAGACTTCCCAAGTATACATACCCTAACTTGGTGTAGCTTAATTTCATCATTTGTACTCATTATTTCACTTACATTACTAGGTTTTTGTGAGTTGAATGTTAAAGTGTCTTTTCCAAGCATTTTCTTGGTGGTGAACCCCTAAAATTTGAAAGAACCCCCTCCTAGGTCTTCCACATTGAGAATTGACTCACCTTGTGAGGTTTTTAGTCAATCCAATTAGGAATCCTAGGAAAATCCTTGAATGATTTTGTTGGAGAAAGAGTGATATCTCAAGGTATCCATTTTTCCACACATCATTTTGGTGAACTCAACATTTTGGAACATTCATTTTCTAATTTGGATTCCATTAAAATCCTAGATATAGGTTGCATTCATTCTTGCATTGCATCTTGCATTAGTGAAATTGCATCTAGGGTTTCTCATATTTAGTAAAAGTGCATCTAGGGTTTCTCATATTTGCATTAGTGAAAGTGCATATAGGTTGCATTTTTTCTTTATTGCATCATTTTATCTCATTGAAAAACTAAAAAGTGCATTGTCAATCATCCTAATTGCATTTAGAAACATTGCTATTACATCCAAGATTGAAAAATTTGCATTCAATTTCTTGTCACTAGTTACATTTTCTTGCATTCATTTGCAGATTTTTTTGTTTCCAAACATCAAGTCCCCAGGTAAGCAACCTAGGAACACTATTATCAACCCAAAATTATTTGATTTTTTGCAAAAAAACCCTTACTGGGACTAAAATTCCCTTGGTGGTGTCTTAGTCCCTCTTTGGTTTTCTGTTGTAGTACCCCCTCTGAGTGATTTGCTCCATTTCAGCTTCTAAAACCTTCAAACTTCATTAGGAGGATTAAGATTCCCTCTCTAGCATCTTAGTCCCTGTGGAATTTTAGATTGCAGTTTTTCAAGATCTAAATCAACATTTATGTGCTTTTGTTTGTTGGCATCGGTTATCTATTTCAATGGATTTCCTTTTTGTTTCATGAATTTTACTAAATCTAGCTTAAAGTGCTTCATTTCATTCATTGCTCAATTCCAAATTTTCATTTACAACATTTCATCTTTCATATCATTGCATACTATAATCAAAAAATTACTTTGCTTCCATTGACAATTGCATTTAAACATTTCACTTTAGTTCATTGCATTGCACTTTCTTTACTTTTCCATGATAACATGTTTTCTTTCAAGAGATGTGGCTTTGATATGATTACAAATGGATTGCATAAGTACAACATCCCCTATTATGAGTTTAATGTAGATTACACCAATGAGGTCATTAAGAAACATGTTAATCATCAAACCATTGAAACAATCCTTAATATTACATTTCCCATTGGTGAGGATGATAGTGTAGATAATCATAGCAATCATACTTGTTCTTCTCCCGAAACCTCTCCTCTGAGTGATGAAGGTATCTTGGTGAAAGAAGATACAAGCATTGAGAGTCTTGATTGTCCCTATCCTCGTCCCCCTTTGGAAGACATTAGAAAACAAGAAGATGAAATCATAGAAACATTTCTAAACATCACCTTACCTAGTCTCCATTCATCCCTTGATTGTGACAATGTTTTAGTGAAAGAAGATGATATCATAAATAACCATAATTGTCCTAATATCCCCCCTCAATACAAAGAGGATATGTTGGTGTTAGAAGATGAACCTATCGAGATTCATGAGAAGCTTGTTCCTCCCTTCCCTAATGCTCCTACCATTTGGAACGATCAATTTGGTAATCATAGTTTTCCTTCTCTTGATGCTTCCCCTACTTGTGATGAAGCTACTTTACAAAATCTAACCATGGAATGTGATGAACATTTTACATTCTCTCCTACTAGGATAGACGGTATAGCACAAGAGAATGAGACCTTAGAGAAAAAGGATGAAGTCATGAACAATCATAACAATCAAATAGAGCCTTCTTCTAATATCCTCACTATCGATAAACAAGAGAATCTAACCATTGATAACTTCCTTACATGTGATGAAGTCATTTTAGAAGAACCAACCCTTGAATTTCAAGAACATTTGGTTTGTAGTTCTCCTAAAAACTCTCATGCTAGGGAAGATATAATGATGGAAGAAAATGAGAACATTGACAATAGTAATTCCTTAGATGAATATGATGAAGTAAGCTTGGACTCCTCTTCACTAAGAGATCACGAAAATGAGGATAATTATTCTTAGGTTATGCACATTAGATATCCCTTGGAGTATTCTCCCAAGCCTAAACTTATCAATTATCCACCCTCACAAAAACCACAAGTTCAAAGAAAACATGTCCTTATCTTCAAGCCACCTAAGAACAATGTTTCACAACAACTGAGTTAAAATACCATTTCTCATACATACAACACTAGGAACAATCCACAACCAAGACAAACCACTTCAACATCCCTCCTTTTGCCTAATCCTATCTTTCCTAGTGCCCCTCGTTTGCCTCCACAAAGTGGAAAGGAGTATGATCTTGTCAAACAACTTAAGAATACTGTTGCAAAGATATCCCTCTAGGACTTGATTCATAATTCACCTAATTATCACACCATGCTTCAAAAATCCTTACAACAAGTTGTGGTTCCATCTAGTGTTTTCTCGAATGACATAGCAGCCATGATTCAAGGGATAAATGATAACATTGTTTTCCATTAAAGTGAACTCCTTGCTTTGGAAGTGCAAAAAAAATGTGATGCATAATAGCGTAATATAAGATGATAGGGATAAAGTGAACCCTTGTTGACAATGGTTTAGCCTTAAATGTGTGTAATGCAAATTTTTTGGATAAGCTTGGTGTGGATAAATCAAAAAATCAAACTAACTCTTTATCTATTAAGGGATTTGACAATATGAGAAAGAAATCACTTAGATTGATAACTTTACCTATTATAGTTGGAAAGGCTACCTTAGAAACCCCTATTCATGTTATGCATCATGATATTTCATATAATATTATTTTAGGCAGACCATGGATTCATGAGATGTATGCTATTCCCTCTACCCTTCATCGTATCATAAAATATTTCTGCAATAACAAAGTTTATATAATCAGAGCCAATCCTGAACCATACAGTTGTCTAAACATTGAGAAAATCAAGGAAAATCCCTTGAACACATTAACACTAATGACTCAAGTGGAACCCATGCAGAAGAAAGACAAAGAAAAACACATTGAGGAAGTCACAAAGCTATTATAAGATTATTGGGGTTCCTTAGATTTCAAACATACATTCATTGAAGAATACAAGATCATACACAAATATTTAGACAAGGGAAAAGAAATAGAGGTAATGTCAAAAAAAAATTGGACAACCCTTTGAAAGCATCCACCTCAACCACTTTAGAAGAAAAATAAAATTACACAACAAACTTTGATGACCTTAATCATGAGTAACCACCAAATCTAAAAGAGATGAAGAAGCTTTATGGAAAAGGTTACGAACTTATGAAACAACTTACATATAGTGGAAAAGGATGGGGTGCTAGAGAACAAGCTATTTGTGTCCCTATAGAGCCTCACACGCAAGAAAAGACTAGTGGTCTTGGTTATTGTCCCTCAAAATTCACAAACAAGCATTCACTTAATATTAACACTATCACAAAACATCCTTCTAAGCCAACTTTAACAATGGTGCATCTTGAACTGATAGACACTAGTGGCCTTGATCGTTATCCTTTGCCAGAAACGAAAGAAACAAAAAAGTCCTTGCTTAATGTAAATGTCATCACACAAAACACTAATGATTCATATTTGTTAGATTTTACACCCTCTAGTAAAGGAGAGAACAAAATATTGCAATCTAAAGCGTCTTGTGTAGGTATGACACCTTGTGTTAAGCAATAGATATCTTTGTTGAAAAATAAAGCAAAATCCTCAACTTTTGACCAAGAGAGTATCTTGACAAGACTCCTCCAAGATCGGCTAATCTCTCTTCCTCCAAGAACACAAAAGAAATTTTATTACAAGACTTCATTTTTGGCATATCATAGAATTCATGGTCATTCTACTAATGAATGTAAGGCTTTGAGTAGAAAAATTCAACATCTTAAAGAGTTTGGTGTTCTTCCTTATGTGGGGGCACCTAATTCCTCTAATTGATACTAATTTTCACTCTAGCATGTTTCTCATCAATCATTTTGGCTCACCTTTGTCCTTCACTCAGTGGGGGCAAAGGGTTAGGTAGCCTTGTCCTCATATGTCACCTGTCATTGCCTCTTTCAGCTAGTTGATCACCTTTCATGTATATGTCAAGAGCATGCTTGGGATGTCGATGACATGCCTTAAGTTGGCTTGCATGTGACATACTATGTTTTGGGGGCATTCCCTTTTCATGACATAGATTATTGGAAACATAGGACATGGCATAGGGCTTTCTGAATAAGCTCTCATGTCTTCTTCTACTTTAAATCAATTTCTCACAGCAATGGTATTAGCAAATGCTCTAAAGTGGGGGCATACATCGACACTCATGTTTTATTGTGCGATTTTATTTCTTCTTGTGAGGCGTCCTTTTCTTGGTGGCATCATTGGGTTTGATTTCCTCCGAGAGTGATATTTCTTTGACTTGTTCTCTCTTGGAAACATTAAGCACAATGTTCCCTGAGATGAGACCCTACACGAACTAATAAAAATCTCTCTTGCTTGTTGCATCTTTTGTGCCTTATTAAAGTCATGGAGGTATAGCTTTGATATGGTCCCCTGTGGCTCACGTAGTGAACAACTAGCTTCACTAGCCCTTGTCAGCGTGCATTTTCTTTTGTCCTTATTGTTGGAATATGTGCCTCAATCCTTACTGACATGAAACTCTTTTGAAGGAAAAGTCAATGTGACATCATGGATGTCTGGCCAACTAACTGTTCTGAAGCTCTTGAAATATTCATATCGTTGTGACAATGTTGATTTCTTTCCGACATGACTATCGTTGTGACTCTCTGTGTTCGGTGAGACCTTTTGTCGATCGGTAGAACTTTGGGCGACAGTTGATCTTATCAGGCTAATGCTAGGGCTTCGGTGAGATGTCCCAGTGAGTATGTAATGTCTTGCCGACAAAGGCTGCTTTTGGGTGTCAAAGCAAATGTTGGAGTAACACACGGATCTTCGGGGAGAGGTCTCATCGAAGAAGGTAAGTCTTGCCGATGGGAGTATTCTCTTGGTCCATTCGCAGTGACAAAAGACTTCACTGAGAAGTCTTGGCGACTTGAATAAGTCATGCCGATAGTCTTCGGGATCACATGGGGTGCTCGAAGAAAGGTCACGATGAAAGGCATAAGTCTTTCTGACTCGGTAAGACTTGGTGATGCTCGATGAAAGATCTCAGTGACTTGGATAAGTCTCGCCGACTCGGGATAATAAGGTGTGCTCGGAGTAACCTCTTGGCGAAAACAATAAGTCTTGCTGATAGCGAATGTTCATTGATGTAACATGAAGTGGCCAGTGGAAAGTCTTGGTGAGAACGAAGTGTCTTGCTGATAGTATAATTCATCATTGTGACTTGTGACTTCGATATGAGTCTCTTCGAAGAGCGATAGTCATGCCAAATGGAAAACACACGACGACATGACTCGAAGACTTGGATATGAGGTCTTGGCTAGATCGGTATGTCTTGCCGATGGTTTCTCTGAGTTTGGTATGATTTGTGACACTCGCTATGTTGTCTTGCCGACTGTTGAGACTTATGCCAATACCGTTATGAATACTGTGGCATCAGGGAGACACTGTTAGTGTCTCACCGATATGCCAACAAAGTTTGATTGCCTTTGACCGTGTGACCATCCTATGTGGCACCTCGCTAGACCAACCAGAGGAAGCGGATTTCAAACGGATGACGGTTGGATTTTTGCATCAGTTGCAACACTGGAGAAAAACTGCATGCAAGGAAAAATCTGAAAAGGCATGGAAACTTTCTTCGATGGAGCATTGGCAGATAAGGATCAACAAGATGATAAATCATAAGGTGTTATGAATTCTGAGATGAGTTTTTCGAGTTGTTGAGAGCATTTTTTGTGAAAGAGATTGAACAGTGAAACTACTGTGAAATACCAGAGAGTTGTCTTTCTGATTGTATGTAATTTATTTGTTACTGTAATACAAAGAGTTTCAGCTTGGTGTGGTGGGTTTTTTCCTGATAGGGTTTTCCCACATAAATCTGGTGTTCAATTTGTCTTTGTGTATTTGTTCTATTTCTAAAAATCTTTCATGTGTGTCTTAATTAGATTGTAATTTGAAAATTAAAAGCCTTGCATTGCATTCTTCCCTATGGATTTGATGTTAGGAAAGTGTTTCTGCACCTCTGCTTTCCTTACAAGTGGTATCAAAGCCTGGCCAGCTGTGTTATCCTTGTGAGTGGGTTGGGTTTTTTGTGTCAATTCTTTTTCAGTGGGAGTCTGGTAGAGGTCTGTTAATTTAATTATAGATTAAGATGGCAAGCACATCCAGAAAGATGGAAATAGAGAAGTTCAATGGTAGAAATTTTGAGTTATGGAAACTCAAAATGGAAGATCTGTTAGTGGACCAAGATCTTTGGACTGTTGTGTCTGAAATGAAACCTCAAGCCATGAAGCAGGAAGATTGGGATCTGGTAGATAGAAAATCAAAAGGGTTGATAAGGCTCTGTTTAGCTGACTCTGTTCTTCTGAATGTGCATGAAGAAAAGACTGTAGCCTCTTTGTGGACAAGACTTGGTGCTATTTATCAGGGCAAGTCCTTGGTGAACAAGTTGTTCTTGAGGAAGAAGTTGTACAACTTGAAGATGCAGGATGCAGTTGGTGTTGTTGATCACTTGAATGCTTTCAACATGTTGATTGCTCAGTTAGCATCTATTGGTGTGAAGATAGAAGAAGAAGATCATTGCATGCTACTGTTATGTTCTTTTCATGATTCGTGGGATCATCTGGTGATGGCTATTGGGAGTACAACATCCACATTCAAGATGGAAGATGTTGTTGCTTCTCTTCTATTAGAAGAAATGGGAAGAAAATCTTTTGAGATGGAAAAGGAGGCTCTTGCTGTCAGAGGTAGACCGAAGGAGAAAGGCAAGAAGAAGGACAAGAAATCCAGATCAAAATCAGAAGGGAGATCAAAGTCTCCTGGCAAGAAGTCCAAGGTGAAATGTTGGAATTATGGGCAACCTAGTCATGTCTGAAAGGACTACAAGGAGGAGAAAAAGAAGAACTCTTCTGGCAATGATTCTTCTCAAAGTGATGCAGATGCCTTCATTGCAGCTTTGGCTACACGGGCATCAGATGATGTCTAGCTGATTGATTCTAGAGCATCTTTCTACATGACATCTCATAGAGATTGGTTTACGAAGTATGAAGAATACGATGGTGGAAAGGTGTACTTAGCAAGTGATTCATCTTTAGAAATTGTTGGTCGTGGAAGAGTCAAAATTCAATTCCCTAATGGAAGAGTGAAGGGAATCAATGATGTAATGCACATACCAGGTCTGGCTCGTAATTTACTTTATGTAAGTAAGCTGAATGATATTGGAGTGCAGGTCACGTTCTCTGGAAATGGATGTAAGATGACTAGAGGCTCTATGGTGCTGGCTAGGGGTGCTCGAATTGGTACTCTATACAAGCTGGATGCATTGGCTGTCCAATGCAACAGTGTCTCTGCAAAGTCACTTAAGGCTGCTCATGAAGAAAAGAAAGAAAACATTTCTGATGGTGTAAACTCCATGGAGGTTAAACTTCTAGCAAAGAAGACTATGCTTTGGCATCATAGGCTAGGCCACATTGGTGAAAAAGGTTTAAAAACCTTGAAAAATAAAAAACCTAGTACAAGGGCTTGAAGATTGTAACCTTGAGTTTGAATTTTGTGAACATTGCATATATGGTAAACAACACCGTGTTTCATTTTATTCCAGTCCTCACAAATCTTCTGGTTTGCTTGATTATATTCATTCTGATGTGTTTGGTCCAGTGAATGTTCCTTCTCTATCTAAATCAAGATACTATGTGTCGTTTATTGATGATTATTCAAGAAGAACATTTGTATATTTTCTAAAAAGTAAATCAGAAGTGTTCAGTCGATTTAAGGAATTTAAAAACCTTGTTGAAAATTAGACTGGTAGAAAAATAAAATGTTTAAGGACTAACAATGGTGGTGAGTTTTGTTCAAAAGAATTTGAAAGGTACTGTAAGGATCATGGGATTAAAAGACATAAGACTACACCTTACACTCCACAACAAAATGGAGTTGCTGAAAGGTTCAACAGGACAGTAATGGAAAGAGCACAAAGTATGTTGAGCAGTGCTAGCTTGAAGGAGAAGTTCTGGGCTGAAGCAGTCTCTACAGCATGTTACTTGGTAAATCATTCTCCTAACTCTACTCTTGTTGAGAAGACACCTTTCGAAGCATGGTCTGGAAAGAATCCCTCTCTGAAACATATTCGTGTATTTGGCTGTGAGGCATATGCATATGTGCCATTTGAGAAAAGATCTAAGTTGGAAAAAAAAGTTGTAAAGTGTATTTTTATTGGCTATAGTGCTGTAATAAAAGGATACAAGCTTTGGAATCCTGAGACTGAGAAGGTTTTGTACAACAAAAGCGTTATTTTTCATGAGCTGAAGCCTTCTACATTAGATCTGCGGTCATAGAAGAAATCAGAAAATGAAAAGGATGTAGCAGCAATTCCTCCAACACCAGATAAAGAGGAATTGAAAAATCAAAATGTACCTGATACTGAGGAGAGCTCAAGTAGTTCTGAAAGTTCTGATGAAGATGAAGAACCACCTTAGCCTCAGCCTGTGAGGAGGTCAACTCGTGAAAGAAAGCAACTTGAAAGGTATGGGTTTTCTTTAATTGAGTCTACTTGTGCCTATGCTTTAATTTCTAGCATTAATGAACCTAGGACTGTGAAAGAGGCATTTCAAATGTCTAACTCAAACTCTTCGTTGGAAGCCATGAATGAAGAAATGGCATCATTAGACAAGAATGATACCTGGATTTTGGTGCCATTACCTAAAGGTAGAAAAGTTGTGGGCTACAAATGGGTGTTTAAAAAGAAAATAGGTCTGGACAGTAGTGTGGAGAAATATAAAGCAAGGCTGGTTGCAAAAGGTTATTACCAAGTAGAGGGAATTGATTATGGAGAAATCTTTTCTCCTGTAGCCAAGTTGACATCTATTAGATTTCTTTTGTCACTTGCAGCAGCGTATGACTTAGAAATTGAGCAGATGGATGTGAAGACAACATTTCTTCATGGTGATCTTGAAGAAGAAATTTATATGTCCTAGTCGGAGCACTTTGTGGAAAAAGGTAAAGAAAGACTGGTTTGCAAGTTGAAGAAATCTCTATATGGTTTCAAACAATCCCCTAGAATGTGGTACCAAAAGTTTGACACGTTTGTTTTGTCATTGGGATTTGTAAGATCAAAATGTGATCACTGTGTGTATTGCAAAGCTGAAAGTGATCAAGTCCTTATTATTGCACTCTATGTTGATGATATGTTGTTCATAGGCAATAGTAAGCTAATGATTTCTGATCTTAAGTCTCAGTTGTCTGCAAAGTTTGAAATGAAAGATCTTGGTGCAGCAGGGTATATTCTGGGAATGGAAATAACCAGGGACAGGAAGAATAGAAAGCTTTGGCTCAGTCAGAGTAAGTATGTCAAGACTGTTCTGGAGAGATTTTGTATGACTGACTGCAAACAGCTAGTTGTTCCAGTTATGTAGGGAATGAAGCTATCTATTGAGCATTGTCCAAAATCTCCTTTTGAGATGGAGGACATGACTAGTGTGCCTTATGCAAGTGTAGTTGGCAGTATCATGTATGCAATGGTCTGTACAAGGCCATACATTGCCCAAGCAGTGGGAGTTCTTAGCAGGTTTATGGCTAATCTTGGAAGGACACATTGGGATGCTGTGAAGAGAGTGTTTAGGTATTTGAAGGGAACTTCAGACTATGCTTTGTGTTACCATGGCAACCTAGTTGAATCACAGAGGACTCTCAGTATTCGAGGTTATGTGGACTCTGATTGGGCAGGGGACATTGATAGCAGAAGATCCACCAGTGGATATATTTTCATGATGAATGGTGGTGCAGTGAGTTGGATGAGCAAGTGGCAAGTTGTAGTCACTTTGTCCACAATAGAGGCAGAATACATGGTAGAAACACATGCCTGTAAAGAAGCAATTTGGTTAAAATGTTTGTGTTCTAACATTGGTTTTGATGCAGGAAAGATTACTATTTACTGTGACAGTCAGAGTGCTATATGTTTGGCAAAGAATCCTACTTTCATGCCAGGACGAAACATATAGACGTATAGTATCACTTTGTACGAGATATGGTGGAGGATGGGAAGGTCTCTTTGGAGAAAGTGGATACTCTGTAGAATGTTGCAAATGCGTTGACGAAGCCTGTGAGCATAGACAAGTTCAAATGGTGTGCCAGTTCAATGGGCCTCTTGGCCCATGAATTTCAGTAGTTCTATTATGTTCTGGAGGTGTCAGTAAGATCTTCATCAAGTGGGAGCTTGTTGGAATATGTTCCTCAATCCTTACTGACATGAAACTCTTTTGAAGGAAAAATTGGTGTGACATCATGGATGTCTGGCCGACTAACTATTCTGAAGCTCTTGAAATGTTCATATCGCTGTGACAGGGTTGATGTCTTGCCAACATGACTATCGCTGTGACTCTCTGTGTTTGGTGTGACCTTTTGTCGATCGGTAGAACTCTGGGCGACAGTTGATCTTATCGAGCTAATGCTAGGGCTTCGGTGAGATGTCCCAATGAGTATGTAATGTCTTGCCGACAAAGGTTGCTTTCAGGTGTCAAAGCGAATGTCAGAGTAACACACGGATCTTCAGGGAGAGGTCTCATCGAAGAAGGTAAGTCTCACCGATGGGAGTATTCTCTTGGTCCATTCGCAGTGACAAAAGACTTCACTGAGAAGTCTTAGTGACTTGAATAAGTCATGCCGACAGTCTTCAAGATCACATGGGGCACTCAGAGAAAGGTCACGGTGAAAGGCATAAGTCTTGCCAACTCAGTAAGACTTGGTGATGCTCGATGAAAGGTCTCAGTGACTTGGATAAGTCTTGCCGACTCAGGATAACAAGGTGTGCTTAGAGTAACCTCTTGGCGAAAATAATAAGTATTTCCGATAGTGAATGTTCATCGATGTAACATGAAGTGGCCGGTGTAAAGTCTTGGCGAGAACGAAGTGTCTTGCCGATAGTATAACTCATCGTTGTGACTTGTGACTTCGATATGAGTCTCACCGAAGAGCGATAGTCACACTGAATGGAAAACACATGACGACAAGACTCGAAGACTTCGATATGAGGTCTTGGCGAGATCGGTATGTCTTGCCGATGGTTTCTCTAAGTTCGGTATGATTTGTGACACTTGCTATGTTGTCCTGCCGACTATTCAGACTTATGCCGATACCATTATGAATACTTTGTGGCATTGGGGAGACATTGTTAGTGTCTCACCAATATACCAACAAAGTTTGATCGCCTTTGACTGTGTGACCATCCTATGTGGCATCCCGCTAGACCAATCAAAGGAAGCGGATTTCAAATGGATGGCAGTTGGATTTTTGCATCAGTTGCAATGCTAGATAAAAACTGCATGCAAGGAAAAATCTGAAAAGGCATGGAAACTTTCTTCGATGGAGCATTGGCGGATAAGGATCAACAAGATGATAAAATCATAAGGTGTTATGAATTCTGAGATGAGTTTTTCAAGTTGTTGAGAGCATTTTATGTGAAAGACATTGAACAGTGAAACTACTGTGAAATACCAGAGAGTTGTCTTTCTAATTGTATGTAATTTATTTGTTACTGTAATACAAAGAGATTCAGCTTGGTGTGGTGGGTTTTTTCCCGATAGGGTTTTCCCACGTAAATCTAGTGTTCAATTTGTCTTTGTGTATTTGTTCTATTTCTAAAAATCTTTCATGTGTGTCTTAATTAGATTGTAATTTGAAAACTAAAAGCCCTGCATTGCATTCTTCCTTGTGGATTTGATGTTAGGAAAGCGTTTCCAAACCTCTGCTTTCCTTACACTTATCATAGTCATGGGGGTATGATGTTGATATGGACTTCCCGAGGCTCACCTAGGCGACAACTAGCTCCCACTAGCCCTTGTGAGCATGTTTTTTGAACATTGCATAGTGGAAAATGCGTTCCACTTGTAAACCTTTTGGACAAATAGCCTAGACCTAATCCACCACGTTGGATGGCCAGTTGAAGCTTGATCCATTGCAGTTTTTCCTTTTTCCTTTTTTTTTTGCCTTTTTGTTGTCCTTGATGGTGTTTGTTGGTGATTTGATTATGGCTTCATATATCATTCGCATGTGTGTTCCTTTGTGCCTATGTTGATTTGTCATAGGATCTCAACCTTGGGGGCTTGATCATCCCTCTTGATCATTGTCATCATATCTTATTAATGTTGGTACATTCGAACCCCTCTTGATTGTGTGGTTGGCTACTTTAGTGTGAGTTTGAAGCAAGTTCATCCTCTCACTAAAGTGAGGGCTAAATGTAGTGTAGAAAAATGCCATACTTGTTTAGGCCCACATTGCTTTATTTATGCTTCTTTATGGCTTAATTAGCCCTATTTTGCATCCACGAGCCTAATAAACTATATATTTGTATGGAAAATCCCAACAAACTTCAAAAGATAAATGATCATTTAATGTTTCTATTTGTGTCTATAATTTTTGTAGTGGGACTAAAACACCACCTAGGGCATATTTTTCCTCCATGGGTCTTGGGACCATGATATTGAAAACACCTGAAAATGTCCCTTTTTGGAGTCTGTGCCCCGAGAATTGAGCCTTGGGACCAAGACACCACCTAGGGAATCTTAGTCCTCCTTGGCTTATTTTCAGGATTTAATTTCAAATTTGGGCAGGATTTAGCCTCCTTTATTTAATTATTTCATGTGTCGGCTTGTTGTGGTGTAATTTTGGGATATTAAGCATGAATAAGTATAAATACAAGGTTCCCTCTCTCATTTTCTCATAGCAAGATAACAAGCATTCAAGTATTCATTCCTCAGAAAATTTTATGCATTCAAGAGCATTTCATCAAGCATTTGAAGCCATCATCAAGATTCAAGCATCATGTCAACGGCTTAGTGCATCCATTCATGTTGTTGAGCCAGGATTTTGAATGTAGCATTAAAGATCTATTTGCAACCATTGTTCACATCATATTCCAAGATCCAAGATCTACATTCTTCATGGCCACTACATGGTAGATTGTAGATTTTCTTCACAAGACATCATACAAGGTGATATCATTTACATATTTCATGTTTCATGATTCATTTCATCATTTGGTTTAATTACCTAAAAGGGGTTTGACCAAGGAAAAGTAAAACCCCCATTTAACAATCAACAAGTTTTCCATCTCTTGTGTATTTGTATTTGAAAATATAGGTTGAATACATAAAGATCATTTGGAGTGCAAGATTAGAAAGTTGTAAAGTTGCATTGTCAAAGTTTTCATCTTCACGAAAACTCGCCTACAGGTTAGATTTGGAAGTTTCAGAACCTCGGATCTGAGAAGAAGAAAATGGAAACATCAATCCTCAGGACCAAATTCAAAGACTTTAGAAATTAAAAATGGGACTAATACGCCACCTAGGGCATCTTAGTCCTCCAGAGGGTATTTTTCAGAGATTCTTCAGGATTTTGTTCTGACATCTGAAGACTTCATATTTGCCCCAAAAAACATCAGCGAGACTAATATGCCACTCTAGACGTCTTAGTCCTCCATAGCACTTTTAGATAGTTTCTTTGCATTTCTAGAATCCGAACAACATCTCCAAACTTCCTAGGTACACATACCCTTATTTGGTATAGCATAATTTCATCATATGTACTAATTATTTGACTTACATTACTAGGTTTTTGTCAGTTTAATGTTAAAGTGTCTTTTCCAAGAATTTTCTTGGTGGTGAACCCCTAAAAGCTGAAAGAACCCCCTCCTAGGTCCTCCTCATTGAGAATTGACTCACCTTGTGAGGTTGATATTCAATCCAATTAGGACTCCTAGGACAATCCTTGAATGATTTGGTTGGAGAAAGAGTGATATCTCAAGGTATCCATTTTTCCACACATCACTTATAACTCTCCCTGATGCTTACAGTGATAAGGTGTGTGCTATTGAAAAAAATATAGATTCTAATACCTACACTAAATATTTGTTGTTAGGATTTTTGACATCTTATGAGATGAGGAATTCGAGACTAAGGAATGGATGCAAATCTCAAACTACTTTTAAGGCTACAAAAATTGAAGATTTTGATGAAGAAAATTTTGATGAAATAGAAGCTAACTTTGTGAGAAGGATGAGGAAAGGCTCTAGTAAGTATGAAGGTAAGTTACCCTTTAAATGATTTAGTTGTGGAGAAATAGTTCATTATGCTGCAAAGTGTCTAGAAAGAGCTAAGAGGAATAAACAAAGATATGAGAAAGAAAAGAAAGGAAAGAAGATTAACAAATCATATTATGTGAATGAGAATGGTAGTATATCTAATTAATATTCTAAGTATGAAGATCATAATGACAATGAATGCTTATTCTTGGCTATAAAGGATGAACCTACTTCTGCTAATTCTGAAAAATAGGTGAAGGAAAGCCCTCTGGAGAAGGAGAAAAATGAGGTTACTATTATATCTACCCTACATGCTAAACAAAAAAAGAATTATTGGGTTGTTGAAAGTGGTTGTTCACATCACATGATTGGTGATAAAAGTAATTTTTTTAATTTTGAAAAATATGATTAAGGCTTGGTTATGTTTGGAGATGATACTGGTGCTGAAATTTGTGGGATATGTTTAGTAAGTTTTGATGGAAATCATAATACTGATGATGTCTACTATGTTAATGGATTAAGGCATAGTCTTTTGAGTGTTGGTCAAATGTGAAATAAATGATATGATCTTGTATTTAAGGATGAGAGGTTTGAGATCAAGAAAGGATCCAAAACATTGATTGTTGTAGGAAAGAAATCTGAAGGAAATATCTATCAACTTAAGGGTGTTGATGGAAAATGCTTTATGAAACAAATTAATGATAGTTGGTTATGGCATAGAAGATTGTGTCACATGAATTTTGATAACTTGGAAAGGATTAGTGCAATTTAGGCCATGAGATATTTACCAATAATTACAAAGCCTACTAATGCTATCTGCATGAATTGTCAGTTTGGAAAGAAAGTAAGAAGTCACTACAGATCAAAGGAACAATCTACTACTAGTCTACTAGATTTAATTCATATTGATCTCTATGGTCCTACAAGTGTGAGAAGTCTACAAGGTGAAAGGTACTTTATGCTATTGATTGATGATTATTCTAGATATACATGGGTTACATTTCTTAGAGAGAAATCAGATGCATTAGATAGATTTAAGACATTCAAAGCTATTGTTGAAAATGAAGTAAACTTGAAGATAAATTGCTTAAGGTTTGACAGAGGTGTAGAATTCACCTCCCATGAGTTTAATATGTTTTGTGAAGTGCATGGAATAAAGAGACAATTATCTGCTCTAAGAACTCCTTAGCAAAATGGAGTTGTTGAAAGGAAAAAAAAATAGTTCAAAAGGCTACTATATCAATGATCATTGAGGTTGGTTTAACAGAATTTTACTGGAGAAAAACTATTCATGCTGCTATTAAAAGAATATTCAGATATTTTAATGGCACTTTGTATTATGGATTATGCATCCTAGAGATATTGAATTTACTCTAAGTACTTATACAGATGTAGATTGGGTTGGATGTGTAGATGACAAAAAAAGTACAAGTGGTGGTAAATTCTTTCTTGATTGTAGATTGGTTGCATGGTTGAGTAAAAAGAAAGATTCAGTCTCTTTGTCTACTGCTCAAGCTGAATATATTATTGTTGCATCTTACTATACACAAGTTCTATGGATGAAACTGACATTGAAAGATATCATAGTGGTGTATGATGGTCCTATTCCTATCATTTGTGATAATACAAGTGCAATTAACATTTCAAAGAATCTTGTGATGCACTTGAGGATGAAGCATATATCTATCAAATATCATTTCTTGAGAGAGGTCATGGAAAATGAAGTAAAGCTTGAGTATTTTCTGCCAAATGATCAAATTGTTGATATATTTACAAAGGCTCTTCCTAAATATACTTTTAAGTATATCTGGGAGAAGTTAGGGGTTATTTCCCATCCTTTATTGAACTAGATGCATATGGAGATGTGTCAGTCTGGTGGATCTATGGGTATATATTTCTTTTGGACTAATGTTTTGGTGGTTACCTCTCAGGGGGAGTAGGTAGTATCAGGTGTTGTCATTGTTAGTATTATGTTTGCTATGTCAAAGGGGAAATCAATGTAGAATATCTTGTGCCTTTGTCATTGATATCAAAGGGGGAGAGGGAGCATGTGAAAAAAGGAGAGGAAGCATGTGAAAAAGGAGAGGAAGCATGTGAAAAAGAAGAGGAAGAATATAAAAGACTATCTACTAAGGGGGAGAAACATAAAGAAATAGAAAGAAAATTCTTAAGAAGTGTATTTAGAGCTAGTATGGTGTCTTTGATGGTTTTTCACATCATGTGTTGCCATCAATGAAAAAGGGGGAGATTGTTGTAAGAATGGAAAGATCGAAGGTGTTGTCATTGATGTCAACTAATCAATTGGTTATCAATTGACTGTTGTTGTCAGTAGTATCATGGATACAGGTTATTAGTTGTATATGTCGAGGATATTGAGAAAATTGTAATGAAGGTATGTTGTAAGTGTTCAGTGGTTGCTCCAGGTTTTGCTCCATATTTTATCTTATATTTGTATGGTTCAGATATGTTGATCATGGTTGTTGGAAGCTATGATATCCTGATTTTTGGCTGTTGATTCATTATACAATGTGAATTATGTTCACCAGTTGTAAACTGTGGTTTTTTGTGTTTCTAGTTGAGGTCCGGGAGAAATGTGTTGGTCTAGATTTCTCTTTGATGAAGTCTTATGACTTGTGGTTCTAGAGTTGAGTTGTTTTGATTGTATTGAAGATAATTTTGGTATCTGGAAAGTTCATGCTTAATTGTTCTATGTATTTTACATTGGTTTGGCTAGCCTTGAGTGAAATACTACTTTCAGAGTTAGTGAAGCATGTGGTTGGATCGCTCTCATTCTAATTCCACCCTAGGATGTTTTGGTGCTGACCTAATTAAAATTTGAATTTGGATGGCTAACATTGGATATGTTTCAAACTTGAAGATGGTATAAATGCAAAATGAGTTAGGGAAGAAGCGAGGAGAACAAAGGAAATAGAGACAAGAGCGCAAAGAGAATAGAGATATGTGGAAATCAATATGTGTGTATGATGCAATAAAATGAGGCCTTCAATCAAACAAACTCAAACTCACTTGATTAAAACAAACTTTTAGCCTTCAAACCCTATCTAGGGTTATTTCTCTTCAAGCTTCACAAATCTGCCTTGTAGGTCTATAGACTATTTTTTGGAATTATCTCACAAACTCGACCTCAAAACCACCAAACCTATATAATTTTAGACACCCTTTAAGGTCTTCAAAGACATATCTTAAAAACTCCCATAACTCTTTTCGAAGAAAACCTTCAAACAGGTACTTCTACGTTGTCCTAGACCTTAAATTAGGTCACTTTTACAGAGAAACCCATCTCCAAACTCACTACCAACCCAAAAATAATGTGGAAAGTATTTCACCAGTCTCTAAACCCACCAATTCTTCAACTTTTATCACCAGGAGATCCCTCCAAGTCACCCTTTTTCCAAACCCTCACTTTACCCAAGTTACCCAAGGGTTTATTGAAATTTTATATTCCAAACCCAATTTTTCTCTACCAAAGCTTCAAACATCTTCAAAGATGCTTTCACATGCTTAAAAGTTCATCACAAACCACTTCCCCAAAGGATTTCATCCTTTTCCACTCTCAAACCACTCAATTTCATCAAAATACACCAAAAATGCCAACTAGGGCATCACATAAGACCCAAAAACTCACCTCCCCTACTCATGAAACCCTGTGGACACCTTTTCCTACTTATTACCACCCATTCCACTGAGACACAGAGGTTACAATAGGTGGAATGGGTGAAAATCCATCTTTTGTTGCTTACAAACCCTTGTAAAGGAAGTTACAAACCACAGACAAAAAAATAGCTATAAAAACTATGTTTCTCAATGAATTTAGATCATTCCAAAACCAAGTTTCTCTTAACACATGTGCCTATCCAATACATAATACTTTTTAACAAGAATCTTATAGTACGGGTCCTTACAGGCCCTATAACAACAAACTATGATAGGAAAATACAAAAATTTCAAGGGAAAACAATGATTTTTATTGATTAGATCCTTCACCAACCTTCAACAACCTCTTCTTCGAGTTTTTAAACATATTTAAACTTGAAAAAAAACCATCAAACTAACAAAACTGACTCTTAACCTTCAACTGATTGTTGGAATTCAAAAAGATGCATTTTGCAACTTTTCCCAACTTGACAACATTTTTACAACTTTGCAATATTTTTCAACTTGAACCCACATTGACCCAAATAGACTAAAAGCATGAAAAGATGGCCTATTATGGCCTTATTGACACAAGAAAATACTCACACCCTAAAAATATCAAAAGACCTCAATTGTCAACATTTACATAAAATGCTCTTAGTGCCCCTACCCATACAACTGACCAGAAAAAATTTCCAAGTCCCTTGGAATTTGACTTGCAAATTGACCAATCTTGTTTACTCCATCTATGTTTCCTTCAAATTCTTCTTCATGTGGAAATCTTCCCCATTGAGTTAGAAACTGATACTTTGCATCATTCCTTGCACAAGTGACCTTGTTGTCATCTACACTTTGCTCCATCTTCATACCCTACCTTGGTGGGAAATCTCTGACCTTTCCTACATTCAAAACTAATGTTGTACCTGCTCCTTGACCTACAAACACATCCGTACCATCTATCCTCTGCTTCTCTCTTATTGGAGACTTGAACTTGCTTTACACCTTGACACACTTCATCCCTTCCTCTGATATTATGCACCAGATTCTCTGTCCCCTGAACCTTTTCATTTTTAGACCTATACACCACTATATTGACAATCTTAGTAGCCTCTTCCTTGACAGGAATTGACTGCCCCTCGACCTCTATAGCAACTATAGGACAAAACATTGTCCCAACCAGAATTTCATCACATTTTCTTAACCCATCTTGCTTCCTCACCAACAATTGATCGTTGACCTTCTCTAGGTTAGTTTTTGACATTTTCCTCTCATCATTTTCCCTTCCTAACTGTGCACCATCCATCCTTCAATATCACTGTCCTAACATCTATAACTTTTTTCATGGTTGCAAACTGTACATTCTTGACTTCCTCCATCTTTACATACTCTTTCTTTCCCATCATGATCACTTGGGTTTCCTTACCTTTTCCTTTCACATCTTCAATTAATGGAGTCAATGTAAACACATTCCCTTCTCAATCTGATAAGTTTTTTGTCTTCCATCATATATTGCAGACCTATCAAACTGCTATGGCCTTCCAAGTAACAAATGACAACTCATACGAAAAACATCACAAAGAACCTTGTCTCTATATCCACCAATTTGGAACTCAACTATAGCTTGTTCATTTACCAAAATGGACTAATTATGACTCACCCAAGACACTTTGTAAGGTGTTTCATGAGGCACTTTTTCCAATTTCATTGTTTCAACCATTTCATTTGATACCATATTATCAGTGCATCTTGAATCTACTATTACATTACATACCTTACCTCTACATTTGCAAGCTATCCTAAATAGTGATCTTTAAATCAACTCCTTCTCCTTGGATGTCTTCAAGAGTTATCTTTTCATCATCATTGATTCCCCCACCTTTGGAGCAGCAACATAACTTGGAGAATTTGAACTTTCACATTCATCTTCTTGCACTATTTGAGCTCTCCTTTCACTTCTCCTTTCTCCACCACTTGATGTAGATCCTTGTATTTCAAGACACTTATAGGTTGGATTCCCAAACTCTTGACAATTGTAGCACCTACCTAGAAATGTGTTTGAACTTCTACCTCCTCCAAATCTGCCTCTAGTGCCTCTAAATCCATCACATTGATTAGAAAATTGTCCTTGTTCTTTATGTGCATCTTCTTGGCCTTCACTTGCTTGTCTTGAAGTAGAATATGTACCTTTGCCTCTTGAAGTGCTACGCCTACCTCTAATTGTTTTTTCTTGCCTTCTTTTCACCTTTTCATCTGCCCCTATAGACATTTGATAACATTCTTCAACACTTCTTATATTTGCCAAGGTTAGTTCATCCTGTATATTAAATCTCAATCCACCCAAGTATCTAGCAATCTTTTCATCGTCATTCTCATTATGACTTGAGCTAATACTTAACTTGTAGAATTGTTTGGTATACATTTTCACATCCATTTCTTTTTGCTTTAAACCTTGAAGTTTTCTAAACATTTGAATAGCATAATCTTTTGGCAAGAACTTACCTTTCATTTTTGCTACCATTTTGTCCCATGAAACTATCTTTTATTTTCCTCTCTTTCTTCTCTTCGATTTCTCATAATCCCAACACAAAAGTGAATGGCCTTCCAGCTTTGTCTTTGTAATTTTCACCCTATGTTCTTCAAAAACGTATTCACATTCAAAATAATTGTCCAAGGTTGCAATCCATCTAATAGCTCTTCATCATTTAGGTTCCTACCATATTTAGGAACATCTATCTTCACCTTATGTTTGCCACTCTTGACTACCCTTAACAACTTTTCCATCCTCTAATCATGAGGATCAAGTTCTTCATCCACATCTTCAAATTATTCTTCCTCTTCTTCATCAGAATCACTCTCATCCTCATCTATTCTCTTGCTTGTTTCCAGAGCTGCAAGTCTTTCCTTCAACTCTTTTATCTCCCTAGCTTTCTTATCCTTCAATTCATTCATCTCCTTAGCAATATTTTTCCCTTTTGGAGGAATTTTGACACTTTTTCTTTTCACCTTCCAAGTTTCTTTTCTTCAATCAACAACCTTCCACTCTCAAGACATCTAATCTGTGTGCTCTGATACCAATTGATGCAATACAGGGAGGTCTTTAATCAACCAAACTCAAATTCACTTGATTAAAATAAACTTTTATCCTTCAAACCCTATCTAGGGTGATTTCTCTTCAAACTTCACAAATTTGCTTTATAGGTCTATAAACCTATTCTTTTGGACTTATCTCAATAACTTAGCCTCAAAACCACTAACCCTATATACTTTCAGACACCCTTTAAGGTCTACAAAGACATATCTTAAAAACTCCTATAACTCTTTTGAAACAAAACCCTCAAATAGGTACTACGTTGTCCTAAACCTTCTATTAGGTTAATTTTACAAAGAAAACCCTCTCCAAACTCACTACCAACCCAAAAATATTGTAGAAAGTCTTTCACCAGTCTCTAAATTTTCCAATTCTTCAACTTTTATCACTAGGAAAGCCCTCCAAGTGACCCTTTTTCCAAACCCTCACTTTACCCAAGTTTCCCAAGGGTTTATTGAAAATATATATTCCAAACCCAATCTCACTCTACCAAAGCTTCAAAAATGCCTACACATGCTTAAAATTTCATCACAAGCCACTTCCCCAAAGGATTTCATCCTTTTCCACTCTCAAACCACTCATTTTCATCAAAATACACCAAAAATGCCAACTAGGGCATCACACAAGACCCAACAACTTACCTCCCCTACTCATGAAACCCTATGGACACATTTTTCTACTTATTACCACCCATTCCACTGACTCATAGAGGTTAAAATAGGTAGAATGGGTGAAAATCCATCTTTGGTTGCTTACAAACCCTTGTAAAGGAAGTTACAGACCACTGACAAAAAATTAGCTATAAAACTATGTTTCTCAATGAATTTAGATTATTCCAAAACCAGGCTTCTCTAAAAAAGTGTGCCTATTCAATACACAATAATTTTTAACAAGAAGCTTATAGTATTGGTCTGTACAGGCCCTACAACAACAAACTGTGATAGGAAAATATAGAAATTTCAAGGGAAAATGGTGATTTTTATTGATCAAATACTTCACCAACCTACAACAACCTCTTCGAGTTTTTTAACATATTTAAACTTGAAAACCAACCATCAAACTAACAAAACTGACTCTTAACCTTCAAGTGACTGTTGGAATTCCAAAAGATGCATTTTACAACTTTTCCCAACTTCACAACATTTTTGTAACTTTGCAATATTTTGCAACTTGAACCCACATTGAACCAAATAGACTAAAAACATGACAATATGGCCTATTATGGAATTATTGACACAAAAAAAGACTCACACCCTAAAGCTATCAAAAGCCCTCAATTCTCAACATTTACATAAAATGATTTTGGTGCCTCTGCACCAGTGTATGATGCAAGTATGGCAGATCAATGTGAAGCCTAAATGTTGAGTTTTTGGAAGCAGTGAGCTAAAGGTGCACTCTATCACTCGTGCATGTTTGCAAGTGGATTGAGTGAATTGTGGTGGATTTCTCTGTTGCATTGAGACTATCTTCTCTATAACAAGTCTTCTCTATCTTCTTTGTATCTCTGTGGCAGTGAGCCCTCTGGGTTGTTAGCCCTGTTGGATAGTGAGTCCTTGTTCCAAACAGTGAGTTCTTGTTTCTCATGTAGTGAGCCTCTTATAATTGGTTTTGATATTTTCTATAGTGTGAGTTAATCCTCACCGTGGTTTTTCCCGTATTGGGTTTTCCATGTAAATCTAGCGTTATTGTGTTTATGTGATGGTTTTCAATTTCTACACTAGTATTCATTGTTTAATCTACTAAGCAGTGTTAAGGATTAGTTTTGGTGAATGAATTAAAGTTTAAATCTATGAAAGCTGATTCAACCCCTCTCTTAGTTGTCTTGTTTAGCATGGGAAGCATATAAAAGCATCCATAAAGCCCATAAGAGGTATATTCAAGTTCAAAATGTCTTTCATAATGACTAGAGTAAATGGAACTTGCAAGAGTTTGATCTCTTAAAGAAATGATGCCAAAGATGAAGGATGATCTTGAAGCTCCAATAGATATCCTAGATTTTCTAAAGGCAGTAGACTTGTTGGGTGAGATATCAACATATCATGGCAAGATTGGTGTTTAGCTCCAGAGAAAAATGAAAATATTCAGAGATATGGAGGAAAGTGGGATGCCAAAGATTCTAAATGAAGATGGGGAAATGGAGGAATTCAATACATGGAAGGAAGAAATAACTAGTATGCTCCCCAAGGCTAGGGAGGCCATCAGTCTTGCAGATTATACAATGCTAAATGTTTATATTGATGATATGACTAAGATTGAGGCTAGTATGGATGTGTTTATAAAAGAGGCCCGAATATTTGTGGATGCCAGGTACAATCAACACAACAATAAGGTGCAAAAGTTACTAGATATACAATGGTGAACTGAGGAGGAATATAATACATGGCTTGAAAAGTTTACAAATTAAGCCTTTGATAAAGTATTACAAAAAATATATCCTTTCAATTAAGTGATGACTTGTATGTTGACATGGAGGTGAAGTTCTTTCTTTCTATTGTTTTTATGTTTTGTCCAAAATTTTCAAATGCATGTGGAAATGATGTTTTTCTTGCAGTTGGTGTTGTTGCAACGACAAAGGATGCCCTTTGGAGGGTGGGAATTATCTTCTTCAACAAAAGTGAAAAGGGACTTTGTCTCATATGAATTTTCCCCCTTTTGGAAATGCAAATATAACTACTTTTGGGATGTTTGAAATGTAAATGAAATGAATGTCAAATGTAAATGTGATAAAATATACAATTTACCCTGAAGCTTGTCTACTCCCTTATGCTTATAAAATGGAATTCAAGGCTGATTGTATGGGTCTTTGGTTAATAGAGCTTTTGATCTCATGTAAGAAATTTTGTAATACAAGCATAGAGACATAGAATTAGAGTTGAGTCTTAGGTTTGTATTTGAGTTTTGTAATAGGAATAATGTTTTATAACAGTACTAGCATTTGAATGAGAATATGCAGATTTTGAAGATAACACTCTCCTTATGTATTTTTTCATATGGATTATTAATAAAATGATCAAGGATTTTTTGTCTAGTCTTCAATTGTGTTTTGATTGAATGTATGATTCTTTCTTTGTAGTAATTTAAAGAGTTAATTAAATTGCTTTGATAAAATCATGGGTTTGTAATTAGATATGAGGATTTCATAAGTAGTTTTTTCTTTGGAGTGTTTGAGTTGTTTTGTTGTAATACATTTTCACAATAATCTAGGATGCTAATTTTGGTTACTATTATATTATTGTCTATTTCAAATTTGAGTTCATCGCCCTTGGATAAGGCACTATTCCATAGCTTTGTTTAACTTTGGAGTCATTGATTCAGACCTACTGTTCAAGGAACAAATTCATAAAGAATATCATTCATTCACTAAAAATTATTCAAAGTTTTATATGAGGATGTACATTCTTTGCTTTAGATGATTATTTGTAGGGATCACCCTCTTAAGTCTTGTAGAGCCAAAAATGTAGAGGGAAAGCCTTGCAAGCTTTCACCTATTTGTTGGCCAATCCTCACAATTATCAACCATTGAATTTAGAAAATTCATAGATAATTGATCAGACCAAGTTTGGTTCATTAAAAAACACCAACAGATCGGCGACTTTGCTAGGGACAATGCTAGTCCAATGTCTCTAGGTCAGATCTAGTACAATCAAAGTCAAATGAAATTCATTGTTCTTTGTTGTTTGAAGAACAATTCAAGTCAATTCTCAGCATAGGATGGATCTAGTTTATGTGAGTCAAATTCTAGTTCCATTTCCCATTTCTTGTCAGGTTATGTTCAAAACCTTCTCATAAATTACAAACATTTCGAAAAAGTGTGATCTATTTTTATTTCCGCATATTGTGGGTGGTGACTTTGAAGTCTCTTGTGCCAGTGCAAAGTTAAGAAATCAAAGAAAGAGAGAATAAGAATTGTAAAGGGAAATTTGAAACCATGAAAGGAATGAGGAACTAGATGAACAAGCACCTTGAGCAAAAATTGGAGTCTGAATTACCAAAGAGTAAGACGCCATCTTGGATTGTGAAGAATGTTCAAGCAAGTAAGTCTATTTAAAATGTTGTTAATGCATCTCCTGCTTGATATGAGTTTGGTATGCTTAATACAAATGAGGAAGGCTTTCTTGCTAGTGAAATCCCTAGTAGTCACCTTGACCATAATCCTTTAACATCAAAGGAAGAAGAATTGTGGACATTCTAGGATAAGGATGGTGAATCCCCAGTTGTAAGGGTAAATCCTTGAGGTAATACCATTTTCAATGATGATAAATTCAACCCTAGAGGAAGACCCCATAGTAGAGCCTCACGCCATTCCTTTGAGAGATAGCCAGTAAATCTCACTTATTACACTCTTGAACCTAGTGAGTCTGATATTATCTTGGAGGATGAAGATGAGATAAACAAGGATCTACAAGCCTTGAATGAAGAAGAACTCAGAATCAAGGAGTTGGGATTGAGACAAGCATAGGAATGAGAGGAGAAAATAAAGAAAAAATGATAAACAAAGATTCCTCAAGAAAGAGGATTGAGAAAATGAGAGAAGCAGTGAAAAAAGAACCAATCCCTAAGAATACTTCTAAATTTGTTGCTAAAGAGACCCATGATCCTACTAAAGTGACCATTCCTATGGGAAATTCTATTGCAAGTACATATACTACTTCTATCATAGCAACTAAAGTCTCATATCCCTTTGCTATTACTAAGAAATCCCAACCAATTGATGATGGAACGAAACCTATGGGTCATCCTAAGAAACCCACCCCAAGTACACATATGAATACTTAATCTACTAATACATCCACCAAAAATGTTGAAACTAAATCTAATCAATCAAATGTACCTCCAAACCCTAAATTGTTAACATTGCAATTAGCCAATGAAAAGTTGCAACAAGAACTAAGCAAAATGGAAATTGTTTCTGCCAATGCAGAAATGGAGAGGAAAATTGTATTCCTCAAAAATTTTATCCTAGACCCAAGAGCATCAAGTTCTAGTGATACTATTCTTGATCCCCAATCACATAACACTAAATTTGATGGAAATATCCCTATTGGTTGTGGTGGTGGAGGTCAAGGTGGTGGGGGTGGAGAGGCAGTAAGAATAACAATACCCAATCTAGAGGTGGAAGTGGAAATAGTGGTAATGGTGGAGGTGGAAATAGGAAAGGTAACAAGCAATTTGGTGATCAAGATGACAATGAACATCAACACAACCATAGAGATCAATTCACTAGAAGACCAATGCAAGGGGATAGGTACCAAAACTTATGTTTTGCTGGTATTTCTAGTTACTTGAACCAATTCCCTAAAGGTATTAGGGCTGCATTGGTTAAATTCTCTAGAAACAATGCAATAAATGGTGCGGACCATTTAAAATCATTTGTTAATGTCGTGGATGATTTTGACATGGAGGCTGAGGATGTTATGATGAAGATTTTCATGTAATCACTCATTGAAGCTGCCAGAGAATAGTATAGAGCTCTGCTAGTAGAAAGTATTGGGTCATGGAATGAGTTTAAGAGAATATTTATAGAGCAGTATGGTGATAAAACTGATGCAACATTCCTCTCGAATGAATTGAATAACATCTCTAAAGGTTCCAACAAGATGTTTTTTAATTTCACCAAAAGGTTTCAAAGGGCCATGAATAGGTTACATGTTAATTTGAGACTCAATGATAATGTATGCTTGGCTAACTAATGTAATGCATTTGATTAAAAAATGAGCTATCTCCTACAAGATAAGAATCCTGAAAACTTAAGAGAAGCATTCAAGATGGTAGTCCACATTGAGAAAAATAGGAGAGCATCAGGAAAAGTTGGGAGAAGGGATGATGTTAAAATATTGAAGAACCTAAGAAAGAGGATAAGCACTATATAGACAAAGGAATGCCACTGGAGGAAAATATTGATAAGATGCAAAGCTCCATGAAATATATCAGTTATAGGCTTGCAAGGAAAGAGAAATGGCTTACAAATGACAAGCCATTTTTTTATAAAAATGAAAGACCTCCTAGGTTGCAAGATCATCCTTATAACACCAATTTGCATAATGGAAATCCAATTCAGAATAATTGGAAGAACACAAAAAGAAAAGTTTCCCCTGATGGATTGTAGAGAAAACCCTGTCAATTTTACTGATGAAATTCCCCGATGTGTTGTTTTCCAACTACCACATGCTTCTCAAACATGCTCAGTGGAAAAAAATTTTGAAGAAGAGAAAAATCAGCTAGGTGACTATGAGCCACTTGAGGAAAATAATGTTGAGGTACATGTGCTTATGCATAGATCAAATTTTTCTAATGAAGAGTGCTCTTCAAAAGAGGAGTCACACGAAGTTGATGTTGACTGCCAAAGGAAAAAATTAGATGCTTATCATCATCAAATATTTCCCAATGAGGATGAGGATATTGAGAACACTATTTGTGCTATGGAAATAGATGAAATGAATGTGTCTTTGAGAAGACCCTCTAATGAGGAATATGAAAATTTTATAATAGCATTGGTAGCACAAGTTAGAAACACTCATAATCTAAGAAAAATAATTGTGAATTGTGACCAAGGAAAGCAAGGTAGTATGTTTATGAAGAAGCAAAATGTAGAAAAGTAGGGAACTAAAATAGAAGAATTGGTCAAGCTTAAAGGAGAGTTCAAGGCCAAGAAGAGTAAGGGACCTAATATTTGGGATGAGAAAGATAATGCAACAAAGAAAAGTAATGATATTATTGTTGAAATGCACAAGACAACTGAGAGAGGGGGTGAATCAATTGTCACCAATCTCATTCACAAATCTCAAACAATTATTAACTCCACATCTACTTTAATCTATTGTTAAGTATGAGCATGAAGTGCAAATAAAAAAAAGAAATATCAACACAAGAGACACCATATTTATGTGGAAAACCTGATAAGGGAAAAACCATGGTGAGGATTAAGTCACAATATAAGAGTAATTGCAAAACCATTTACAAAGCTCACTACCAAAGGGCTCATTGCCCAAGATAGGACTCACTATCCAAATGAGAGGCTCACTTCCTACAGATACAAAAATATAGAAATAAGAATGTTACATAGAGAACACTATCTCAATGCAACAGAAGATCCACTACAATGACTTCCACACATCCACAACCTTGATCAGAAGATTGCAGACACAATCGACTCACTACTTTTAGGAGTCTAACACATTAAGTTTCTCACTGCTTCAATTCACTTTCACACTATCTTCACATCTATCTTTCTTCTCACACTTGTGGCTTACAATGCTTAACATCTTGTCTTATATTTATACCATCTTCAACCTTAGAAACTTTCTCCAAGGTCATCTACACACACTTCATTTTACAAATTCAAATTAGGTCGGCAACTCAACATTCCCACAGTGGAAGATAATGAGAGTGGACCAAACCAACACTTAACCAAGACCCAAAACAACATCTCGGATCAATCACATGCTTCCTTAATTGATAATTATCCTTTGCATGTCGTGTAAACACTAGGTTGGCCAAACCTAATGAAAACACCAATGAACTATGAAGTACATGCTTCCATAAGAAGAAGATAACATACGAACCACATAGCATGCTTCACCATACAATAGAACTCATCTTAGATGCCTTCAGATTCATTTACAACTACTGCAATAATATTCATACAAAAAACACTTTCCATCAGTCCATCCAAATTGTACAGACACACATAGTAACTCTGAAACTAGACTTTTGAAGCACCAAACCATTAAATTTTTTGATAGAACACATTTAACATCATTACAAGCCTTCTACTAGATCTGCAAGACCTGAAACAAACTAGCAAAGGACTGCAAAGTAGATACATTTCTACCAATCCACAGACAAACAACTCTGCTAGACTAGTTCACACACCGGTGAACACAACTTTCACTCTTCATCAAACCAAAAGCTATAATCTAGGATATATCACCCAATGATTCCCTCAGATGACACTTCAGATCCACACAAGCATAGGATCAACACAAAAGAAATGTGGAGCACATTCTAAACACACACACAACTCTGTCTTCACTATTTATTAATTTTCTCAAAAGCACTTGGTAACTCATCATATCAGCACACCTACAACACCATAAAGATAGCTCCATGTACTCACAACATATCAAAAATATCTCAACTATACATGCCCACCTAAAATCACTTGTTTCCTTTCTCTACAACCACCTATACTATGTTGACATCAATGACAACATTAATGACAACACCACCATACTCATTCATACTTGCAACAATCCCCCCCTTTGTTATTGATGGAAACACACGACTCTCTCCCCCCCTTTGACATCAATGAAAAAGAACAAAAGGTTTTTACATAATTCTAATCACTCTCCATTAAGAGTACACCCACACATCTCATACTGCAACAATGATACTTCCTACTCCCCCTGAGGAGTAGACCCAATCATCAGTCCATAAAAATGATGAATTCGTAGATCCACTGGACTGATGCACCTCCATGTGCACCTAGTTCAAAGGAGGGGCAGTAGCCCCCAACTTCTCCCTAAGATACTCAAAAGTATCCTTTAAAAGAGCCTTAGTAAATATATCAGCAATCTAATCCTTTGTAGGCACATATTCTAGCCCGACTTCATTATCCAATACCTTCTCTCTCAAGAAATGATATCTGATAGATATATGCTTTGTCCTTGAATGCATTACCAGATTCTTTGAAATATTTATTGCACTTGTATTGTCATAGAAGATTGGGATAGACTCATCACACATCAATCCTATATCCTTCAATGTTTGCTTCATCCACAATACCTGTGTGCAGCAAGATGTTGTTGCTATGTACTCAGCTTCTACAGTAGATAAAGAAATTGAATCTTATTTCTTTCTTAGCCATGAAACCAACATGCATACAAGAAAGAATGCACCACCACTTGTACTCTTTAGGTCATCTACACAACCAACCCATTTTGCATCAGTGTAAGCACTCAAAGTGAAATCAATATCCTTTGGATACCACAAGCCATAATCCAGAGTGCCTTTTAGATATATGAATATCATTTTCACAGCTATAACATTGGTGCAGGGGCACCATGACAAATCATGGAAATGAGGTCTTATGTTGGTCTTAGGTTGATTTTTTTTTTCTAGATTCTTTTGTTATTCAAATAAGTTCATAATGGACCATTTATAATGTAACTAGGGTGATAGTGAGTTTATTTTGCAAAAAGTGTCAAATTATGCAAATATTGTCAAAAGTTGTCAATGTGCAAACCTTGCAAAAATACAAATTAAGGAAGTCCAATGGTTGGGTGGTTCAAAAGTTGAGTTGGTTTGTTCTTGGTGTGGAAATTTTAAATATGTTTGGCAACTTGAAGTAAAGGTTGTTGATGTGATTTTGAATGTTTGAAGTAATAAAAAATACTGATTTTCCTGTGTTTTCATAAGTAATCTATTGCTATAATCATCAAAAGGGCCTTGTGCGGCCTGTGATTGCTTAGTTTTGTGATTGAAATATATGGAGTGTTGAATCCTTAATCATTTTCAATTCATTTCATTTGTTTCCATTGAGATTTGTGTGAAATTACAAGCATTTTCCTGAAATCTGTCAGAAAACCTTATTGTAAGGGTTTGAGAGTAAACAAAATGTAAAAATCACCCATTCCACTATTGGTTTTTCTTGTAACTTGGAAGAATGGGTTCCTTAGGATAGTTTTAGATGTTGATGGTGGTTTTAATAGCAAGGAAGGTGTTTAGGTGAAGTTTGATTGCTACCCTAGTTACAATTTTATGAATTTTTGGCTTGAATTAGATGGCTACAAGTTAAAATGTACATAAAATGAATGGTTAAAGGTTGGGTAATACTTTATGGAGCATGTATAGACCTATTTTGAAGGGTCTAGGACATTGTTAAGGTGAAAAGAGTCTACGAGTGTGGATTTTCAATAAAGCCTCCTTGTTTCAAGATTGGCCTAAGGTAAGGGTTCTACATTTTGATAAGTTTTTGGTTGTTTCAATTGAGGAAAGTTGTGGATTTAGGCCATTTTAGGTCTATGTAGAACATTGCAATTGAATTTTGGGTCTCAAAAGGTGTTTAGTGAGTACTTGTGTAAAAAAGGGCTAATTATAGCCATTTTCAGTGTACCAGTCTATTTTAAGGGGTGATGATCCAAAACAAGTGCTTGTACAAATTTGATATGTTAAAGTAAGCCATAATGGGTATCTAAAAAGATAAAGGGTTTATGGGTTTGAAAGTTATTCTACAAGATATGCTTAAATTTCTTTGTTTGGATGGATACAAGAGAAATATGGAAGAATTGAGGAACAATGGTAAGTTTGGGTTTTGGTGATTGAAAGAGAATTCAAAATAGTTAGAATTGTGTTTGTTTACAATTTTCCTCCCTGATCTGCATCAAACATGTGTTTCTTTGGGTTATGCTTGATATCTAGCAACCAAACATATTGCATGCATGATATCTAGTCTAGTATCAGTAAGATATAACAGTCCACCAATCATAGATTTGTACATGCTCTTATCAACTTAGGAGATTCATCATCCTTACTCAATTTGCATCCAGTCACGATAGGGGTACAAACTAGTTTGGAGTCATCCATTTCCAACTTCTTTAGCAATTCTTTAACATACTTTGATTGTGAAATGAATATGCCCTTATCAATTTGATTCACTTCAACTCCAAGAAAGAAATTCAACTCATCAATCATAGACATTTCAAACTCTTTCTGCATCTCCTCTACAAATTTCTTCTGCATACCCTCATTTCCTCCAAAGATAATATCATCAACATACACAACCACTATAAACATTTTGTTTCCTTCAACCTTGAAATAGATATTACTAACTACGAAGCCTTGTTGAACCTTTTTTGTGTCAAATACATGTCCAAACTTGCATACCATGCTATGGGAGCCTATTTATGTCCACACAATTCCTTTTTCAACTTACAAACCATGTCTAGTTGATCTGATAACTGAAATCCCTCTAGTTGTTCCATGTAGACCTCTTCTTCCAATTCTCCATCTAGGAATGCAAACTTAACATCCATCAGGTATACCCTAAAATATTTGTGAGCAGAAAATGCCAAAAACATCCAAATAGCCTCCATTCTTGCCACCAGGGAAAATGTCTCCTCAAAGTCTGTTCCTTCAACCTATGAATAACCTTTTCACACAAGCCTTACTTTGTTTCTTACTAATTCACCATTCTCATTCAGCTTATTCCTGAATACCCACTTTGTACCAATTGCATTCTTGTTTAAAAGTCTAGGAACCAATTCCCATGTCTGATTTTTCTCTATCTAATGTAACTCTTCTTTCATTTCTCTAACCCAATTTTCATATTTGCATGCTTCACACACTATTTTAGGTTCTATCTTGGAAAGTAAACACAAATTTACCTCAACTGCTACCACTTTGCTTCTTGTCTCTACACCTTCGCTTTTGTCTTCAATTATTTGTTCTTCTAGATGTTTTTTTCTATACATATTTTGGAGTCTTAGGAGTAGGTTATGGAGCTTCTTCTTCTTCAATCTGTTCTTCTTCTTCCTTATATCTTCTTGTACTTGTCTGCAGATAGGTTCATCTTCTTCAACTTTACTTATTTCAACTAATCTATGCGTGTCTTTATCAACTTTTACATTTGCACTTTCAACATTTTTTCTCAATATTTTATTCAAGCATTTATAAGCTTTGATATTGGTTGAATATCCAAGGGAAATTACTTCATCACATCTAGCATCAAAATTTCCTAGGTTCTTATCATCTCTTTTAATATAACATTTGTTCCAAACACCTTAAAGTACTTAACAGTAGGAATTTTTACATGCCACAGTTCATAAGGGGTCTTTGTGTTGTTACCTTTGATCTGAACTCTATTAAGAATATACATAGCAGTGTGAATTGCTTCTCTCCAGTATACTTTAGGTACATTTTCCTCTTTCATCATAGTCCTTGCAGCTTCTTGAATAGTCTAGTTCTTCCTCTCAGTAACTCTATTCTGCTAAGGAGTTCTAGGAGTAGAAAGACGCCTCTTTATACCATGCTCTCCACAAAACATATTAAACTCATTAAAGGTGAATTCTCCACCTCTATCAGAACTTAAACATTTTATTTTTAGGTTCACTTCATTCTCTACCATATCCTTGAACACCTTGAATCTATCTAGAGCTTGAGATTTCTCCCTAAGAAAAGTAACCCATGCCATTCTAGAATAATCATTAATTAGAAGCATAAAATACTTCCCACCATTAAGACTTACTGTTCGTGTGGGACTACAAAGGCCTATATGAATCAATTCCAACATTCTAGTAGTTTTTTGTTCTTTTCCTTTAAAGCTGCATCTTGTTTGTTTTCCAAATTGACAACTTCTACAAATAGTATTGGTAGGATTTTTGATTTTAGGAAAATCTCTGACAACTTCTCTTGAACTAATCTTGATTAGATTGTCAGAGTTTACATGTCCCATGCTTCGGTGGCATAGCCAACTTTCATTAACTTGAGACACAAAACACTAGCCATCAACACCCTTAAGCTGATAAATGTTTCCATATGTTCTTCTTGCAGCTACCATAGTTTCAGACCCTTTTTCTGATCTCACAAGTATTATCCTGAAACACAAGCTTAAATCCTTTGCTACACATTTTTCCAACACTCAAGAGATTATGCCTTAAGCCCTTAACATAATAGGCATCATCAATATTGTGTTTTCCATCAAAAATAATCGTTCCTTTTCCAACAATCTTTGCCCCAGAATCATCTCCAAACATGACTAATCCTCCATCATACTTTTCTAGTTTAGTAAACTTACTTTTGTCTCCGGTCATGTGATTTGAGTAGCCGCTGTCAATTACCCAATAATCTTCGTCTTGTCTAGCATGAAAGGTAGTAACCAGAGTACCTTCTATCTCTTCCTTCTTTTTTTTCGAACCACATTCCTTTGCACATCTTCCATGGTTAGTAGACACTGATTTATTCTCTAATGCTAGAAACAAGCATTCATCATTATCACCCTCAATATCATATTCATCATCCGAAATTCCAACATCTTCTCTAACATAATACAATTTCTTGAAATTTTTGTCCATTTTGTCTTTATTGTCTCTGCTCTTCTTGTGTATGGCTCTATTTGGACATCTTGAAGCATAGTGACCAATAGCATAGTGACCAATATTTCCACAACTGGAACATTTAAAAGGTAACATACCTTTGTACTTACAGGTACCTTTCTTCAACTACCTTGTAAAATTTGCTTCCAACTCCTTTGAACTATCACCATTCGGATCATCTTTTGTCTTAGTGGCTTTGAAGGCTATTTTTGTTTTCTCCTTTTCTTTTCCAAATTTTCTCATTTCAAAAGCAGTAAAGGTACCAAATAGTTGTTCTTTAGTGAATTTCTTTAGATCATACACTTCCTCAATGGCTGAGACTTTATCACTATAACTCTCTGGTAGGGTCATTAGAATCTTCTCCATTACATCTTCATCTGTTAGAGTACCACCTTTATTTTTTACTTCATTTACTACAATATCAACCATCTGAAAGTAGTTTGAAATGTCTTTTCCTTCTTCCATTTTCAAATTCTCATATCTGCACTTAGTTGTTAACTTCTTTGATAATTTGACTTTGTCATTTCCTTCATAGATATCTTTCAACTTTTCCCAAACCTCATAAGCATTTCCCAATGAAATAACTTTTGTTAGCTCAATCTTAGATAAAGCACTATAGACAACGTACCTTGCTTTTTAATTTTCTTCATAGGAAGAAATCTCATTTGTAGAAGAAGGACCACTTGCCGACTCAACATATTTTGCCTCAACAGCTTTCCAAGACTTGTAACCAAGAGAGATCAGGTAACCTCTCATTTGCACTTTCTAGAAACTATAGTTAGATCCATCAAACATAGGGATTGTTAATTTGTGTGCCATCAGATCTACCTCAAGTGTTTAAGCTCTTCTCCAAGGAACCAAAGCTCTGATAACAATTGTTGAAATGCACAAGACAACTAAGAGGGGGGGTGAATTAGTTGTCACCAACCTCATTCACAAATCTCAAAAAATTGTTAACTCCACATCCACTTTAATCTATTGTTAAGTATGACCATGAAGTGCAAATAACAAAAAGCAATATCAACACAAGAGACACCAGATTTATGTGGAAAACCCAATAAGGAAAAAACTACGGCGAGGATTAACTCACAATATAAGAGTAATTGCAAAATCATTTACAAATAGCCTCACTGCCCAAGATCTCACTGTCCAGATAGGATTCACTATCCAAACCTGAGGCTCACTACCTACATATATAGAAAGATAGAAATAAGAATGTTACACAAAGAACACTATCTCAATGAAACAAAAAATACACAACAACTTCCACACATCTGCAGCCTTGATCAAAAGATTGCAGACACCATCGGCTCACTACTTTCAGGAGTCTAACACATTAAAGTTCTCATTTCCTCAATTTACTTTCACACTATCTTTACATATATAATGCTTCTCACACTTGTGGCTTACAATGCTTAACATCTTCTATCTTCAAAAATTTCTCCAAGATTGACAAAACATGCTTCATTTTGCAAATTCAAATTAGGCCGACAACTCAACATTCCCGTAGTGGAAGAGAATGAGAGTAGACCAAACCAACACTTAACCAAGACCCAAAACAACATCTCAGATTGATCACATGCTTCCTTAATTGACAGTTATCCTTTACATTTTGTGTAAACACCAGGTCGACGAAACCTAATGAAAATACCAATGAACTATGAAGTACACACTTCCGCAACAAGAATATATCATGCAGACCACATAACATGCTTCACTATACACTAGAAGTCATCTCAGATACCTTCAGATTCATCCGCATCTACTGCAACAATCTTCATACACATAACACTTTCCATCATTCCATTTGGACTGTATAGACACACACAATAACTCTGAAACTAGTCTTCTGGAGCACCAAACCATAAATACTTTCTATAGAACATAGATAACATCATTACAAGCCTTCTTCTAGATCTGCAAGACATGAAACAAACTAGCATAGGACTACGGAGAAAATACATTTCCCCTAGTCCATAAACAAACAACTTTGCCAGACTAGTTCACACACCAATGAACACAACTTTCACTCTTCATCTAACCAGAAGCTATAATCTAGGATATATCACCCAATGATGCCCTTAGAAAACACTTCAGATTTGCACAAGCATATGATCAATACAATAGAAATGCAGAGCACATACCAGAGCACATTTTGAACACACACACAACTTTCTCTTCACTATTTATTAATTTTCTCAAAAGCACTTGGTAACTCATCATATAAACACACTTGCAACACCATAAACATATCTCCATGTACTCACAACATCTCAACAGTATCTCAACTATACATGCACCACATGCAATCACTTTTTTCCTCTCTCTGCAACCACCTATATTGTGTTGACATCAATGATAACATTAATGACAACACCACCATACTCATTCATACTTGCAACAGTTATCTTTCTAGTTGTTAAGTCAATGAATCAAAAGTCATATATTGAGCAAGAAAAGAAGGAAGTTGAAAATAAAGGTGAACAACAGAAGGTCCTAATTGAAGAGTACAATGTAGTCCCTTATGAATTACCCAAGTATAATCTAGTTGATATGTTTTAGTTGCTTTCCCAAGTCATGGTGATAGTCCCATTAATGGAGACGATGATAATTAATGAACATAAGAAGGAAGTGGCCCTTATCAATGGTGTTGCTAAGGCTTGTTATGATAAAAGGGAGTCTACTCAACCTCAAGTGAATGGAAATCAAGTAACTGAAGAGGAAATGGAGGGAAACATTGGTGAAATCCCTCAGATTTACTTGGGTAGTACTATCACAACTTTCCCAAGTAATATTGATCCATTTTATGTAGCTTTAATTCTTAATGGTAAGCTTCTAAAGAACTGCATGATTGATTCAAGAGATTCATCTAATATCATGCCACTGGAGATAATGAAAGAAATGGGCTTGAAAATCAATTGTTCCTATGGAAAATGTTATGCCATGGATTCAAGAGAAATCCTAGTCATAGGAATGATTAAAAATGTCCCATATAGACTAGTTGCTTTTCCTGACAAGGAGTTTGTTATGAGCATAGTTGTGATGGATATCCCACCAAATTATGGTATGTCATTGTCAAGGAAGTGGACTTCCTCCATGGTAGGTAGCATGCAGTGTGACATGCCCTTTGCCACATTCCCAATTGAGGGAAAGGACATCAAGCTTGTGAGGGAGCCAAGAGTTCCACATATGATTGAATTTGTGGAACAAGAAGATAGAATTCACTTTGTAGATACCCGTATGGATAACTTTAGAGTTGAAGAGTTACAAGAAGAATAGGACAAGCAACCTGCACCCCTTCAAAAAGAAGTATTGCAGTAAGAAAACAATGATGAATTATGGAACATGAATTTGAATGGTGCTTTCAAAGGAAGGAGCTGGTGTAGGGGTGATACTCATTTCTCCTAGTGGTAAAACTTTTAGGTTTTCATTTTCATTGTTGTTCGCATGCACAAAAAACATAAATGAATATGAAGCTTTGCTATTAGGGATAAAACTAGCTAAGAAACATGGAATCAAGAAGTGAAGAGTTATTGGAGATATAGAACTTGTGGTTTCTCAAGTTAGGTCAAACTATGCATCAAAGAATACTAGGTTGAGATAGTATAGAAATGTTTTATGGGATTCAATTGAGTAGTTTGATGACTTTGGTATTGATTGGTTGAATAGGAGCAAGAATTGAGTGGTAGATTTACTTGCCAATATTGTTCTTTTGCCAAATGATATTTCTTTTGTTGACATTTCAAAATTTGAAGTGCAAGTCAGACCTTCAGTTCCTGATAACATAAAGAACTGACATGTGTTTAATGATGATGAGGATATCTTGAGATTTTTGCAATGTGTGGATGAATATGAGGGTCAATAAGTTGACTTTTGGGACTTTGTAGAGGAAGTGGATGGTAAGGAAACTGTGTTTGGCAATGGGATAATTTAGTTGAAGACCAATCAGATCTTGAAGGGGTTAGTTGCCTTGGAAAGGGTTTTTGATGACCCTGATAGAAGCAATGCTAAACATGCATCCACTCACAAGGAGGATTTGGAAGAAGTAAATCTATGTACAAAAAATGCTCCTAAAAAGATCTACATTGGAAAAAGGATGAAACCTCAGGTCAAAGCAATGTTGATTGCTTTGTTGAGAAAATATAGAAATATGTTTGCATGGTCTTATGATGACCTAAAGGCATATAGATAAGAGTTATTTCAACATGAGATACCTTTAAAGCCATATGCTAAACCATTTAGGAAAAAGAAAAAACCAATAAACCCCATATTGCAACCTAAAATGCAAGAGGAGCTCATAAAATTAAGGGATGCTAGGATCATCAAGCCCATCAAACACTAAACATGGGTTTCAAATTTGGTTCCAGTCAGAAAGAAAAATGGCGACATTAGAATTTGTCTTACCTTTAGAAACTTGAAGGTGTCATCTGATGGCACCTTCAAAAGTTTCAAATTTTGAGTGCCCATGATGAGAAAATTTGATTTGCACACTCATAAATGCCCCTAAAAAATTTTCCTCAATGACCTACTTTGGAGGGTTATACATCGGAGCCCATTTTCTTTCAGGTCAAATACCTTGGGGAGTGTATTCATTTTTCATATGTGAACATGTATGTTATATTTCAGCTTCTTGTGATGAGTTTTGGCAGGTTTTTGAGACACAAAGTTGGGGGGTTTCGGGACTGTTTTGTTGTTTGCAAATTCTCAGGTGTGCGTAGTAGCCTCCTCTTCAGACTGGTATTTCATAGATGGATGATCATCATGGAAAATGGATTGGTGTTGTACATTTCCATCATATTTATATGCTCCCTGGTCTGGTTTCAGAGTCTCAAGATACCAAGTCAAAAGAAAAGGCACTTTGTCATATTTTGACATATGAATGTTTCATGGAGGTCAACTTTGACCATTAATATCTTGTGGCCTATATAATGTCATGAAATGCCCCTGGGTTACCATAATCTCTTGAAATACATAAGTGAACATGTTCAGTGTCACAACCTCATAATTTAATTTGATAATTTTTTGAAGTCCAAAGCAGTTAGGATTTAGAGGGTTCAAATGACCACTTTGTCATATATGCCCCGAAGGCCCACTTTGCTAATTAAAATTTTGAATCCTAGAAATTATCTGTAAATTCCCTCTGGTGGAATGTTTTAGGGTACATATGGTAACATGCATGCTCAGTTTCAAGCCCCCAGGATAAATTTTGATGGGTCATTTAGTTGTTTTCTGACTGCAATTGGGTCAAAATTGGTGCTTTGGAAAGTTTCACATTTTGCAATTCTAAGGGCAACTCATCTTTCATTTTGGTCCAAAACCTCTCCAACTCCATTTTCATAAAAAATGAAGGTCATCCAATGCATTATTGTAATGCATTTCAGTCGTGACAAAGGCATTTGGCAGGCTAGTTTACAAAGGAGGTCCTAGAAATCTTTCAGCGATGCAAGTTTTGAGGAAATGGGTTTGCTCTAAATAACTGATAATGTCCCTACACAATTTTTCATGTCTCTAGGTGTCGCGATTTGCCTGCAGTGAATTTTCCTCGTTTGGGTGGCAACCAAAATTAAAATTTCACTATTTCCTAAAGTTTAAAAGGCAAATGTTTTAAGTGTCTTCAAATGTGAATAAATGCAATATTAGGGTAAATTAGATACTATAAAGTCAAACTTTATAAGATTGCTTGCATGACATTCTCTTTCCACTAGACTCTAAAAGCGTTGATCGCAACAGCTCACGGGGAAGCGGGAATTGGTGAGAAAGTCTAAAGGCATTAAAATATTCATAAAGAAATTTCATTCTTGTTTTCAAGGGGAAGGTAAATATTTTTTAAACTTTCTAATGTTTAAAATTTAATGAAAGGCTTTCCCGGAGCCCACAACTGCAAATGTTGCTGACAAGGATTAATGGAAGCAGGGTGCGGAAAAGAAAAGGGGACCCTGTGGGTGGAAATATAGTATGCCAAAGCATTTTATTTAGCATTGCATTGTGTTTCATCATTGCAGGGAGGAGAATTTATTTGTGGATGGTGCTACAGGTGGTTGTAGTCACGTCTTTTGCATTTGAGATAATTTTTCAGTGTGTGGAGGTTTTGAATGAATGTTTCTTCATCCAAAAGCTTTCCCAATCCATTTCTCATGTTGCAGGAGGAAATTTAGGCAAAGTTCTCTACATTTTTTAGCTATCAATGAGCTTAAAAACACCCTAGAATTTTTAATGGTAATATTCAGTCTTATCTAGAAGATTGAATGTGAGAGGGAGACAACTTTGTTGGCTGCTACAAACATTTGGATGTCGTTAAAGTGAAAGTGAAGCTGCAGAAGGAGAAACAGTCTTCCCCACTAGCCCGTGAAAGCCAAGGATGACATCAGCAGAGGATGGTGGGGAAGCAGGGAGGAGTTTATGAAAGGTTTTAATAATTTTAATATTATTTTATGAAGCCTTCCTTTGTAGTGAAAATATTTTATTTTGGGCTTTATAAAGGCTTCCCGCTAGCCCATGTAACATTTTGACGTCGTCATAGGAAGCAACGGGAGAGTGGGGATTGATGAAGAATTATGGTGGGCCCTTGCATAAAATATTAAAAGAAAAACCTTTTAATATTTGTTTTTTACAGTGAAATGAGGAGTATTAAAATGCAAAAGGTAATGTTAAGGTCTGGTGCAGGAGCACCAATGGAAAATTTTGGTTTTCAGTTGTTAGGGGAGTCTAGGTTTGAATAATGTGTCTTTTTCATGATATAATAAGGTCATGTGACCAAAATTTGATGTAATTACAGTAATTAGGAGGTCTTAGATGTGTGGGGTTGAGTATTGTTCTTAACTTTGCATTTGGTTAATGTTGTTTAGTGCACTTTTTGTCAAATTTTGAATGGTAGTTAGAATGTGAATGGTCACAATTTCAAATTTCTATTGTGAACCATTGGTATGCCTTGTGAAACATGATATAAGCCCTCTAAAACATTTGAGGCAAGTTGGTTGGATGAAATTTTGAACTTTCAATACAATAATACTCTATTTTTGGTGTTTTCGCAACATATTTTTGTGTTTCCTGAATCTCTACAATCACGTATAGCCTACATTCAATGTGAGACCTTCATAATCTATTGGGGAATTGTGCTAGCTTTCGTTTGAACCTGATTTGAGAAGTTTTCATTTAATTTTAGAGGATAAAAGCCAAGTTTTATGTAAGTTGTTTGATATCTAGGGTTTCTTAGGGTTTTGATAGAATAATGGAGTTTTAAGGCCATTCCACCGCAGGGTAATGTTGTAAATGGGTGGAATGGGCCTAGTAGCAGTTAGGTTTAAGATTATAATGGTAGTGAGGCAAGGTGATATTGTAGAAGGTCATATTGCATGTGAACAAGCTTGACAAGTTGAAGTCAAGACATGGAAATACTAGTTTTTGTGTAGGAAAACACAAAATTGATGAGGTTTGTGAAATCTAATGGTGGAATTAGAAGTTTGGTGACTAGTTGGTCATGTTTGTGAAGCTTTTCAAGTTGTTTGAGAAGAACATCATAGACCTCCTTTGGAAAAGAGGCCTAATTAGGCCTAAAAGTAATGTAGTTGATCAGATTGTGGTATGTTGGTCCAAAACAACCCAAAGCAAGGGTTTGATATGATGTATAGCAGCATAAAGGGTCCCTGAAAGTGAGTTCCTCAAGAGTTGAAAAGATCATAAGGTGGAGATATAGTTGAATAAGTGTTTCTCCATGGCTACAAGCCAATAGGAGGTTTAACAAAGGAAGTTACCGGAGAAGGTGTGTGTGAGCTTGCAAACTTTGTGGATTTACTTTATGTGAGCCCAATATCACCCTGTTTTGCATCAGGTGGTCTCAGAGCTTAGGCTCAAGATCAATTGGTAAAGGAATTTTTGAGTTTCAAGAATAAAGTTGTAAAGAATCATTAAAAATGCCTCCAAAGATGGGTAGCACAGTGGTTTCTAGGGAGATTAGAGCCCTGAGAGAGAGCCAAGAAGACATGTTGGCCAGAATGGAAGCACTAGAGAAGAAAGAAAAGACAGATAAGGGTTCGGTTGAGGTTAGTGACCCTGAAGATGAGGTAGACGGTCAAGGAGAAAACCCTCCAGTAGAATCCCAAGAGGAGTTGGGAACTAGAGAAAAGAAGTTTTTGCAACTGCACAAGGATGCAAGAGGTGAGGCTCATGATATGAAGATAGAGATTCCAATGTATGGGGGGAAAATGGATGGAGAAGAGGTCATTGAGTGGATTCATGCTCTAGATAATTATTTTGAGTACAAGGAGGTGCCTGAAGACAAGAAGGTTAAGTTTTCTAAGACAAAATTGAAGGGACCAACATTAACTTGGTGTAATTACATCCAAGAAGAGAGGGTAAAGAAGAACAAGCCCAAGATTAACTCATGGGACCGGATGGTGCAAAAGGCAAAAAGTCAATTCTTACCTATTGATTATGAGATACAAATTTATAGGATGCTGCAAAGTTTAAGACAAAAAGAGATGGATGTGGCTGCTTACACTAAAGAATTTCATAAATTGACCATAAGATCAGGGCATATGGAGAATGAAAAAGAGAAAGTGGCTAGATATTTGAATAGATTAAGGTCTACAATTCAAGATGAAATCAATTTAACCACTCCTAGGACAGAAGAGGAGTGCTTTCAAATGGTTACAAAGGCTGAAGAGAAGATAAGGAAAAGGTTGGAAAAGAAATCTAGGGGCAGAGGTAAACCTGGAGGAAGGGGTTCTCAAAGAGGACCAAATGAACAAAGAAATTCTCAAGAATCAAGTGGAGAAACTAGAGGAACTTTCAGAGGTAGGAGACTAGTAGCAAGAGGCAAATTTAGTGGATCAGGAAGGGGTTCTAATGCCTTCTTAGGAAGGTGTTATAATTGCAAATTATGGACATCCTGCTTGTAAGTGCCCGGACAAACAGGGTACAAGCTCTCAAGGTGGAGATAGAAGAACTCAGCTTGTGCATGAAGAGGAAGAAGAAGAAAGTGTGGGCTCATGTTTAGGCTCATCATCTCTCCATGCAAAACCAGAAGTAGGAGAGGCCTTGATGATTAGAAGGACACTAATCAAAGTACCAACTGCAAAGGAACCCCCTCAAAGGAAGGTATTGTTTAGAACAACATGCAAGACTCAAGGGAAGGTATGTAAAGTCATTATTGACTCTGGTTCTAAAAACAATATTGTATCTTTGGAAATGGTAGAGAAACTTAAGATGAAAAAGATGCCTCATCCTAATCCATATAAGATTTCATGGCTTAACAAGGGGCAACAGGTTCTTGTGAATGAGAAGACTTAGGTGGATTTATCAATAGGTCCCTACAAAGATAAAGTACTTTATGACATTGTGCCCATGGATGTGTGCCACCTACTTCTTGGTAGGCCTTGGCAATATGACCAAAGGCACAACATGATGGTTTTAAGAATGGATATCAGATTGAAAAATATGGGGAGAAAATCACTTTAGAACCTCTGCAAGAAGATGATAGGATAGTTCATGAAGGTCCTAGCATGATGGTTGTGAAGGAGAAGGTGTTCTTAAAAGACTTGGGGAAGGAAGAGGTTGGTTCGCCATTGTAGGGAAATCTATCACAAATGCAATAATAGATGATATAGGAGAAGTCCCAAGTGAAGTGCAGACCTTGCTTGACATATATGAAAACAATGTGGTGAAAGATCTACCAAGTTCATTGCCTCTAATCTGTGATGTAAGCCATCATATTGACTTGATCCCTAGTGCAAGTCTTCCCAATACAGTAGCATATAAAATAACACCACAACAAAATGAGATCAAAAATCAGGTGCAAGAACTACAAGATAAAGGTTTGGTGAGAAAAAGCCTATGTCCATGTGTTGTGCCAACGGTCAGGGCACCCAAAAGAGATGGAGAATGGAGAATTTGCACTGACTTAAGAGCTATCAAAAAGATAACCATTAGATATAGATTTCCCATACCTCAAATGGAGGACCTCATGGACAGTTTGGCAGGGGAAAATTACTTTTCCAAAATAGACTTGAAAAGTGGTTATCACCAAATAAGAATCAGAGAGGGTGATGAATGGAAGACGTCTTTCAAGACTAATGAGGACCTTTATGAATGGTTGGTGATGCCCTTTGGGCTATCTAATGCTCCTAGTACATTCATGAGACTCATGAATGAGGTTCTAAAGGATTCCATTAACAAGTTTGTAGTGGTGTATTTAGATGACATCTTGGTATTCAAAAAGACAAGAGAAGACCACTCGAACCACTCAGAAAAAGTTTTGGGAAAGCTGCATGAAGAAAAACTAATGATTAATCTCAAGAAGTGTGAGTGGATGAAGAAAGAACTTGTGTATTTGGGCTTTGTGATCTCAGGAGGAAACTTGAAGATGGATCCAAAGAAAGTTGAGTCTATTCCCAATTGGCCTACACCTAGAATAGTTGGGGAAGTCCGAAGCTTCCATGGGCTAACAAGCTTCTATCAAAAATTTATAAGGGGTTCAATCACATTGTTGCACCTATGATAGATACCATTAGAGGGGAGAGGAAAGGGAGATTCTAGTGCACAAAGGAGGCTAATCAAAGCTTTGAGTACCTCAAAAAAAAGGTAGCACACCAACCCATTCTTACTCTTCCTGATTTTGACAAGGTATTTGAAATAGAATGTGATGCTAGTAATTTGGCCATAGGGGTAGTGTTAGGTCAGGAAGGAAAGCCTATTGCATTTTTTAGTGAAAAATTGAATGAGGCTAAGAGAAAATATTCATCCTTTGATTTAGAATTGTATGCCATGGTGCAAGCACTCAAAAAATAGAGGCACTACTTGGTACCTAAGGAGTTTGTGGTGTTCACAGACAACCATGCTCTGAGTTTTCTGAACTGTCAGGAAAAATTAAGCCATAGACACATGAAATGGGTTTAATACTTGCAGGCTTACATATTCTCCATAAAACACAAGAAGGGACAAGCCAACAAAGTGGCAGATGCTCTGAGTAGGAGGGCAGTGCTAGTGCAAGAGGTGCAGCTCCAAAGTGTGGGTGTAGACTCACTAAAAGGTATGTATCAAGATGATGAAGACTTCCATGATGCATTTTTTGTTTGTGAACAGTCACAGGGGTCATTTCATAAGGAATATGAGGATTTTGTGTTGCAATAAGGGCTACTATTTAAGGGGGCTCAATTATGTATACCAAAGTGTTCCATGAGGGAGAATTTGGTTAGAGAGAAGCATAGTGGGAGCCTAGGAGGGAATTTTGGTTATGATAAAACCTTGGATCAGGGTAGAAGATTTTATTATTGACCCAAGATGCATTTGGATGTGAAAAGATATGTCGAAGGATGTGTCATATGTCAAAGAGCTAAAGGGACAAGCTCAAATGTTGGTTTGTATCAACCTTTGCCCATACCAAGTAGACCATGGGAAGCAATAAGTATGGACTTTGTCTTGGGTCTTCCAAGAACCTCAAGGGGGTATGAAAGTGTATATGTTGTGGTAGATAGGTTTAGTAAAATGGCACACTTTATTGCATGCAAGTCAACTAATGATGCCTCTCATATTGCAAGTTTGTTCTTTAAGGAGATAGTAAGAATTCATGGACTGCCACTGCCAATAGTGTCTGATAGAGATTCAAAGTTCATTGGCCATTTTTCGCTAACATTATGGAGGAAGTTGGGGACTAACTTAACCTTCAATTCTACCTATCATCCTCAGACAGATGGGTAGACTGAGGTTGTTAATAGGTCTTTGGGAAATCTACTAAGATGTCTCACCAAGGAACATAATCAGTCATGGGACTTAATCTTGCCATAGGCAGAGTATGCATATAATGACTCAGTCAACCAGAGTATTGGTAGGAGTCCATTTGAAGTTGTTTATGGAATGCATCCAAGGGGTGTTTGTGAGTTAAGAGACTTGAGTGAGGTGAACAAGAGGAGTGCTCAAGAAGAGGATTTTGGAGTTGCTATGCATGATATACACAAATAGGTTAAGGAGACACTTGAGAAGAATGTAGACGGCTATAAACAAAAAGCAGACTTGAAAAGAAAGGATGTACAATTCAAAGTGGGTGATTTAGTATGGGAACATCTGAGAAAGGAGAGACTGCCTAAGGAAAAGCATACAAAGCTGATGATGAAGAAAATATGACCCTACAAGGTGGTCCACAAATATGGGAACAATGCATATGAGATTGAACTCCCACAAGGAGTTGCCATATCACCAATTTTTAATGTAACTAACTTATATCCCTTCAAGGGATCTGTTTATGCAAGAGAAGAAGTAGATGAACCTGAGAATGATGAGGGAGAATGGATCAAAGATCTCCCACCTACTCAACCTATGCAACTTGAAGCTATCTTGGATTCAAGGGAGGTGAACAGGACAAGGAGGAAGGTATATACAGAACACTTAGTCAAATGGATGGATTACCTGAAGAAGATGCAAATTGGATCTCTAAAGAAGACATAAAGCAACATGGCACATCAGTCAAAGACCTTATTTCATCTAGAGGATGAAATTTCTCCTCCTTGGTTGTATGGTGCAAGAGCACCAATGCCAATTTTTGGTTTTCAGTTGTTAGGGGAGTCTAGGTTTGAATAATGTGTCATTTTCATGATTTAATAAGGTCATGGACCAAAATTTGTTGTAACTAGAGTAATTAGGAGGTCTTAGGTGTGTGGGGTCGAGTATTGTTCTTAACTTTGCATTGGTTAATGTTGTTTAGTGCACTTTTGTCAATTTTTGAATGGTAGTTAGAATGGGAATGATCACAACTTCAAATTTCTATTGTGAACCATTGGTATGCCTTATGAAACATGATATAAGGCCTCTAAGACATTTGAGGTAGGTTGGTTGGATGAAATTTTGAACTTTCAATAAAATAATACTCTGTTTTTGGTGTTTTCTTTGCATATTTTTGTGTTTCCTAAATTTGTACGATCCCATATAGCCTGCATTCAATGTGAGACCATAATATGTTGGGGAATTGTGCTAGCTTTCGTTTGAACCTAATTTAAGAAGTTTTCATTAAATTTTAGAGGAGAAAAGCCAAGTTTTCTATAAGTTGTTTGATATATAGGGTTTCTTAGGGTTTTAACAGAATAATGGAGTTTTAAGGCCATTCCACCGCATGGTAATGTTGTAAATGGGCGGAATGGGCCTAGTAGTAGTTAGGTTTAAGATTATAATGGTAGTGAGGTAGGGTGATATTGTAGGTCATATTGCATGTGCACAAGCTTGACAAGTTGAATGTCAAGACATGGAAATACTGGTTTTTGTGTAGGACAACACAAAATTGATGAGGTCTGTGAAATCTAATGGTGGAATTAGAAGTTTGGTGACTGGTTGGTCATGTTTGTGAAGTTTTTCAAGTTGGTTGAGAAGAACATCATAGACCTCCTTTGGAAAAGATGCCTAATTAGGCCTAAAAGTAGCTTTGCTTATCAGATTGTGGTATGTTGGTCCAAAACAACCCCAAGTAAGGGTTTGATATGATGTATAGCAGCAGAAAGGGTCCCTGAAAGTGAGTTCTTCAAGAAGAATTGAAAATATCATAAGGTGGAGATATAGTTGAGTAAGTGTATCCATGGCTACAAGCCAATAGGTGGTTTAACAAAGGAAGTTACCAGAGGTGTGTGTGAGCTTGCAAACTTTCTGGATTCAGTTTGTGTGAGCCTAATATCACCATGTTTTGCATCAAGGTGCCGAATGAATTTTTTGAAAGGCTCCACCATGTAAAAAATGAAAAATTCAAATGCAAGCAAGGTAAAATAAAAAGGACTCATGGGTAAGATTGTTATTTGGCTCGATAAGTGATTTTTAAAAATCTTCATTGTTAAAGGTGCTTTGAAGTGAAATATTAATGTAAAAGAATCCATTATTGCTATGATTTTGATTATTGTATGATTCTTGATTATAGTCTACCCTTCATCCCTTTTAGGAAGAGTAACCTTATAAGAATGCTCATAAATGATCTTTTTGTGTTGGGAGTTTGAGCGACAATCCATGATCTTGTTATTAGATAATTAATACCTAAGGAAAGTGCTTGGAAAATTAAGATAAATAACACATTAAGTATGACATATTTGGCTAATCTAAGTGTCCTTGGTTTCTTTTAAATCTTTAGATAGGTCAACCTCGACATAGACTCTTTTTTAGGATAGGTTGAGTGGAATTAAATTGGTTTGATACAAGCAAATTTACCAAGCAAGTCAACGATAGTGGTTAATAAGTTTTCGCACAATAAAGACAAACCCAAGAATTCTACATGAATAGGGATACAAATAACCCTTTCTTCACAAATGTAATCTTGTGTCTAAGAGAAATCTAAAGGTAAGCATAAAAAAACTATGGCCCATTTTTAAGGATGACTTTTGCATAATTGGTTTCAACTAAGAAAAATGAGAAAAAATACTTAGTGAGGCTTTGGACAATATCTTGGTGGACCCCCTATGGAGCCCAATCCTTTTTAACCCAATCTTTAAGCATGCTTTTACAATAAATCCTCTCAATAAAGTATCCTACTAAAAAATGTTCTAACCATTTATCCTATACTATCAAATTTTGTGATGGGCAACACTATATATGAAGGGAATTCAAAATTCACATCTCGTGGAACACCTTGGGGATGAACTTCCTAGGATTCTTGTTCAACAGAGTCATCCTCAAAAGATATAAAAGCATCAACACTAGTAGAAACTACTAGTTTCACAAAGTTTCAGGTCATTATGAAGGCTAAGAGAATTTCTACAATTGTGGCAATATAAAATACCCTAGAATTAATATGAAGGATAAATTAATTTTCCTTTGCAAAGGCTTAGTATGACATATTAAAAAATAAGATGACACAATACTAAGACCAAAATCCTAGCAAATCTCATGCACTTTCCAATATTGAACATGTATTTTTTGACTACTTGTATGCATGTGATCTTTAGTTTCAATATGTTGATAATGGTTTGAGCTAGGTTATCAAAAATGGTTTTATATAGCACGTATTTTTATTTGGGTATGTGAATGATTTTGATGAGATTCTCAATGCTTTTTATTACTTCTACTTCTAACTAATAATATCCTTTGGTACATCTAGAGAGAGTGGTATAATAAAGTATTCTAGAATGAAAGAAAATACTTGACAAGTATCTAAGTGAATTCACTCATCCAACTTTTGATGCAAATTACTATGACCTTTATAGTTCACAAAGATAGATTCTCCAATTTTTTAAAAGAGGGACTAAGAAATTTTTGTGAAGAAAGAGATTAGGAGAGCTCTATTTTGGCTTCATAATGAGAGGAAACTTCATGAAAAACTTGTCAAGGTATACATAGAATTTTAAATAGAATACTTGAAGACTTAAAGGTACACCATCCTTGAACTTTATCAATAGAAGAGATCAACAAAGGAATATATGAAATTTTAAATTGTGCAACAATGTAATTTTATTTATTATGGTCCAATAGGTGCTAATCATGAGCACATCCCCTTTGAAGTTAAAATTTTCATCAAGACACTTGATTGTGACTTGCATAAATGTAGCAAAAGCATAATATATTATTAGGAAATAATCTATTATGAGTGATATATTAAATTACTTCCTCATTTTACAATACATTTATGTAGCATATGTCAAGAGGACCTCATAGACAATATTAATAGTGGTAATGTACAACTTCAAGCTTTGGTCACACTTAATAACCCCCAACCTATCGACACTATGGTTTTGAAAGAAAGAAATATTTCATCTTTATGTGTTGCACTATTGATAATTGTGTATAAAAAGGCATAAGATTTCATTTAATGACAAATAGCACATCTTGTATATTTGACTATAGATATGATAGAGCTCATTTTATAAATAGTGAAAAATTTGGTCAAGCACATCATCTTCAACTACATAGTGCAAATCAATTCCCTATTTACTCAACTTTTGGCTATGGTATAGTTTCATGTGTTTTTCCTCATCACAATCTAGGGTCTAATTTTATTGGGTTGTATTTTGTTTTATATATTTTGTATGTTATAAAAATAGAACACATTATTTATCATCTTGGCACTAGAAAAACTTTATATATTTTTTTTTATGTTTGTAATGAAGAATAGGCTATACTTGCACTATATGTATCCTTATAAATAGATACAAATGAGACATCCAAAATGCATATTTCAATGCATAAAGTAATTTAGGATTGTAGATAGGAATTGATGGGCTTAGTTTTAGGCAAATTATGTCAAAGCAATCCTAAAATAGATTCAATCAATTTTAGAGATATGTGTATATAAACTCCATGTAGCCTCTCTTGACATGATGAAATGAAAAAAAAAAAATCCGTTTAATGTTTCATTGTTTAATAGAGATTACATCTTTATTTAACTAAATATTGTGCAAATCATTTGGAGAGCGGAGCTCAAGAATGTTTGGGGTGAGAATTATGGAGTGACATGTCAATGCATTACTATGGAATCAAATAATTAGCCAAGATCATTTGCTTTCATAAAATAAATTTGAATAGCAAAGATGAGAAATATTTTGGAGTGTGTTGTAGTATAAATACCAAGTTAAAAAAATTTGGGTCTAAGAGAATGGTTGGAAATAAATTACTATTTTAACACATTCCATTGACATCATGGACTTGCCAAAATGTAAAGATTGTTATAAGAGTTGGGTCTAAAGTTTTTTCAGTTTTCAAAAATTAATTGAAGCAACAAAAGAAGCATTTAAAGTCATCTCTTATTGTAACAAAGATATATGGTTTACATTTATCAAGTGTTTCAAGTCTAGAAACAATTCAAGAAATAAAATTTGAGATCTCAAACTGAAAACTTTTGACATTCCGCTAGAAGATAATTACTTCAAAACACATACTACGACAATTTGAAATTCAAGAACTAAATTTGATTGGATTTGAAACTATTTACATAGGTACATGAAATGAAATTGCAACCTTATAGATACCAAGATTGAGTATGTTGACTTGCAATGACTTACCAAATATTATAAATACCAAGAGAGAGAATGCTGACTTGTAATAAATAGATAAAAGATACAAGTGCCCAAAAAGAAGATATGTTAGTAAAAAAACTTGTCCATCTAATATTTTGGAAGTCAGTAGACTTCTTAATTCTCTTCAATTTCTCAAAATTCCCCTCATTGTTACAAAACTCTAAAACTATGATACAATACAAATCATTGGATTTGATAATAATATAGTCTATAGGTTATCACCTAAGATAATTGATATATTAGGAAATCTTATCTAATGTATTTGTTAAAGTTGCCATCAAATAATTTTAGGCACATTTTTAGGATTTAAGCAAAGAATTATGTCTATATTTATTCAAAGAATTTTGGGAGTTGCTAATCATTAGCTAGTAGATAAGAGAAGGGTTCACAAGATCAACTAACAAGCTTATTAAAAGAAATGAACTCCATTTCTTAGGGTACATGACTAAACTAAGGAGGATAATAATGATGCTAAAAGAAAAAAATCAAATCAATCATTTGTAATAAGAATGTCTTTTACTCATCACAAAAGTATTCATTTACAATTGTGCACCAACACAAATAAATGAATTATATATGATGTCATAGTTGATATACAACTTGGCATGTGTTAAGTCATCCCTCGGTGTAAATACGATGGGGGAATGTGGGATAATTAATCTTATTTATAGTCACTCATCTTAACTATGTATACCAAACCTCTAATTTATTAGATGGGCAAATGATGTATTAGTGCATAAAATATTGCGAGCATGGATAGGTTATATGATTATTGACTTTCATACTAGGCAATAACAATGACATATAAATACATGACTTTTATCTCATTTTGTTTCTAACATCACTTAAATTAAGAGTTGTGAATTATGGTGAGAGGAAACTAATTGTTTACCCAAGTACCCAAATGACACGATCTTTTATCAAATTTGGATAAGTAATTGGACACATTTTTCTTTATAATTCAATCTAAACAAAAAGACAATACATTGTCCCATTACGATTGGGTGCTTTATAATCATGTGGGTGTTCATTGCAATAGAAAGAGAAGGTTTTGGTACCACTAAAAGATGTAAGAGATTGGATATTTCATGTTGTGCTTCTAGCTTTTCAACCCTTCTCTTTTTCAAACCATGAAGAGATGTCAACTTTCAAGGTTGTTGAGGATTTATAAATGATGTGAAACTACCATGAAGATGTGGGCATTCTTAAGACTTATTAGCAATTTTCACATATACACTATTCAACTTTTGCACATGCACTTAGATATGGAAAATACAATCGTGGTATCACACAGACATGACAACTATGAGTTAGCAATATGTTCAAACAACTTACATATCTTTTCATTTTTCTACATCAACAAATATTCCAATAGAATTATCACTTCTATTAAAATCTACATCTTAAATTTTGCAACCTTTTTTTTATTATTAAACTTAATTTAACTAAATTAATTTTTATATTACATACAACATTCAGCACTAAAATTAAAAGAAAATACATAAAATTATACTTAATTAAAACTATAAAATTAAATACATTATAATTTTACTTTAATAATAAATAATAAAATAAAATTACAGCCATTAACATTTACAATATAATAGTTCATGATTTATAAATTATTGTGTAATATTTAGATTAAATTTAATTAATATAAAAGAAAACCTATATATAAACAAGTTCATAATAATATCTATCTTAAATTAAAATATATATACAACCAAAAAAAATTAGTGAATAAAATAATCATAATTTTAATTTAATAATTTATTTAATTAAACATACACTATATTATTTAATTATGTATTAAAAACAATTTAATTATATAATTACATGTCAAGCATTGTATAACTTGAAATATCAGAGCAACTTCTCTGTGTCACACAAGATCGTACCAATCAAATTGTATTGTAAGTGATCACTACATATATGAAGGATATGAAATTCACTTTTCTGATCAAATTGTTGGGAACAGTTTAACGATGAAAACATGAGTAGATATAATATTTACATTTCCTGATACCACCATAAAGCTTGTGTGCAAGCGAGATAGCATCAACTTAAAAATATACAATTTATGAAAGAATTTTAAAATGGTATTAAAGAAATTAGCATCAAATCAGTAACAATTAATTTCTTTAATCATATGTTAATATCTTCTCATTATTTACTCACAAGAGAAGAATATCTGGAGGTTCGCTATAGTCTAAACATATCAGCTCAATTTCTATGGTAAAACATAATCTTGTTCTCTTGTCTAATAATTCATTCATTTATAAATGTTCAATCAGAATCGTGCACCACCAGGTGATCTTGTACATCTGGAGGCCTCATCACTAATTGAGTTTCAACTTCAGTGTGTGAATTGGAAGTAAGTCCAATTGTACATGTTGTAGAAGATGAACCGTCCAGAAATTGAGTGCCACCACACTATCACCATATCAAATTTAAATATTATAAAACAATTTTAATAAAACAAAATATATAGAGAGATCCATTTTCACATATGCATACTGACCTTTTTCCGAAGGAGAGCATTCTCCTCGGTTAAAATTTGATCCTTTAAAGAAAAAGAAAAAAAGAAGTTATTTCCTTAGTACTAATCCATTCATAGATAAGTTATTGATGGGTATTTTATAATTATAATTATAAGTTATTGATGGGTATTTTATAATTATAATTATATAAATGGTCAGGAAGAAAATATTTTATAAATGTATATTTAATAATAATGTAAATTTAAAATTTAATTATAATATATTTTGATGTGTTTATTTTGTAGAGAAAAAAAGATAAATATGTATAATAAGAATAGTCCATATACAATATGAAACGAAAGAATAGAATAATCAAAATCAAAGATAGTATTTTTAACAAAGGAAAAAAAAAATTATAAAAAAAATTCAATAAAGAAATAATTTTTCAATATTTGAAAAATTCAATCTTCAATCTCTCTTCCAAATTTACAATGCTTTAGCCTAACTCAAATATTTTAATCTGAATTCTTAGTAAATGGCTAAATGTTTAGCACCAAGATAAGATTTTAAAGGAGGAACTATAATGCATCATTGATTTAATTGTGAAAAAGAAAGCTACCAAGGATTCACATCCAAATTCACTTAGCTGCAAGGAAAGGTTTTAAATGTGTTGGAAATAAGCCACTCGACCAAAGATGGGTTGATCTTAAAAGAGCTAGTAGCTCAGTGGTAGAACATTCCAGCAGCAAATGGAAGGTCCTCAATTCAAGTCCTAGCTGGTTCATAAAAAGCTCAGCGTGGTATCAAAGCCAGGTCGGGTTAAGAGCCCCAGGCATTCTATAAAGTGGCTTAAGTGGGGGTGTTGGATAATAGTCACTTGACCAAAGATGGGCACTCCAACAACAAATGGAAGGTCCTTAATTGAATCCTAACTGTTCCATAAAAAGCTCAACAAAAATTGAATTTAGAAACAATATCTGATATCAAAATGTTATTGGAATGGACAGCTGATCTTCAAAATTTCATATGTTGCTAATAGGAAAAAAAAATGTTTCCAATATAGAATAAAAATAGCAAACTTTATTAAAACAATGATTCTTACAAATTTCATTTGAAATAATAATAATAATATATTGTAGCATATGAGAGAGGCCTTCAATTGACCCATACCATTAACTACCTCAAACTATAGATATAGTTTCAGACTTCATTCAAAACTCTAACTGTGCCTTTTACACTTGAACTTTTAGATTCAACTTTAATTATGATCTCCAGTCAATCTCTTTCCAATTAGTCATTACTTACAGATTTGAATGTATAGTATTCAAATGACAAACCTTAATTCATTCTCTTTAATCTAAGACAAGAACATCAACATCTACATTAATAAAAACAGATTAAATATCACTAATTATCTTGGTACTTCCTAGACGAAAACCTAACACAACAATCTCCAATGATATCTCTTGATTCCAACAACTTCAAATAGTAGAGCTAAACAAGTTTTTGACGATAAAAAATGCATAGATTGAAACAGCAGAAAACAGTCGAAAACTCGAATTCAAATTGAGGCCACACATTAGGGGATCAATTCTACAATTCTAGGATTAACTTAGAGTAGAAAGCAGATTGCAAATTATCTATCTGTCTGTGAATCATACTCTTAAATCTAATCACATTAGGGGATCAATTCTACACTTAAGGGATTAACTTAGAGTAGAGAGCAGATTACAAATTATCTAACAATCTGTCTGTTTTATAATCTAATCATAAACTGTCAAATTAGATCATTAACCATAATTTAAAATAAAATATCCTAATCCTCTTTGTCAATTTAAAAAACAAATTAATGTATTATTATTTGATTACATTTGTTTACCCTACTGATTAATATTTAGATACTATTTTTTAAGAAAGAAACACGGCAGTAGCGAGTGTGAATTGTTTCAATCGGGAAGACAAAAAGGTTGCCATCCATTGTTCTCTCCACGCTATCCCACCTTGGCTATCTGTCTCAGGTTGTTTTTTGTTTGTTTTTCTGTTCTAGTTTTTGATCGCTTGGTTATATAGTCTTCTATTGTCTATGTTCGGTTTTCTTGTTTTTTAACCACTATTTATAATGAAATTTTTTTGAGTACCACTATTTATTGTTTAAGGTTCAATTAATGCTCAGGCGTGTGAGGCCATATGAGCTCGTGGTGTTAAGGCTTGTGGATTTAGTCTGTATGATAGTAGTCAGTTTTTAATAAATATGGAGGTAAATTCAAATAAAAGTAGTATCAACGGGTCTTTGGTTTGTTGGCAAAGTTGAATGGTTTTGAATGGGACCACCACATATCAAGTTTTGCTGAGTGCAAGGCCTGACATTATAAGAGGTGAGATTGGGATCATGTCCTGAACAAATTTGATAGAATGGATACCACCTAATCTTTGACACTCAGTCGAAGAGGTTTCAACGTAAAGACTCCTCCCAATATCAGATACATAAAAGTTCTTTATAGATGATATAAAATCTCTTATAAAAAAACGAAAAGGTAAAAACATATAAGAACGCTTCAATTGTAGGTGAGAATCCAGTTATCCATCAACAAAAGATGATATCTTGCAAGGCGATCACATGTTTATTACCTTGAAGCCTAATGAAGTAATGAGTGAAGTGACTGAAAACAAAGAAGCAAGGTTGAAATATGTTGGTAATTGTTTTTTTCTTCCTCTGGTCTATTTAACTGTAGGCTTTTCCTACTAGGAAACTTCTGTGTTAGCGTAGCTTTTTCCTGCTTTAGCGTTGCTTGCTTTAAAGTAAGCTAACAAGGAAACAAATAAGCTCTTCTTCTTTTTTCCCCTGCTTTCATCCTGTTTTCTTTCCTACGGATGGCTTTTAAAAGAATTGTCTATTCTGCATTTTCTTAAAGCGAATATATCAGAAAGTTCAATTCATTCTTTGCTCTAATTTTTTCTGTTCTGCAAGTTTGTTCTTTCTTTCTTAGCTACATCAACTCTGTTGCAGGTTTATTTTAAAAATTTATATGGTATCAGAGCACACGGGAGTTAAGAAGGAGCATCAACAATCTTTTTATAGGTATTAAAGAACAGAATTATTAGAAAGAATGGAATTTGCGGCCTCTACAATTCTCACAACATTTAACTATTTCAAATGGAAGCCAAACATTCTGCTTCAGCTCAGAAGTAGAGGCTTGTATCAGATAGTCATAGCAACAGAGACTGAACCAAATTCTGCACTTGAAAACTCCAAATATTTCAACCGCATGGATGAGGCCTTCGGTCTTCTATGCTTGTCCATGTCTCCACAATTGTTGTTTTGTGTCGAAGCATGCAAAACTCCAAACGAGGTTTGGACTACGCTGGACTCTTTTTGGGAAACAAAATGAGATGCGGGGTCACATCCTTGAAAATGAACTCATCTCATTAGATCTGAGCAAATTTGAGAATATTCAAAGACTTTTTCACAAATTTCAAGGCCTTATTACTCTAGCTGAAAGGATGCAGAATTGACAAATCCCAGCAAGAAAGCAAATTAATTCTTCCTATTTTGTCAAAATTGGGTCTAGAGTATGCTGTATTTGTCTCCACTTTTCACATAGTCAGGCTTACAACAGGAACAACTTGGAAGATGCCCACACTCAATGTTTTTATTGAGTCCCTGATACATGAGTAAGATAAGCTCATAAAAATGGGTATATTAAAAAATTCCAAGGCTCATGCCCTTGCTGTGCATGCAAGTGGGAAGAACAGTTCGAAACCCAATCAGCAATCTAAAGGCAAAGGGAAGAAGGAACCAGATCTAAGAAAGGAAGACAATCTCAAACCTCCAGATGAATCTTCCAGCTCGAAGGAAAAAGAAGACAAAAAGGGGAAATCGAAGTGCAGCTATTCCAAACGTGGTTACCATCCAGAATCATCATGCATGAAGAAGACCATTGACCTTATGGCATAGACACTTCAGCAAAATAATCTTGGTAACTTTATTCCAAAAAGTGCCAAGAAGAAAAAGGAAGAAAAGGCACCAGAAAGGAGAGGTAATGCACATGAATTAATTGCAATTCATTCTTCTCCAGATGCATGGATCATAGACTCCGGAGCTTCACAACACATGACAGCCACAAAAGATGTTCTCTCATCCATAATACCATATGATGGTCCTCCTATTGTCATGGGAAATGACTCTCTAGTAGAGGCAACTGGAAAAAGGAAGGGTAGAGCTTGGCATTGGAAGTTTTGAGAATGTTCTGTACATTCCAAAGCTTTCTGTCAATCTTCTCTCTGTTTATCAAATGACACATATTGGCACCGGAAGGAGAGTTGAATTCACTCCAGATGCAGTGAGCATATTTAACATGCAAGACAACTCCAAAATTGTTGTTGGCAAGGCAAATCAACAGTCTCATTTGTACACTTTTTTCTAACTTTGTTGCTAAATCAGATTCCACTTTACTTCTAACACATGCAAATGATGAAAGTAGAATTTGGCTTGAAAGATTTGGTCATTTAAACTTTAGATACATGCAACAACATAGCAAACAGGGGATGCTGAAAGGATTGCAGACCATAGAATTTTCCAATGGAATATGTGAAGGTTGTGCTCTTGGAAAGCATCCACAAGAAAAGTTTCAGAAGGGGCATGCATGGAGAGCCTCTTCTCCTTTAGAGCTTGTTCATAATGATCTTATGGGACCATTTCCAGAACCTTCCATCAGTTAAGCCAAATATGTGCTAACATTCATTGATGATTACCCACGATACACATGGGTATATTTTCTCAAATTCAAGTCCTAAGTGTTTGAGCATCTCAAGATTTTCAAAGCTCGTGTAAAGAATCAGTCTGGGAAAATGATCAAGATCCTCCGCACAGATAATGGGGGGAAGTATCGTTGCTTTTTCCTGCTTTAGCGTTGCTTGCTTTAAAGTAAACTAACAAGGAAACAAATCAGCTCTTTCTTTTTTTTTTCCCTGCTTTCATCCTGTTTTCTTTCCTACGGATGGCTTTTAAAAGCATTGCATATAATCCATTTTCTTAAGCGAATACATCAGAAAGTCAATTCATTCTTTGATCTAATTTTTTCTGTTCTGCAAGTTTGTTCTTTCTTTCTTAGCTAGATCAACTCTGTTGCAGATTTATTTAAAAAATTTACATTTCGAAAGGTACAGTTTTTCGTGTGTCTAAGGAATAATAACATGAAGAAGAGGATTCTTTCTAAGGCCTTCTGGAATGTAAGCAGATCTTTATTCAAAGCATTTACTTGCGATCCCTTAGTCAATCCAGATTATGTTATTTTTAATTCCTTCCATAAATGAATGGAGGTCTGTAACGTTCACTCAAGTTAGTGGTTTTTGTTACCTTAGGCTTCAAAGCCTTTGGGAGAAATGATTAAACTATAAGATGCTCATCCGTCCCTCCCACATATGAATGCAAGGATTTTGATTTCACTGAATCATAATATGCTATTTCCCAGTTTTATCTTGATTCTGCTTTCATGAGACTAAGTGAGTGCAAAATTGTGGGGATTGTGTGGTTTTGTAAGCAAGATAATCAAGAGTTTGATAATATTCAAAATGATAGACAAGATGTTAATTGATACTTTTTGAGATGTGGAGACGAATCTTCCTCAAAGGGATGAAGAGAACATTATATAATATGTGGTTATACTCTCTATTTCTGGTATTCAACCTTCCATTCATTCAAATGGATTTTGTGATGAATTAATCAATTAGTACATTCATGAATATAGTAGAAACATTCAAATGGATTTTGTGATGAATTAATCAATTAGTACATTCATGGATATAGTAGAAAAATGCGAATAAAAAAATAGATTCAAATGTATGGATAGTTAAGAATTCAAATTTTCAAGGAAAAATTACATTAGACATTAATTTAAGTACATAAACATACTAACATTTTTATACGGACATACAATTATTAATTATGAAAGATGAAGTGAATTGATGATGTTTGGCAATTTTTGTAACTGTGGAACTTCTTGATGAATTTTGAAGACTATTGTAAATAACAGTTCATAAGGATGAGGAGTTGAAAGGTCGAATCAATTCTTTTCTTACTTGGAATTTTATATATGAAAAGTGAGCTTGGGTTTTCATCAGGCTAGACAGGGCAATCATGTTTTGTACCTTCTCCAAGCCAACAAGAGAGAGGATAAACATGTGTTGTACCATTCTTCACCGTCAAGGGGCAAAAACAATCTAAACCACAGCAATAATGGAGCTCATGCTAAGATTTGCAAGTAACCATGGCAATCAATCTACCAAGCCACTGCCTAGCACAATTTCTAAACCTCAGGACATTTAGAAATAGGTGGTTCTCTCCAATGGAGACTCATCTAGTGAGGTGAATAGGACTAAGTTTAAAGAAACACCTCAACCGTATCAAGTTTAATCCTCTCCATTGAATAATCTTGTTCATTCTCCTAACTCTTCCAACTCATGGTTCATCATCATTCTCGATATCCACTTGGGCATCTAGAAAAAAAGAGTACATTCCAAAGAAGATAAAATTGAATACCCCTATCTTCCAATTACATGATTTTTCTCAAGACCATTTTTTGTACAATTGCTATGCCACTCTTGATGAATTGGATAGTGATGATATGCTTCTTAACTCCCATTAATGAATTTTCTCTCCTAGAATGTTCAAGGTGTTGCTAATCTCCCTAAGAAATACTCTTTGAGAGGCACTAGACTTTTTTCTAAGTTGTTAAACTTACTTTTTTTTTGCTTTCTAATGCTTACCATGTTAATTGGCTCGCCAGTTTTTTATATGTACCAATCATGATGTATGTCATGAATGAGTTGTCACTTTTCTCTCTACTAGATAGCTTTGCATTTAGTCAATGTTCCACGGAGTTTCCTAAAGGGGACACGTCCCTCTGTCGAGGACGTGTCTCGAGGACAGGGGGACAAGAGGTCTAAGTTTGGGGACGGCGGGGGGATGGCGCCAGGGGGGCAGCGTTGATATACATATGGTACTTGAATAACTAGTTATACAAAGATGTTTCAAAATAACATTTCAAATTAAACTTTGGAAAATTAGTAAACTTGCAAATACTAACATTTTGAATACTTGAATACTATAAGTAATCAAATAAAATATTAAAATTTCACAAATGAAATTGTCGAATTTGAGATTTCTATTATATGAATATCGAAAATATGACATGTCACATCATAATATCATATCATAATCATAATGATAAAATTGATTACAATGAGTAGCATGAGTACATTGATATCATAATCAAAATAAGTACAAAATGCAAAAATGTAGTGAAGGGAGGCCTCTAATCATCCCCAAAGTCCTCATCACTCGAATTGCTGGAATCCTCGCGATCAAGCGCTGCCAAACTAACACCAACCAGCCCTACATCTGAAGCCGAAATTGGAGCATCCTCATCAATCTATTCTGGCTCCTCTGGGTCTACATCCCACCGTGCTGATGGACTCTTTTTGTACAAAAGTGATTTGCGGTCAATGAGACGCAAAGCACTATGTACAACCACAAGCTTCTCTACTCTCCTAGAGGTAAGTCTGTTCCTCTTAAGAGAGTGGATGAAGCTATATGTAGACCAGTTCCTCTCAGCAGCTGAAGAACTAGAAACCTAAGATAACAATCGGATGGCTCGAGTGGTAGTCAAAGATCCTGATCCATGGCAAGTCCATCACAAAATTGGGTCCTCCTGCGCCATAGTTCGCATATCCATCTTGGCTGCATCTGAATAACCTCTAAGAGTGGAAAATTTGGTCAACTCAGTGTGAATCACACTGGCTTCTACATCATCATACATCCTCTCAATGCACCTGAAGAACCCTGCCTTCACCTCTGCATCCTCTATCGATGTTACTCTACCAAGCCTAGTCAAGTACCACTTAGGATTAAGTGCATAGGCTGCCATGTGCAAGGGAGTGTTGAGCTTCTCCCATCTCCTGTGAATGATTGGTTGAATGTGCTCGTGGTAGAGTGCTAATGTAGGGTCCCTCTATCACACAACAACCCTCATCTAATCAAGCATAGAATCGATGCACTCATACACCTCTCCAAGGCTAGGTGCATCCACATCCCCATACCTGATAACCTAGAAAACTGGTTTAATGATGTGACAATATATTTTGCATCAGCCGAGAACACATCGCTCTTCATTGTATCCTTCACCCTCCTCCCTTGCTCTATCTTAGACTCAGCCCACCTACTCCAATCTGTTGTCATGACCATGAGTTGTAGTGCCTCTTGCAACTCAATCATTCTGTCTAAGAGAATGAAATAGGAAGCATATCTTGTATTAGTAGGTTTCAGGAACTCCTTAGCGAAGGCCTGAAGAGTGCATGTGATGTGTGGTGGTTGCAGATAAACATCTGCACATCTCTCGCATCATGAACCATTGCTCTAATCCACTCAATCTTTCCCATGCCCTTGAGTGCATTGTTCATGGCATGCACACAACATGGGGTCCACCAAATATGCCTATAAGTAGCCTCAACAAGTCTCCCTACAGCTTTGCACACATGTGCAGCATCTATCACAACTTGGACCACATTTTTGTTGGAAATATGCCTCAATAATCACAGGTTGAAACCTCCATTAGAGAAAAGTCGGTATGACATCCATCATGTCTGGCCGACTAGCAGCTTTGATACATTCTGTTTTGAACAGGTTGCTGTGACCTTGCAGAAGTCTTGCCGAACGCTTATTCTTTGGAGCCTTCGCTGTGACATAGTGTATTCGCTATGATCTCTTATCGCGTGGAGTTCTTTGGCCGACAGGCCATTCAATCGTAGATCGGGGAGACTCATGACGACTACGGGCTTCAAGATAACCTATGTTGGTTCGGTGAGAAGTCTTAGCGAACAGTGGAGGTCACGCCGACGGGGATACATCCAAACGTTCATCGGAGTAACTCAAAGTGATCGGGGAAAGGTCTTGGCGAGAGTGTTAAGTCTTGCCGACCATTCGGTGTTCGGTGTAACACAAAGGATCTCGGGGAGATCTCTTAGTGACTAATGGATGTCTTGCCGATAGCCGATGGCTATCGGGGTAACCCAAATGGTTCGGGAAGAAGTACCAACGAAGAATGTAAGTCTCGCTGATGATAAGGGATCTTCGATATAACTCTTAGCGACGGATGAACACTTCGGAGTAAGTCTTGGAGTTCAGTATGTTCTCTTGGCGAAAGATGTAAGTCTTCCCGACTTTGATTTGGAGCTCGATATGACTTGTGACTTCGGTATAACCTTTGGTGAATCGCTATGATCTCCTGGCGAGAGCGATAGGTCTGGGCGACTGCTTGGTGCTTCGGTGTAACACAAGGAGGCTCGTTGGGATGTCTTAGCGAGAGCGATACTCTTGCCGAAAGGAAAACTGAAGCCGATACATGTTGTAAGCTCGATGAAACATCTTGGCGACTACAGTAACTCTTGGCGACGTCCATATGAAGGTTATGTGGCATCGGCGAGACACTGTTAGTGTCTCACCAAGATGCCAACACAGTGCGAATTCTGTTGACAGTTTCACCATCTTATGTGGAGTCTCGTGGACCAATAGGAGAAGCTGAATCTAAACAGTTAGAAGGTAGTTCGTTGTGATGGTTCTGTGAGGAAGCTCAACGAACATGGAATAACATGTATATACTCTATGATTGCAGATTGTGATTGGTTGGTTGGTTCGAAGGTTGGATCGACGGATTGCTGAGTGGGTGTATGATCAGTAAATGAATTCTATTTTGTAAAGACTGTAACTTGAAAGTTTCTATTCAAATATTGTTCATGGTGAATGCTGCTATAAACAGACATTAGAAAGATAAGTCTGAAACTTGTATGTAATTATTTGTTATTGTAATACAAAGTGACTTCTCTTGGTGTGGGGGGTTTTTCTCTCGTAAGGGTTTTCCCACGTATATCTGGTGTTCATGTGTGATTGTTAAATACTCTGTTTCTGTTATATTATTTCATAGTGCATCTTAGTTGAACTGTAATTGAAAAATTAAAACTATATCTACATTCTTCTCTGAGGTATTGACGTTAGGAGAATTGTTTCCGCATCTACTTTTCCTTACAAGTGGTATCAGAGCCTGGCCAGTTGTGTTATCCTTGTGGGTACGTTGCGTTTTTTGTGTCAATTCTGTTTCAATGGGAATCTTGTAGAGTTTGTTATTTCTGTTTACAAGTTAAGATGGCTAGCACGTCTGGAAAGTTTGAAATAGAGAAGTTCAACGGCAGTAGCTTTGAGTTGTGGAAACTCAAGATGGAGGATCTTCTACTTGATCGTAATCAGTGGCTTGCAGTGTCTGGAACTAAACTTACAGGCATGAAGCAAGAAGATTGGGACCTTGCAAATAGAAAGTCTAATGGGCTGATAAGGCTCTGTTTGGCAGACTCAGTGCTTCTGAATGTGCATGAGGAGAAGACTGCCTCTTCTTTGTAGAAGAGACTGGCGTCTATTTATCAGGGGAAGTCTTTGGTGAATAAACTGTTCCTAAGGAATAAGCTGTATTCTTTTAGAATGCAGGAAGGAGGGTATGTGGCTGATCATTTGAACGCATTTAATATGCTGCTTGCTCAATTAACATCTGTTGGTGTAAAGACTGAAGAAGAGGATCACTGTATGCTATTATTGTGTCATTTGCCAGACTCATGGGATCATCTGGTGATGGCTATTGGGAGTACAACATCCAGTTTCAAGATGGAAGATGTTGTTGGTTCTTTGCTGTCAGAAGAGATGAGAAGGAAATCTTTTGAGATGGCGAAGGAAGCTCTTGCTGTCAGAGGAAGACCGAAAGAGAAAGGCAATAAGAAGGACAAGAAGTCCAAATCTAAATCAGAAGGGAGATCAAAGTCTCCTGGCAAGAAGTCCAAGGTGAAGTGCTGGAACTGTGGGCAACCTGGTCATATCCGAAAGGATTGTAAAGAGGAGAAAAAGAAGAAAAAGGGTTCTTCCGATAATGGTTCTTCTCATAGTGATGGTGACGCCTTTATTGTAGCCTTGGCTACACAAACATCAGATGATGTCTGGCTAATTGATTCTGGAGCATCTTTCCACGACATCTCATAGAGAATGGTTCACGAAGTATGAAGAATACAATGGTGGAAAGGTGTACTTGGCAAGTGATTCAACGTTAGAGATAGTTGGCCGTGGAAGAGTCAGGATACAATTCCCCGATGGCAGAGTGAAGGGAATCAATAATGTAATGCATATACGAGGTCTGACTCGAAACTTACTTTCTGTAAGTATGCTGAATGATATTCGAGTACAAGTTACGTTCTCTGGAAATGGCTGCAAGATGAGTAGAGGTTCAATGGTGCTGGCTAGAGGTGCTCGAATTGGTACCCTGTACAAGCTGGATGCACAGGCTGTTCAATGTAGCAGTGTCTCTGGAAAGTCACTGAAAGCTGATCGTGGAAGTAAAGAGAGAAATATCTCTAATAATGTAAACTCTATGGAAATAAAACTTCCTACAGAGAAGACTATGCTATGGCATCATAGGTTAGGCCACATAGGAGAAAAGGGTTTAAAAACCTTGAAGAACAAAAACCTGGTTGAGGGGCTTGAAGATTGTAATCTTGAATTTGAATTCTGTGAACACTGTATATATGGAAAGCAGCACCGTGTTTCTTTTTATTCCAGTCCTCATAAATCTTCTGGTTTGCTAGATTATATTCATTCAGATGTGTTTGGTCCAGTGGATGTTCCTTCTTTGTCTAAGTCAAGATACTACGTATCGTTCATTGATGATTATTCAAGAAGAGCATTTGTATATTTTCTGAAAAGTAAATCAAAAGTATTCAGTCGATTTAAGGAATTTAAGAACCTTGTTGAAAATCAAACTGGTAGAAAAATAAAATGCTTAAGAACTGATAATGGCGGTGAATTCTGTTCTGATGAATTCGAGAGGTATTGCAAAGACCATGGAATTAAAAGACACAAGACTATACCTTATACTCCACAGCAAAATGGAGTTGTAGAAAGGTTCAATAGGACTGTGATGGAGAGAGCGCGAAGTATGCTAAATAGTGCTGGCTTAGGGGAGAAGTTCTGGGCTGAGGCTGTATCTACTGCATGTTATCTAATTAATCGTTCTCCAAATACTGCTCTTGTTGAGAAAACACCTTTGGAAGCGTGGTCTGGTAAGAAGCCCTCTCTTAGACATGTTCGTGTTTTTGGCTATGAGGCATATATGCTCATGTGTCGGATGTGAAAAGATCTAAATTGGAGAACAAGGCTATCAAATGTATTTTTATTGGCTATAGCGCTGTCATAAAAGGATACAAGCTTTGGAATCCTGATACAGAGAAGGTTGTATACAGCAGAAGTGTAATCTTCCGTGAGTTGAAACCTTCGACTTTGGATCTGCAGTCAAAGACAAAGTCAGAAAATAATAAGAATGTAGCATTAATTCCTCCTACACCAGAGAAAGAGGAATTCAAAATTCAAAATGTGCCTGAAACTGAGGAGAGCTCGAGCAGTTCCGAAAGTTCTAAAGAAGAACCTCAGCCTCAGCAAGTGAGGAGGTCAACCCATGAAAGAAAACAACCAGATAGATATGGGTTCTCACTGATTGATTCTACTTGTGCCTATGCTTTAATTTCTAGCACTGATGAGCCTAGGACTATAAAAGAGGCATTTAAAATGTCTAATTCAGACTCTTGGTTGGAAGCCATGAACGAAGAGATGGCATCATTAGAAAAGAATGAAACCTGGAGTCTGGTGTCCTTGCCTAAAGGCAGAAAGGTTGTTGGCTGCAAATGGGTATTTAAGAAAAAGATTGGTCTGGATGGCAGTGTAGAAAAGTACAAGGCAAGATTGGTTGCAAAGGGTTATTCCCAGGTAGAGGGAATCGATTATGGGGAAATATTTTCTCCTGTAGCAAAGCTGACATCTATCAGATTTCTTTTGTCACTTGTACCAGCATATGACTTATAGGTCAAACAGATGGATGTGAAGACATCAATTCTTCATGGTGATCTTGAAGAAGAAATCTATATGTCCCAGCCTGAGCAATTTGTTGAGAAAGGTAAATAAAAACTGGTATGCAAATTAAACAAGTCTTTGTATGGGTTAAAGCAGTCACCTAGAATGTGGTACCAAAAATTTGATACTTTTGTATTGTCTTTGGGATTTGTGAGATCAAAATCTGATCACTGCGTATATTATAACTTAGCTGAAAGTGATCAAGTACTTGTTATTGCTCTCTATGTTGATGATATGTTGTTCATAGGCAATAGTAAGCTAATGATTTCTAATCTTAAGTCTCAGTTGTCTGCTAAGTTCAAAATGAAAGATCTTGGTGCAGCAAGGTATATTCTAGGGATGGAGATAACCAGGGACAGGAAGAATAGAAAACTATGGCTCAGTCAGAGTAAGTATATCACAACTGCTCTTGAGAGATTTTGTATGAATGATTGCAAACAACTACTGGTTCCAGTCATGCAGGGAACGAAACTATCTGTTAAGGACTGTCCAAAATCTCCTACTGAGATGGAGGACATGACTAGTGTACCCTATGCTAGTGCGGTTGGCAATCTCATGTATGCAATGGTTTGTACAAGGCCAAACATTGCCCAAGTAGTGGGAGTTCTTAGTCGATTTATGGCTAATCCAGAAAGAACGCATTGGGATGTTGTGAAGAGAGTGTTTAGATATTTGAAGGGAACTTCAGATTTTGCTTTGTGTTACCATGGGAACTTGGTTGAATCACAGATGACTCTCAGCATTCGTGGATATGTAGATTCTGATTGGGCAAGGGACATTGACAGCAGGAGGTCCACCAGTGGATACATTTTCATGTTGAATGGTGGTGCAGTGAGTTGGATGAGTAAGCAGCAAGCTATAGTCGCTTTGTCTACTATGGAGGATAAATACATGGCAGCTACTCATGCTTGTAAAGAAGAAGTTTGGTTGAAACATTTGTGTTCTAACATTGGTTTTGATGCAGAGGAAATAACTATTTTTTGTGACAATCAGAGAGCAATTTGTCTGGCAAAGAATCCAACTTTCCATGCCAGGATGAAACATATTGACGTACAGTATCACTTTATACGACATATGGTGGAGGATGGAAAGGTCAGTTTGGAAAAGGTTGATACTCTGGAGAATGTTGCAGATTCATTGACGAAGCCAGTGAGCATAGAAAAGTTCAGGTGGTGTGCCAGTTCAATGGGCCTTAGTGCCCATGATTTTCAGTAAGTTATGTTGTGCTCTGGAGGTGACTGTGTGATCTTCGTCAAGTGGGAGATTGTTGGAAATATGCCTCAATAATCACAAGCTGAAACCTCCATTAGAGCAAAGTCGGTATGACATCCATCATGTCTGGCTGACTAGCAGCTTTGATACATTCTGTTTTGAACAGGTCGCTGTGACCTTGCAGAAGTCTTGCCGAACGCTTATTCTTTGGAGCCTTCGTTGTGACATAGTGTATTCGCTATGATCTCTTATCGCGTGGAGTTCTTTGGCCGACAGGCCATTCAATCGTAGATCGGGGAGACTCATGACGACTACGGGCTTCGGGATAACCTATGTTGGTTCGGTGAGAAGTCTTAGCGAACAGTGGAGGTCACGCTAACGGGGATACATCCAAACGTTCATCGGAGTAACTCAAAGCGATCGGGGAAAGGTCTTGGCGAGAGTGTTAAGTCTTGCCGACCGTTCGGTGTTCGGTGTAACACAAAGGATCTCGGGGAGATCTCTTAGCGACTAATGGATGTCTTGCCGATAGTCAATGGCTATCGGGGTAACCCAAATGGTTTGGGAAGAAGTCCCAGCAAAGAATGTAAGTCTCGTTGATGATAAGGTATCTTCAATATAACTCTTGGCGACGGATGAACACTTCAGAGTAAGTCTTGGAGTTCGGTATGTTCTCTCGGCGAAAGATGTAAGTCTTGCCGACTGTGATTTAGAGCTCGATATGACTTGTGACTTCGATATAACCTTTGGTGACTCGCTATGATCTCCTGGCGAGAGCGATAGGTCTGGGCGACTGCTTGGTGCTTCGGTGTAACACAAGGAGGCTCGTTGGGATGTCTTGGCGAGAGCGATACTCTTGCCGAAAGGAAAACTGAAGCCGATACATGTTGTAAGCTAGATGAAACATCTTGGCGACTACAGTAACTCTTGGCGACGTCGATATGAAGGTTATGTGGCATCGGCGAGACACTGGTAGTGTCTCACCGAGATGCCAACACAATGCGAATTCTGTTGACAGTTTGACCATCCTATATGGAGTCTCGTGGACCAATAGGAGAAGCTGAATCTGAACAGTTAGAAGGTAGTTCGTTGTGACAGTTCTGTGAGGAAGCTTGACGGACATGGAACATGTATATACTCTGTGATTGCAGATTGTGATTGGTTGGTTGGTTCGAAGGTTGGATCGACAGATTGCTGAGTGGGTGTATGATCAGTAAATGAATTCTATTTTGTAAAGATTGTAACTTGAAAGTTTTTGTTCGAAGATTGTTCATGGTGAATGCTGCTGTAAACAGACATCAGAAAGATAAGTCTGAAACTTGTATGTAATTATTTGTTACTGTAATACAAAGTGACTTCTCTTGGTGTGGTGGGCTTTTCTCTAGTAAGGGTTTTCCCACGTATATCTGGTGTTCATGTGTGATTGTTAAATACTCTGTTTCTGTTATATTACTTCATAGTGAATGTTAGTTGAACTGTAATTGAAAAATTAAAACTGTATCTACATTCTTCTCTGAGGTATTGACGTTAGGAGAATTGTTTCCGCATCTAATTTTCCTTACAATTTTGTGGCCCAACCTCCTTAATAGCATCCGTGAGAACCTCAAACTGAAAATCAGCATCTTTGTGATGCCCTGAACAATCAACTACCTTAAGAAAATATGGGCCCTTAGTACATGTAACCATGATGTTAATGAGTGGATGATGGCTAATGTTCGTCCACCCATCCATGACTATGCTGCATCTTGTCTTAACCCAACACTCCATCTTCTCCATCAACAAATTGATCTTGGAATAGTTCTTATCCAAGATCCTAGTCCTCCATCTCGTCTCACCTGGTGGCACATATGATGGTCCTCCCTTTGCCACCATCAATATCATATCCTTAAAATAAGGAGGTCGAGCAACATGAAACGGGATGCCATTGGCAAAGAAGAACTTGCCAATGGCATCATCTATCTCATCCTTGAGTTGCACATTAAACAAATCTGCAAAGTATGGCTAGATCTCTATTGCTGGCTATGTTGAAGTTGTGTCCTATGAGACAAAGTAGTAGGCACAGGTGCAGCTGTAGTATCATCAGGAACACCCCATAATTTATTTATTTCAACTTTGAATTTCAGGTTTTCTGGTGCTATCGAAAAACGACATATCCCCACACCTTTTCCTTTAATGAAAAGAATGTGTGCATTAACTCTAGTGATGTTGCCATACCACCCCTCACCACAAAATTTGCACTTCCACCTCCTTGTGCCACCAAATGTTGCCCCTTGTGGTTGCCTGCTTAGATCTTTTGTTGCAAATTGTTTGAGGAATTGGGATCAAAAAGACCCCTAGCATACTTTGCCAATAGTGCAGAAGGGCAATTTAAAGTACTTGCTTCACTTGCCATGGAACTAGTTTGGACTTCATGCTCAGCCCCATGGTCATCCCCGTCAGCCTTAGGTTCATATTCAGGATCAGTATCACTATGTGAATGAACCTCATCCTCACTCATGTTAATGTCATGAGAGCTCATCGTGACACTACAATAAACAAATCAATTCTATAAGTGCCTAGTTTCAACCTAGTTTAACAAATTTTAAAATTTCATGATGAATCTTGATGGAAAGATGAAAAAAAAAACAATGAGCCTTGAAATGAAAATTAAAAATATGAATATGCATTTGTAGCCATGTATATGAAATTATGATTAATTTTTTAATCATAATTTCATAGACATGTGGCTGCAAAGGCATATTCATGTTTTGATTTTCATTTCAATGCCCATTTCAAACATCAAACTACATTTTCAAAATGAATCTAAAAACTTGGAAAACAAAACAAAACAAAAAAATGAAAAAACTAAGAGAAACAATCATAAAACCCTAACTTGTGCTTGAAAAATCCTTCAAAATTGGTGCAGAATGCTCATCCTCTTCTTCTTTCTCCTTCTCACCCCTCTTGCACTTGCAGCACCTCAAACTCACTCTTTCACTCACTCTTCTCACTGGTTTTCCTCTTCTTCACCTAGCTGCTGCAAAACATCAAATGCATATGTCAGTAAAAAAATGAGAAATTAGAGACTTTTATTTCATTTAGAGGCTTTGAGATGGGTCCCACAATCCTTTAGGGTTCGGCCCCAGGCACAAAGACCAATAAAAATTAAAGAATTTTAAAAAAATTTGACTTTCAAAAACATCCCAGCGCGGGAGACATCTGGGCGTCTCCCGCATCTCTGAGACATTTCTCACGTCCAGGCGGCGGTGGAGGGATGACGAAGGGACGTCTCCCTGGTGTCTCCAAGTCCCCGAAACGTCGAGGATGGGGGGACGGCAAAAATTTTGGAGGGGGACGTGTCCCCGTGGAACACTGCATTTAGTCGATCATGGATGAGACCCTGCTAACAAGGCATTATCTACACTTATCAACATGGACAACCATTCTTTTGTAGTTACTAACATTTATGCCTCCAATGATGTTGGAAGATCTTCCCTCTAGTGTTGGATTGGTAATTCAATGTCTACCACCACTTGGGTTATGTGAAAACATTTTAATATGGTTGAGATGATGTGTGATAAATATGGCATGATTTTCATGCATTAGGCAATTGATGAAGACTAGCCTTCTATTTCACGCACAATAAATTGGGACTCTTTCATCCCAACATCAAAAGCCACAACAATCACACTCATTGATTTATCTAGAGAAAGTTTTGAGTTTAGTCTGAAAAAGTGTACAATATGCTTGATCGCATTATGATTTCAGCAAAATCTTTCTTTTCATTTGCCAATTATTTTTCCCTTCTAGTGGACCCTTTGCTCAATATTGTCCTTTCTAATCATTCCCCTATTCGATTCTACATTGAATGGCAACCTACTAATTCCAAGGCCAAAAAGACTCAAATTTTTCTCAACACATACTCATTGACTAATCATCCCACACCTGATGTGTCTAACACCCTAAGTTACCAGTTCGTTTACCAGTTCGTGTACGGGTACAAATACAGGTACGAGTACGGGAATATATATATGTGTCTAACACCCTAAGTTACCGGTTCGTGTACGGGTACAAATACAGGTACAAGTATGGGAATATATATATATATATGTATGTATATATATATATATATGTATGTATATATATATGTATGTATGTATACATACACATATAACATATATACATAAATACATACATATATGTATATACATACACATACATACATAAATACATACATATGCATATACATTTCACAACAAACCATACCCAATGTCTCCAAAAAGCTGGAATTTCCTATTACTGCCACCAATTACCCACTTGTTTATGTATGTATGTATCATGTCTGTATATATACATATGCATATAACATATATACATAAATAAATACACACATATACATACATAAATACATATATATGCATATACATTTAACAACAAACCATACCCAATGTCTCCAAAAAGCTTGCATTTCCTGTTACTGCACCAATTTTCTACCTGTTACTTGTTAACTTACATTAAAAATGCTTAAAAAAAGAACTTTTTTTTTTGGGGCGCTTGGGTGGGGGGGCACCCTTGGGTTTTGCTGGGTTCGGCCCAGGGTCCTTCCCGGGCACCCCGAGTTCCCTGGCGGGTCCTCCTATTCTCGGGAAGGACCCTAGGAGAACCCAAGAAGAACCAGTAAAGGACAAGGATCAGAACGTACCCACATGAGTATGGGAGGAAAAATAGAAGAACCCGATAACTTAGCTAAAACCTTGATCCTCAACCTACTCAACAAACAACTTCGATTGATTGGTTAACTAGTGTTATCAAACACGCCTCCTCTTTCCTTCCACTTTATGGCCAGCTATTGGTACAGTTTTGTTGCCACTCATATGAGGTTGTGAAGCCACTATTTCATTTGAACCCCATCCATTTGCTTCTACTTTGCAGTTCTGAGTAGCCACACTACATCAACAAAAGCATATTGCTAATAGTTATACGACCAAAGGCACTCAAACTGAAGCTCATCTACATTTGCTCAAACTAGAGGATCAAGCCCTTCAAAAAAAACCAAGCTCTTTGTGCTCACTACACTTCCCAAGCCATTAAATAAAAAGGATTTTCATTAGCTCATAACTAAAATTCCTAAAATCCTTCATCCTTTCATTTGTCATTATGAGGAGGTATTTAAACCTAAATACAATTCTCTTGAACAAGATCGTGTTTTACAACAATTCAGGTCAAGGTTGTCTCATTTTGGCTTTCCCATTCTCAACGAGGTTTTTGTGATCAGCTAATCACTCTTGTTGATCTCTGTGAAGCTAAGTTTTCCATGGCCAATGAAAAAGCTCTCAAATGGGATTGATTTCCTTGTTAGTTTTACAAGACTCTTTGAGAGTTGGAAGAGAGGATCTTCATAAAGTTTACCTTTAAGACTTTCATTCTAATTTCTCAAGAAAAATTATAAAGCATACCTAAGTCCAAAAATCCATGGAATATTTATAACTACAAATCGATTACTTTGCTCAATGTCTTCAAGGTAAACATGTTGTGTATCAAAATGGCTTCATCAAGTCTAGGTGTGTTTTCGGCAAGGATTAGCCTTGTGTATCAAATGGATTGTCCAAGCTCTCTAAAGTAATGAGAGTCGAAAATTTTTGGTGTCATTCCATCTCTATAGGTTGTTGTCCTTGTAGGAGGAAAGCTTGGAAGGGGATTGGCCTTCTCACCCTTCTTATCATGAAGAAGTATGTCTTGATTTATAGTATTGTTGTGATGAAAAGAATATCGAGATCCTATGAAGCCATCAAACGCTAGTTGGTATAGAATGACAATAACCATCACACAAGGCTTTCAATTAATCAATTATCTATATGGTGGTCTCTTGTTATCTCTTGTCAAGATAATCCTCTAGCCAAGACTCTATGGGTCTATGCTTTGAGTTTTTGAAAGAAAGGAATCAAGGCCCTTCTGGATCCTTTTTCTAGAAAGACTACGAATTTTCATTTCATGAAGCCAAAGTCAAGTTTCGATTGTCCAACCAAGAACCTCAAAACCTTCTTGATCATTATTGACTCTATGCCACCAAATATAATTCACCAAATTGGGGTTCATTGTTTCAAACTCTAGTGGAAGGTTTGAAAATAGTATGCTAACATATCATTTCGAATTACAAGCATTGTAAGGGTTATACTTGGCTTTCTTTGCATTTGTCTACAGTGCTTATTTTTAACCAAAGGTAGTTGTTACAATCCTCTTTGAGCACTTGGCAATTCAAGTTTCAAATTAATTGGTCAATCATTCTAGAGTTGAAGCTTGCTCATTTTTCCAAATATATTATTATCCTAGGCATTCTAGTTGGCTCAAAATTCACTCATATTGGGACCAAGGAACATTAACTCATATTCAACACCTCTTCTGGTTTTGTCCCAAATCTCAAGCTACTGAGACTTATATTCATGATTTTTTCAGACCCTTTCAACTTAGGCTATTCTCTTCGCACATGGTATTGTTAATTGATTGACATAGAATCCCCTCCAAATACACCTAGATTTGGAATTCTTGATGGGTGGAAATTCTTCTTAGCATATGAAAGGATAGGGATTTCAACTTTATTTTCTAGATATTCAGTTGATAGTTGATACTAACTTCTCACTTTACAATAAAGTTATAATTTGTCCTAATGTACTTACAGATATAGGTGCAAGACAACAAGGTTGTACTCGAGATGACATCTTCAAGAAATCTTGGATCATTGGCGTAATGCCCTATGAATTGTTGTCAATCTTCGTCCAATTCATGCCTCTAACCAAGGCCATTCTCCACCTCATTAACATCGTCGAGGGCATAACCACTCTATACATGGTGAAAAGGATGCACACTCTCAATCCTCTCAACCTCCTACGAGAAGATCTAGGGATCGAACTTTGAGGTGATGATCTTAGCCTACTCGAAACCACTATGCCTCACCCCAAGCTCTTGCTTGTGGGTTTGGTGGCTCTCCAAATTCTAGCATATTCCCTCATCTTGACAAATTCCCTCACCTTGATCTTGCTATATTGCATGTTACTAACAACAAACCCCTCTCGATGAACCAAAAAAATCTTGATGGCTAAGCTAGTTGAGAGTCTTCTATGGATACGCTGGACCTTATTGATGTATGGGGTAAATTGAATGATTAGGACCTTCCTCCACATGCTATTTTTTTATTTCTTACCACTTTTATATTTTAAAATTCAAAATATGACTTCTTCTAAACCTACCATTTTTTAAATAAATATAGTATTATTCTGTAAATAATAAAATATATATTTATTCGTAAAATAAAATAAATATATTCAAAAATTTCTATCATAAATTGCACACCAAAGGAGGCAAACCAAAGTCATAAAGTACAACGTTCACTTACACACCAACGGAAGACAACATGTCTTACAGGACAAAGTTAATAATAAAATCGGTTCCTTCCTTTTCCAATAAAATTTAAAATTTAAATTCCAATATCTTGAGAAGTTCACGAACTTGACAGGGTTGTATGTACGGTCTCCTCATTTAATGTGTTCACTTGATGTGACGAAATTCAATCCAATTGGAAACTCATAGATCCGCAAAGAATGTGAAGGGGAGATTAAACATTATGAATATTTTAATTCGTCTAGACAACCAAAATGTCCTGTGTGTTAAAAATATAAACTTTATTTAGTTACCAAGTGTCATGACTCATGTAAGAGACATCTATCTATACGTGTACTTAAGAATCTTTGGCTCCATATTTTTCATAGTAGAAAATATAATATCAATATTTTATACTCTCCAATTTTCTACATGCTATTATAGCCAGATTAGTGGGAAAATCGGGGTATAATTAAAAGTTGCAAAATAGATTGTGTGGAGAACTATACCATGGAGTCGCTAGTGTACCTGTTAAAGGAGATCGCTGAGATGTTGCAAGTCGCCTCATTTTTTTAATGTGGATCGCAAGAGATTGTTCAAAGCGGATCACTGAAGAAATAAATCACTATCTAGGAGAAAGTAGGCAAGCAGGGCCCATTTTATGAAGTTGTCGTTGTAGTTAATGACTTTAAAGGTGCCGAATAATAGATCACTGAATTATTGTCAAAAATGGCTCTAGGAAAATTCACCGCTAGCAATTCACCGACAAAAAATTCATCGTCAACAATTCACCGCCACCAGCAATTCACCGCCACAGAAAATTAACCGCCAAAAATTCATGCAATTAATTTTTCACAGTAAATAGTCATGGCGGTAAATTGTTAGCAGTGAATTTTTCATCGATGAATTGCTGGTGGTGAATTTTCCGTATGTCGTCAAAGATATGAAGTCGCAGAGGCAATAAAACTAAAGGCAAGTTCACAGATTTTATGTTGCCACCTGAATAAGGGTTTGCAGATGTAGATTGTTGTTTATAAGATTTTGTTCTGACGCAAAGGAGGAATCACCAAAGGGAAGGCCACCGTTCGGAGAATGGAAGTTGTAGTTTGAAGTTCAATGTAAAGAATTTTAGTGCAGCCAAAGGAGATTATTCACTATGTATTTGGTATGCAAAAGAGCTAGTTGTTTGTTAACTGTCGTTGCTTAATGTCACATCACTGTTTTTGTTTGAAGAAAAGTTAAAAGGTGATTGAGAAGAAAAAGAGGCCGTTGAACTAATTCTTGAAGCTGCAGAAAATTAAAAGGAAAATTGAGATCATTATTAGAAAGCCATAGGAATTAAAGCCCTCAAAAGGAAAACAAGTAAATCATAAGAACCTTAAACGAAAGTTCTAACGCAGGGTTCAAAGGCATATTGAAGACCTTCAAATTACTTTTTTCTTTTGCCACCTTTCAAAAGAAAAAGGATCTACCATTGATAAGAGAACAAGGGAATACACTTGCAAGTAATCATTAATTTCAATGCCGACAGGTTAGAGAGGAGTTCAAAATTATTTTTGAAAGTACACTTTATAAAGATTGTAGTTTCATTTGAAACCAAATTACAACATTGGTGAAGTGGCTTCAATACAGAAATAGTTTTCATTAAGGAAAGGACAAGTCATATAGCAAGATAACGAGACAAATCACAACCCAACTTTGGGATAAGTCATCAAATGGTTGGAGAAGGAAGGAGTCACTTTGATCAAAGGTTAATGTAAAAGCTATAATATTTTTATTTTGTGTTGGTTAGTAAAAAGGAAAGTTTAAAATTAATGCATGCAAAAGTTGTTCAAGAAAGGATTGTAGAACTCAGAATTATGTTGCATGTTTGCAAAGAAGCAAACAAATCTTTAAAGGAGAACACAAATTTCCAAGAAAGGTGTCAATTTGAGAAGATAAGCAACAAGTGCTCTTACATTTGAAGGAGATAATCACATGAAAATTATAGTCTATTTAAGGAGAAATTGAGGGTTTGAAAGAAGTCTAAAGAGATAGTAGATCATTTCAAATCATAGAAGAGTGGTGTGTGAAACCACTAAAATTAGTTGTCATCGAGTATTACATAAGTGTCCTTTTGTGGCTAAATTGTAACCATAAAAGGAAATTATTTTTCAGTGGGAAAGGTTTGTAAAAGAGAAAGGAAAGCAAATAAAAACCTAATATGTATGAAAAATACTTTGGAAGAAGAGATTGAAAAAATTAGATAAAAAATGAAGAATTAGAAACAGCAAATAGGTCACAAAGGGAAGATATATCAAAATTGAGAGAAGAAAATCTTTTGTTCAATGAATTACTTGAAGCTTATGTAAAGGAAAACCAGAATCTAAAGTCAAAACCTACACCATGTAATGTATCATGTGATACAAGTGATTTGTTTTATTCATTAGATGAATTGTTTGATAAATGTGATATACCTAAAGTCTCTCTTGATGAGAAGTGTAAGAAAGATAGCAATATTTTTGAATCTACAAATCTTGTTAGTTGTGAGGATAATGAGAAAGGATGTTCTTCAAAGAATGTTGGATTTAAGATAATCAAAAGAATGGGATATGAAGGAAAAGGTTTGGGAAAATATGGAAAAGGAATAATAGAGCCCATTGAGCCAATAGGAAGGCCAAAGTATGAAGGCCTTGGATATGCTAGTGGAAATAAAAAAAATGTTACAAGTTCAAACAAATTAATTCAAGAAATACAATACATACAATGTTCTAATTGTCATAGGCATGGAAATAAAAAAGAGATGTGATGGGATCTTCATCCTTGTAGTCTTTGTAGACTGAAGAACCATTCTGCGAAATTGTGTTGGAACAGACAGTGGAAGAAACAACCTTTAAAAAGATAGTATACAGATGGATTGTCGATGGATTGGTTTATCTAGTTTGAAAAAGGTCACAAATATGTTCAAAACGTTGTACAAGCATAAATATTTTGATGTCAGACTGAAAGCTAGAAAATAGTAGCTCCTATGGTTTAAGACATAAAACTACAAGTTTTCTCCTCTTTTCATTCAAGGAAACCCTAGAGATCTCAATCAATGGTAGAATGAGGGAAAGAGATCTTGCAATAGGGTGTCCTAGGGTCTAATTAGAAACTAAAGAGGGGTTCACCACCAAGCTAGGGCTTGGAAAGACTAATGAAATGCAAGACCTCATTTTTAAACCTAGTGCAATGCAAAACTTCACCAAATCACCTAAGAAATGAGACTGAAATGCATAATAACCAACTAAGAATCAACAAAGGTGCACCTGGACGAAGGATGAGGTCAGAACAAGCTCCAAAACCCTGAAATCTTGTTGTTTAATGCCCATTGGGACTCATACGCTAGTCTGGGTGATTTAGTCCTAGACTAGGATTTTTGTGCCAAAGCTAGAATCTATCAGTGTATGATCTGAATCTCCTGAAATCTGAAAAATGTGTTGCACTGGGACTCATACGCCACAAGTGGTGTATCAATCCCACTCTACTTTTTTGGAGGGTTAAGGCTTGATTCTGCTCTCCTATCTCTACTATTCCTTCCACACTTCGTTTTCGGATTTGAAACCCTAATTTGCACCTTATAGGTGACTTTTTGTGAAGATAACAACCTTGTAATAACTTGATGACTTTCTCCAACCTTGTAACTCAATCTTCAAAGGATATTCAAGCTCTGAGACACCTAGATCTACAATCATACATGTAAAGAGAGAGAAAAAATTGTTGATTGTTAAGATATAGGGGTTTGCTTTGGTCAAACCCCTTTTAGATAATTAAACCAAATGATGCAATAATGAAATAAGGACACGAAACATGAAACATGAACAATAATACCTTGAATGACGTCTTGTAAATCTGCAATCTAACATAAAGTGGCCATGAAGAATGCAGATCTTGATCTTGAATTAGGTGTAGAACAATGCTTAATCTTGGATCTAGGATGCTACATCACAACACTAGCTCAACAACATGTTTGATGCTTGATGATCTTGAGATGATGAAGGATCTTGAATTACTGCAACAAATGATGAAGAATTATGCCCTTGAATGCTTTAGAAATGATCTTGAATGCTCTCTTGACACTCTTGTAAAGTCATGGAATGCTTAACTCTTGATAGCTTAGCATGATATCATGAATGCTTATATGAAATAATGATTTGAGACCTTGTTTATATAGGCAATCCATCTAATATCCGGATTATTAGATCCCAAAGGTCAACATTCATGAAATTTTAACTTAAAACCCTAATTTCCTGCTCAAAACCCTAAAAAGGGGCCAAATGGGACTCATACGCCACTTGTGCCATATAGGTCCCATTTGGATGGGACTCATACACCCAAGGTGGCATATGGGTCCCACTAGGCCTTTTCAAGTGGAGGATTTGTCAGGGAGCTAAGAAATGAAGTATATTTGTTGGTTATGTCGAGATCTCGATTGAAATATGCCTCGAGATTGTTGGAAAAATGTGCCTCAAACTTACTGACATGAAACTCCTGAAAGAGAAAAATCAGTGAGACCCTCAGAATGTCTTACTGACTAGCAGCGGTGTTCTAAACTCCTGAAGAGATCAGATCGGTGTGACATTGCATCTGTCTTGCTGACGGAAGTCATCGGCAAGACATGGGCTATTGGTGTGAAATTTCTAACTCATTTTGTCCTGGCAGATCTCTTTCCGATGGGTTGGTTCCTAGTGATCATCGGGGAGACTCTTGGTGACGATGTCATCGGGGAGAGACATGAACCTTCAGAGTGACTCATTCCGACAGAGTATGTCTCACCAATGGTTTTACACATGACGTATACCAAAGAGACTCTTGTCGTTGGACATATCGAAGTGACATGAACTAGAGATATAAATCTCTTGCCGATGGATTTGCGTTCAATAAGACTCTAGCCGATGATACTTGGTCGGGGTGACATGAAGGTTCTATAAGAGACTTAGTGACAGAGCATGTCTGGCCGATGATTTTGCATTTGGTGTGATCTTGCCGATAAGGACAGTTAGTTTCCTTGCGACATCGAGAGACTTGAACTATAAGTCTGACTTCTCAGGATGTTGCCGATAGCCTTGGTCTTGTCGATGGCTCTGTGATCGGGCACTTTGGCATCGGTGAGACACGGTCTGGTGTCTCACCGACATGCGACACAGATTGAACTCATTTTGACTGAACGATTGTCCTACGTGGTCTGTTTTGGACCAATGAGCAAAGAAGAAGGAGAACCGTTGGCAATTGAACTGTTGTGACTGTTCTTGTGTGGAAGATCAACAGACCGTGAACTAAGAGGATTTCTCTAGAATGGTCGACGATGATGAACAGTTTTGGTGGTGAAAGAATTTGTTCGTATTGAGCACGAATTGATCAGTGTGTGAATTCATTGTATGCTTTTGAGAGCATTGAAATAGTGATGTTCCGTACAAGGTTGATCAGGGAAATGTTGCTGTTGTAAAATTGACATCTGAAAGTGAAGTCTAATCTCTGTATGTAATTTTGTTTACCGTAATACAAAGAAGCTTTACTTAGTGTGGTGGGTTTTTCTCCCGTAAGGGTTTTCCCATGTAAATCTAGTGTCCAATTGTGTATGTGTTTATTTCTCTATTCAATTAGTCTTTTCATGTGTATCTTATTGAACTGTAATTGCAAAATTTAAAGTCATATCTGCATTCTTCTCTGAGTTTTGGCATTAGGAGAGTTTGTTCCGCATCTTATTTTTCCTTACAAAGATGCATAATATAGGGTCTTAGGGGCCTATTAATGATGATATGAAGGTCATAAATGCAAGAGGGCCCAAAATGTGAAGGTGTAAATAAATACACTTTACAACATTAAATTAAGGCAAAATTAGGTATATTTAGCTTAAAAGGGCCCTAAATCCAATGTGAATGTGGAAAACACGTTACAACACTAGATCAAGGCAACATTAGGTCCATTTTAATGTTAATCATTCCCAAATAAAGTCATAAATTAGGTTTATTTAATTCACAAGGGCCCAAACAAGTATGAAAATGTAACAAACTACATTTTTTGACACTACACAAACAAATAACAAATCATGGTTAGATATCATCCTAGAAACCATATAATCTAATCTATGAATTTTGACTACTATAAAGGCTACTTGAATTCTATCCATGTAGTGGTATGAGATTTAAAGTTGGAGAACTCATATATGTAAAACTTGTATAGTTGATCCCAAAGATCATTGTTGAATGGTTGCAGCGTTGATTGCAAAAATCATTGTTGAACCTAAAAGTTGTGTAGTTGATCGCAAAGATCATTGTTCAATGGTTGTAGCGTTGATTGAAAAGATCATTGTTGAAACTAAAATTTGTACTCTTGACCACAAAGATCATTTTTTGAATGGTTGTGATTGCAAATATCATTTTTGAACCTAAAAATTTGAATTATTAATCGCAGAGATCGTTGTTGAATAGTTGTAGTGTTGATCACAAAGATCGTTGCTAAGATCGTTACGAATCATTGAACAAATTGATCGAAAAGATCGTTGTTGGAAGTGATTGAAAAGATAGTTGTTGAAATTGATCACAAAGTTTGTTGTTGAAATCGATCGAAAAGATCATTGTTGAAATTGATCGAAAAGATCATTGTTGAAATTGATCAAAAAGATCGTTGCTGAAGTTGATCGTAGAGATTATTTCTAAATCTATGAAGCTCTTGATCGTAAAGATCATTGGGAATGCTTCAATTATTTTATTGATATAACTATGGAGAATGTCTTACATTGGACAAAGCTGGACAAAAGTAGTCAAACCTATTCAAAAGAAGGTTAAGTTTTCATACTTTCAAGAAGACATTTTTGTTAAGTATTCCTCATTTGTACATGGGTAGCTAATAATCCTATTTGTTGTAGGTGGCCCCCATCATCTAGTTAAGTTTTGTGATAAAATAAAGTTTATGGGGGGCTGTTAAAAAAAAAAACTTTATTTATTTACCAAGTGTCATGTCTCATGTACGAGACACACCTATCCATACATGTACTTAAGGATCTTTAGATCCATATTTTTAATAGTAGAAAATATAATATCAATGTTTTATACTCTCCAATTTTCCACACTATCAACCATATGTGAGTTTATGAATTAAATATTTCTTAAGTTTTGTAATTTAAAATCATTACTAATTAGGCTGCCATATCAGGGAATATACCAAGGATTATACCATAAATAGGAGAACTTGATTGCATCAGTCTAGGAAATTTCCAGAAGCTAGGAGATCAATATAGACCTAAAGCCAAAGAAGTAATGTAGCTGAATATGAGTGAGAAAATATCTATCTATGAGTGACAAAACGAGGCATGGATTGCAAGGTACCAAAATAAATAGACATCCTACAATATGAATATAAAGCCTTAGCATTTAATGAAATCTACTGTTTCCTCAAGAACTGGCCAAAAGATAGAGGAAAAATACAGACAACAGAAGGAACAAATAGGCCACCCTATCTATTACAGTAATCACGATAGTCACATGATAATTATTAATAAGTCCCTGATTACTTTAGTTCACTTAAGCTAAACTTGGAAGTGCTTTTTAATTATTAGATTGGGCTAATTATAGGTCTAGTTGTCTCATTGCATGAGATTAAGACACTTGGCACAATCTAATGCAATCCTTCTCTAGGGTTTTCTTTTGCATGCTTTTATAGGCATGCACATTCATTGTAATCATAACATCCATTACAATTCAGAACCATTCAAGTTAATACATTGCACATATCAGTGCTCTTTTGAATTCAATCTTTTCTCTCTTGGTTGCATAACAAATAAGTTGCTTTGATCTTTCTTTTGTGATAGGATAATTGCTCTTAGGTGATTTTTGGGTGTTGTGGAGTTCAATCATCAACTTCAACATGGTATCAAAGCTCCAAATCTGTATCCTCCTGTCCAAATTTTGAGAGATCCTATCTTGAGAAAAATCTTCTGGTATTTTAATATGTTTTTCTAAAAAATTCAAAAAAAAATTATCATCATCAATTTTGCTTTTCTTTTTCTTTTTTATAAAACCAATAAAAAAAAGGAAAAAACAAAATAAAATCAAAACAAAAGAGAAAAAAAAAGTAAAACAAAACAAAAAAAAAATCTTTTAAAAAAAATGTCACCCACTAGCCACTAGTTAAAGCTTTTTGCCTTTTTTAACCTATTTTCGTAAATCGGTCATAACTATTGCATAAGTTGTCGAAATTGGGAAACAAGATATCATCAGAAAGTTGGTTCCAAGCACTTTCCAGTGGTGCTGGTCTCATTACCATATTTTTCTGTTGGTTCTTTGTATTCTCAATCAAAGTTAGATCTTCATTTTGTGCTTCAAAGCT
>VDFB02058242.1:48195886-48307080 GCA_007258455.2 Sequoia sempervirens
ATCTAACCAAGTGGAAGCACTAGATATCAGAGTTACGAATCTAAATTCAAAAGAATTATAATTTTATCCTTCATGGAAAAAAAGTTATGCATTATACGGTGTGCGTCACTTTTTTAAAAATGTTGTTTTTTGAAAAAACCAGTTTTCGTGGGAGATGGAAAAAGAAGTGCAATTTGATTCCAAAAATTTTGAAAAAAATATTTTTAGAATCTAAGGACAAAATGTGACAAGACTCTAGTTTGCATCATCTCCAAAATCCTCACGGTTTAACCGCTATAGATGCCTGAATGTGAAGTTTTAGTTAAACAAAAAAAATCAGTGTCCAGTTTGGCCAAAAATTGTAAACCACTATTGTGGGATCACCCAATCACATCAACAAAATGAACTATCAATACAAGTCCAAGGGTGATTTTAAGAGGATACATAAGGAGTTTCATGTTGGTGATGAGGTAATGGTACACTTGAGAAAAGAAAGATTTCCAGTTTGTACCTATAACAAGTTAAAAATGAAGAAGTTTGGGCCTTGTCAAATTGTGAGAAGGCATGATTCAGGTAATGCATATGAAGTAGAGTTTCCTAGTGGGCTTAATATTTCACCTATTTTTAATATTTATGATCTAACAAAGTTTCATGAAGCTAAAATTGATGAAGGTACCATAGGTGAAACAATTCATGTACCAACACCTACCTAAGAAGAGGGGAAAATAGAGGCAATTTTGGACCGCAGGGTGAGTAGGAGTACAAAGAACAAGCAATACTTTGAGTACTTGGTCAAATGATTTGGAAGGCATGTTGAGGAGTCATCTGGGAAGTTAGAAGCTAAAGTTGAACATATTGGTTACCCTCTTGAGAAGTGACAGGGTCACTTTTCTTCTACCCTGGGTGACTGATGCAAGAGCATCCAAGGTGTAAAGGAAATCCTCTGTCACCAAAAATATTATATTTTTTCTTTGTTGATTTTAATAAAGTCTTAGGTGATAGGAAAATAATAATTTCATTTGCAACAATGTATTTTCCCTTTTTGTGAAAATGTGAATGTAAAACCAATGGGGAAAAGGTATTCGGTGAAAGTATCTTGTAAGGGAATATGCCTTTTGGGCATCCCACTTTTAGAGGAGGTCAAAGAGTCATATTTGCATGTACATGTGTCATGTGTTATCATAAAGTGGGATTAATCCAAAAGAATATTCCATGTTGCTTGCATGTCTTTGCATGCACCAACTATTATGACAGGTTGTAAGGAATCTGTAAGAGGTATAAGTTGTCATAGTATCTCAAATTTAATTGGCCAAGTGTTTAGGCACCCAAGAAAGGGCTGACACGCATTGGACCACATTTCCTCATGGCATATTTTCCACTCCCAAGGTTGGGCGTACTTTCCTCAAGGTGGTTCTAGTTGTTGGTTTTGGAAAACTATGAGTTGTTTTCTCCTTCTACTTCCTCTATATTATTCATGCCTTTTCATTTTTGAGGGGGGCTTGGAGAAGTGAATATTGCATACCCAGATGCTGTAAAAAAATTTCCATATTGTTGAAGACATGTTTGTTGCAAGTGTTACATGTGATATTGAAGAGGATCCCATGAGCTTCAATATTTTGTAATCTTTTGCATATTTGAAGATAATAAAAATTGCATATTTTATCTTGCAAATTTTGTTCTTGTTATGTATTTTTAGCCTTCAAGTGTTATATTTTGTGAAGTTTTGTAATCATGTTTGAAAGGGAGAGTCTCCCTTTTCATCAGTGGTATCAGAAAGGGTCATCTTGAGCCGGTAAACAGAGCATTGAAGAGAGGCATTTTGCAGTAGGACCTGTGAGTTGTGAGTGAAGATTAAAATGTCTCCAAGAGTTTCCAACCATGGTAGAGGTAGAGGCAAAGGTGGTGGAGGAAGAGACCCTCCTAGAGATGAAAATAGAGCCCTCAAAAGGAAATTAGAAACTTTGCAGGAAGAGATTCGTAGAAGAGAAGTGCATAGAGAAAGAGATGATACTGGAGATAAAATTGAAGAGGAAGAAGAGGAACAAATTGATCTTGGAGAAATTATACTATTGAGAGCAATATCAAACATTGGAAGGAAACCAAAAATGGAGGTTTCAACCTTTAATGGAAGCCTAAATCCTGAAGAGTTGATAGACTGGATTAATGACATGGAAGAGTTTTTCAAGTTTGAAGACCCTCACAAAGTGAGGTATGCAAAAAAAAATCTAAAAGGCCATGCAAGAATTTGGTGGAAAGAAATACAGCTTGAAAGAGGAAGACAAGGGAAATACAAAATTTCTAGATGGGATAGAATAGAGGAAAAATTGAAGAGACAATTCATCCCAGTAGATTATGAATTGGAGCTGCTCAAAAAGATGCAAAGATTAAGGCAAGGAACGAGGATGGTGGAAGAATACACGGAAGAATTTCACAAGGTCCTTATTCGAATAGGACATTTTGAAGCAAATAAGGAGAAATTAGCTCGTTACATTAATGGGATAAAACCTAGTATACAAGAAGAATGGGCATTGGTGAGAATAACCACCATTGAAGACACTTATCAATTTTCATTCAAAGTTGAATAAAGATTAAACAGAAAATTTGAAAGTAAACAAAGAGGAAGAGGTCGTGACGAAAGAAACAAAAGAAGAATTTATAATGGAAATCAGAAAAAATAAGAAATTTGAAGACCAAGGCAGTAGAAAAAATCAAAAATAAAAAAATTATCACCCTCCTAGAGATCAAAATCCAAGAGGTAGAGGAAGATCGGGTAGAGGATTCAAAAGAGGTGGCTTTCAAGGAACCTGTTTTCGATGTAGTGAAGATGGGCATAGAGCTTATGACTGCCCTCACAATAAATAAAAAACCAATAAAAGACCTGAAAATCATAATAGAGCAGAAAAAATCAATGAGGAGGATGCATTCTCATCGCATTCTAAAGAAGCGGTAGAAGGTGAAGTCTTAATGAAAAGAAGAGCATTGTTGAATGAAGAAGGTGAACCAGTTCAAAGAAAGAGATTATTCAAGACAAGATGAAAATGTGAATGGAAAGCTTGTAATGTCATCATAGATAGTGGAAGCACAAATAACTTGGTATTCAAAGAAATGGTGGGAAAATTGAACCTATAAAGGAGGAAGCACCCAAAACCGTACTAAATTTCATGGCTACAAGATAATCAAAAAGCTTTTGATCAGTGAGCAATGTTTGGTAAAATTTAAAATAGGAGGATGATTTGATGAAATATTGTGTGATATAATTCCCATGGATGCATGCCATATTTTTTTAGGGAGGCCTTGGCAGTATGATAGGAAAGCAATGCATGATGGTTGAGCTAATACATACACCATAACTAAAGACGGTGTGAAGCTTAAATTGAAACCTTTGAAAGAAGATTTGGTTCAAGTTTTTGGTAATGCAAGAGTTTTTTTAGTTGATGCAAGAAAATTTCTAGATGGTATGAGGCATGAGAAAGTTTTTTTTAATTTGATTCCTAAAACTAACTGTGAAAATGTGGAAGATGTTCCAGTGGAGGTTGCAAATTTGTTACAAGAATTTATAGAAATTATTTCGGACAAAGCACCTGGGGGGCTGCCACCCATGAGGAAGAGAAGTCATAAAATTGATCTAATACTAGGAGAAATTTTTCCTAACAAAGCATCCCATAGAATGTCTCCAACTGAGAGTGAAGAGTTGAACAAGCAAGTTCAAGAACTGTTGTAGAAAGGCTAGATTTGATAGAGCCTAAGCCCATGTGCAATGCATGTTGTTTTGGCACCAAAGAAAGGAGGAGAATGGAGGATGTGCATGGATTCAAGGGCTATCAATAAAATCACCATCAAATATAGATTCCTGCTACCTAGAATGGATGATATCATGGATTGTTTGAGTGGAACTGAATACTTCACTAAGATTGACTTGAAGATTGGTTATCATCAAATACGAATACGAGAAGGTGATGAGTGGAAAACAACTTTCAAGACTAAGGAAGGTTTGTATGAATGGTTTTTCATTCCTTTCAGACTAACCAATGCTCCTAGTATGTTATGAGGTTGATGAATGAAGTACTGAAAGAGTTTTTGGGCAGATTTGTTATTGTTTATCTAGATGATATATTGCTATTTAGTAAGACACTAGAGGAGCATTTGATGCATATCAGATTTGTTTTTGAAAATTTGAAGGAAGAAAATTTTCTCATTAACTTGAAAAGGTGCAGATTTTTGAAGAGGGAATTGGTATACTTGGGTTTTGTTATTTGCAGGAGAAGGTCTCAAGATGGACCCAGGAAAGGTGAAAGCTATTTTATAATGGCCTACACCTAGAAGTGCTACTAAGGTGAGATCATTTCATGGTTTGGAAATTTTTTATAGAAATTTTATTGGAGATCTCAATAGTATATATGCACCACTAACTGAGACCATGAGAGGAGATAAAAGAGATTTTAGATGGACTACAGGGGCAGCAAGAATTTTTGATTTGTTGAAGGCGAAAGTTATTAAGCAACCTGTTTTAGCACTTCCAAATTGTAGCAAGGTATTCCAAGTTGATTGTGATGCGAGTGGTAATGTGATTGGAGTTGTCCTAATTCAAGAAGATAAACCTATTTCTTACTTTAGTGAGAAGTGTTTTCTCCTAATAGTGCACCCTTGTTGAGTAAACAACTTATTGGTGAAACATTGGAAATCCTTGTTGATTGTGGGCTTAGATAATGGAAGCTAACCTCCAAAGTAAGTTGGCTCTTATGGTGCTCACCTAAGAACTACTTCTTGTTGGGAAAAGGGTAAGAAAGATTACATAAAATAATACCTATGAGTAAGGTGATGCACCAAAAGAGCTAGCTTACTCTAGAGGTTAGCTTCCATTATCTAAGCCCACAATCAGGGAGGCTTTCCAATGTTTCACCAATAGGTTGAGTTTACTCACTAAGGGTGCACTATTAGGAGACAACAGTTTTTGGCACGCTTGGTGGGATTGTTTGGACTATCTTAGTTCAAAAATTTATCATGCATTGTTGATATTGGTGTGTATGTCAGCAAAATCTACCTTTGGAGGCAAGGAAAACACACACCTGGTGGCTCTAGAAAGAAATAACTACTGGTTTCAAGAAGAAAAGTGCTGGTATGTACCTATTTTACTAAAAATCAGACATGATTTTTATTATTGTAAGGGGATTTCAATGAGTTTCCAACTCATATAAATGTTGCAATATGTCTTTGTTTCAAAGAAATATGTCTTATTTTCCACCATTTCATGAAAATACTATCCATACACCATCTTATGAGCTATATCACAGTGGTCACATAGTTGGTTTTAGTCCAAACAATTCATCAACAGTGAATAACCAACAAGTCTATCATGCTTACTAACCACTCACCCATGCTCAAGCTTAATATCAATCCCAAGGTCACCATTTTTCCAATAATCAACAAGTTTGTTATTACAACCAACCTCAAGAGTTCCAAACCATTGAAAGTTGGTTTCAAAATATTGATAACATGGGTTTTTCTAAGATTCTAGAAGCATGATGTTAGAGTTCAATTAGCGGTTGGATGACCTCCAGAAGCATCAAGAATTTTATTTGCAGTAGGATAAATGGGCTTATCAAGCCTATCTTCATGAATAAGAGTTGCTAGCACATAGAAGGAAACATGAGGAAGAGCTTGCAAGAGAGGTGGAGCCAAAAGAAGAAAAAAGAAGTGTTTTTTTGGCCAAAAGTTGGAAGCTCAATCAACCCTTTCATTTCCAAAACCATTTTTTGAAAAGGGTATTCCTATGTTTACTACATTATGCCCCATACAAAATCAACCTATACTTGAATAGGTTCAGCCTACACCCTCTCAAGAATAACCTTCTCCAAAGCTTGTGGCCTCAAGAGCCTCAAGAAAATCAAACTTCTTGTCCAAGTATAATCAGACCATCCATAAATGCACCCATTGATGTTTTATTTTCTTAGAATAATCAAATTGTAAATCAAGAAAAAGAGGTGGTTATAGAGAAATAAATAGGTCATTAGTTGTTGTTATGTTTGAAAAAGACCTTGAAAATGATAAATCAGATGTGATAACAAAGGTAAATAAATTTGTAGATGAAGAACAAAAGAATACATAAGTACAAATGGTTGATAGTTTTCAGATTCTCACTAATTTATTTGATGAATTTCTACTATTTGTGAATGAAGAAGAGGTTCAAATTCATAGTACAACCATGCCAACTACAGAAATACATGAAGTAGTTCAAAAATTTGATGTTTTGACTCTTCAATAGAGATGCAACAAGGTAATAAACAACCCACTCCCACAACAAAATGAAAATGATATTGAAGAAGACTATTTTTTGGATGATCTTGAAACTTTTGTTTCAAATTTATATGTCAAATAGTCATCTTTTGAAGGAGTAAATGTGGGTCAACAAGTTGAAGAGGCAAAAGAGGGTGTTGAAACTCAAGATTTGACTAATTTATTTGTTGAACTTCCTTTAACTGTTAGTATTGAGGAAGAAAATGTATGTGAGCTAACAAAATTGATAATTTGTGATCAGCTAGAGCATGAAAGTGGCATTGTTAGAATATTGATCCATGAGAAAATAAATGAGGACAGCTTGGTTGTGGAGGATCACGAGGTTGAAGGCATGATTCAACCAAAGGAAGAAATAGTTGTGGTTAAGGAGACAGTTGATAAGAGTGAAACTAGCAAGAGTAGTTCCAAATTTGTCCTGTCAACAGGATGTCCAATTAAATATATTGCTAGAGTGAAGGCCAACAAGAAGATTCTTATCATGCTCGCACCCAAGCATGAAGGTGCAGTTGAAGAGGAGCAGATTCAAGTCACTTTTCCACCTTAGGGTAGTAGTTTTTATATTCCATATGAAAAGGTTAGTGAGTTTGTATATGTTCTTCAGGATTTCTTGCAGTTGTTTTTTAGCTTTTTGTCCATTGTTCATTTTCATGTAGTTGTTCTAAATCATGTAAAGCATTGTATATTCTATAGAAAAAGAAGCTACATCACCCAACTAGTGAATGGTTTCATTTGAGTTAGTGTCGTTCTTGGTTAGTGTAGAGTAGGGTTAATTTTCATTTTGTCTAAGTGTTGTTTTGCACAATTAGTCAGTTGTTCTAAGTCTTTTGGTAGGTGGAATAAGATTTGAAGGTGTCATACACTATTTTGGATGAGTTACAACAATATGCAAGACTATTTATTAAGTTTTTTCAAGTTCCTCTTGACTCTGTGCCCAATGGATAAGTTTAGGCAACTGGTCTAAGATGCTTAGCAAGCAAGCATTCCACAGAGGTCGCCAAAATTGTTAACATATTCCAATCCCTAAGATTAGAATATATATAAAAGTTGTAAAAGGGGGTCTTATACTAGGTTCAAAGGGTAGAGTTTATTAAGCTTAGGGTCAAGGAGTAAAGCATAAAACTTAAAAGATAGTATTTGCATAGTTCCATGTGACAAATATGTGTAAAGGGATATGCATCTTGAATATTCAAGGAATTCAAATGAATATAAGAAAGGTCAGTAATTAAAAGATAATTGTGATCAAATTTTAGTGGCATTATATCAAAGGAAACATAAGGTGAGATAGTCATGTCATTCAGAGATTCAATATACATATATCAACATTAGAGGGAAAAGGATAGTATTGTAGTATGACAGCTAGGTATCACAACCTAAAATTCAAAGCCATGATCATGTTGATAGTGGCCAATTATGAAGAGCATTGGAGGAAATTGAAAGACCACATAGATATGATGTATAAAGAAGTTAAAAACCCAGGTTGAAGCTTTATGAATTTGATTCTATAAATTTAAAGGTCTTTCAACATAAAGACTCAATTTGATCATGAAGAGCATGGTACAACTCAAGTCGATGGGCATTGGTTCTCAATCATAGTGGAATTTTTAGCTCAATTACCACTACTACCCACATTTAGTTATCAAGCTAAACTAAAGTTTGCAAAAAAGGTGAATCCAAATTCGGGAAACACTCAAACAGTCTCTTAACAATAGATTAGTTCAGATTATACAACATTTGATCTTGTCTAGGAAAAAGGTTTTATTGTGCTTGATTCAAATCTAATTTTGAATCTTCATAATGTTTTTTCTAATGGAAATGAGAATTTACAGGTTGTAGGCTTAAGTGAGGTGATTGTTCATTGTACTAGTAATTTTGAGATAGTGTTTGCAAGGTTTATATGAGACTTTTGCATGTTCTACTATTAGTAGTTGAGGGTGTTAGGTGAAAATTCTTTATTCTATGCATTTTTATGGGCCAGTGGTAAGAGATAGATGCTACAATGGTCTTCAATCCCAAACAATAGTGAGTGGTCAGGCACATTTCAATCATGAAAGGATCAGTGGACAAGGGCTCGGTTGGACAAGAGAGGGTGGTGGAGATTTTAAAAGAAAGACCCAAGGCCTATGGGAAAACTAGGTGAAAGTGTGAAGATAAGGTGTTACTATTCTAATGTGGCACAAAAATGAGTCAACCAGTTTGTAATATAGCATGACATTTATGGATGACCAACATAAGACTAATCATGGTCGGGTTTCCTTTGGATGTGTGAAGATCTCAAGCTCGATATAACATATTTAGACAAAAGGAAAAGAAATAGACAATACAACATGAGATTTTATTTTTTCCATGGAGCATCAAGATATTAGGCAAGTTGATCGGGCAAGTTGTCAAGTTTGAAAGAGTCCAAGCTATTGAACCCCATGTGGGCATATATTTTTCTCTAGATGGTGATGGCTTTGTTGTGTGTCATGGGAATGATTGAAAAAGGGTGCACACAAGAGAAATAGATGCCATGAGGTTGGACATGTGCAAGCGATAGGTGATGACCTCCCCAACAGCAAATTCAAATCAAATCATGTGGAGGCAATGGCGGGTTTTTTGCAAGGTTGGTCTGAACATATCTGATGCAACATGATATGGAGTGTCCATTGTGTTTTGTGGCATTCTATGGTTTCACCTTTTTCATGGGGTTGTTTCCACTATGTGTGTCATGCCAATGACTCAAAGTTTTGATCATGAGTAAATGGTAGTTGCAAGCATAAGTCAAATTCACAAAGATATTACAAAAGATGGTATTAGAAGTTGCAGTGAAGACACAATGGAACTTTCTAATGGGAGAGTTCTATCAATAGAGCTTGTTCAAATAATGGAATTGCTAAGGTCGATAGAAGATGATGTGCAAACCTCTGATCAGTATGAGTATGGCAGAAAAATAAAAGGCCGCGGAGAATTTTTTCCAAGGAGAATACGACAAGAGCAAAGTCAACAAAGTTTCCACGAAGCGTTAGTAGTTTCAAGTTGTTTATACTCCTTGGTTCTTTGGTTTTTTTTTGCTGTTGTTGAAGATTTTTTATGGCCTAGACAATGGAAGCAACTCATAAATCAAGTAACATGGTAATCTCATGAAGGAAAAGACAAAGTCTATCTAGGACCTATGATAGAATCTTTGAAAGACATAAGGTGTTGAAGGTTATTTTTTTTAAACATAGTTGAATGTTATAATGTCATAGTCAAAAAAAGATTCCTGAGTGGTCTAGTTATACTAAAAGAAGAGGATAGGAGGAAACTCACAGATGTTTGTGTAGTAGTATGAGCTTTGTAAAAAATTTGAGTACGGAAATAAAATAAATGCAATATATCAATGCTTCATAGGAATTGTCAGATAAGGGATCTCAATAAATGAAACTAAAGAGTCCAAAGACTAATCAGCAAAAGGTCCATCAAAGGATTGAAACATAATGTTTAGGATAATGAATTAATGTTAAGTTATCTTTTCAAGGCATTCTATTGATCATAAAGTGGATTGAACTCCATCAAACATGGAGGCAATGAAGATCAAGAAACATAATAGAGAAGATATAGGAATTGACATAGGAAAAAGTAGTTGAAGAGATATAGGACACATGTCCTATATTCATGAAGCGAGCAGTTTGAAAAGTAATGGCCAGCAAGAGCAAAAGAAGATGCATCATCATCATAGTTGAAGAAGTCAAACTATTAATCCTCCTACACCTTGCTAAGAATTTTATTTTGTTTTCAATGGAGACAAACAAAGGAAACAGGTTTTTGAGTGCTCATATGCAGAGGAAGCAGTCAAACTCAAGGAAAAGTGGCCATTTAATGATCTTTAAGACTTTGTTTTATTTCTCTTTCCAACGTAGGATGGATTAAAGGAAAATTAACTTCATTTTTTAAGTTAGTTCTTTTCACTCTCATGCTTCATTGTAACTCATTTTTGGAGTTCTTTTAGCAAGAGACAACATTGTAACTCTTTTACAGACTTGTACTCAATTGTATTTTTACCTATCAATCAATAAAATCAAATTATTTTTCCTTCTGAATATTGTATATTGTGCGATAACATGAGATTATTGATTTTTCCTTGCGATGTTAATGTTTATCCTTGGTTCTAGTCTAGTTTCTCATTGCCTTTATGCAGAAGTGCATGTTTGTGCAGGTCATAGTTCATGTTCTACTAGTTTAGTGCAGGATTCAGCCATGAAGTCAAACATTTGAGCCTCTAAGAAGGTCATTTGTTGTTCCTCTTTAGTTTTTCCATAAACTTCAAAGCCTTTCTATGAAGAACTTCAATATTTGAGTAGTCAAGTGAAGCTAAATCAAAGGAATATGAAATGGGTAGAGTTCTTACAAAGTTATACTTTTGTTTTGAAACCTAGGAGTGGGAAGTCTAACTGGGTTGTAGATGCTTTGAGTAGAAGACAAGGTTTTTTGATTGAAATGCAGGTTGAGGTTGTTGGATTCAATGAGTTGGAGTTGTATGAAGAGGATCCAAATGTTGGAGAGGCTTGGAAGGCTTGCAAAGAGCCTATTCTTTGTGATAGGACTAAGTGGTTGGATTATTTAATCAAAGATGGTATGTTGTTCAAATAAATTTTTTTAGGGAAATAGTGAGATTACATGGTCTTCTGAAGAGCTTACAAAGTTTGTGGGGTACTTTTGGAGGACCTTATAGAAGAAGATGAAGATTGATTTGAAGTTTTGTTCAACCTACCATCCACAAACAGATGGTCAAATAGAGGTGGTAAACAGAAGCTTGGGTAATATGTTGAGATGCCTAGTTTGAGATAAGCCAAAAGGGTGGGATTTGATTCTACCTCAACTAGAATTTGCATATAACAAATTGGTGAATAGAAGTACTCATAATTCTCCATTCCAAATTGTTTATGGAAGTAACCCAAGAGTTTTTTTAGACTTGAAAAAGATTGAAAATGTTGACAAGAAGAGTGCAAAAGCAAAGGACTTTGTCGAGCACATAAAGAGCATACATGAGGAGGTATGGAATCACATCAACAAAATGAAATTTCAATACAAGTCCAAGGCTGATTTGAAGAAGAGACATAAGGAGTTTCAGGTTGGTGATGAGGTAATGGTACACTTGAGAAAATAAAGATTTTCAGTTGGTACCTATAACAAGTTAAAAATGAAGAAGTTTGGGCCTTGTCGAATTGTGAGTAGGCATGATTTAGGTAATGCATATGAAGTGGAGTTTCCTAGTGGACTTAATATTTCACCTATTTTTAGTATTTCTAATCTAACAAATTTTCATGAAGCTGAAAATTATGAAGGTACCATAGGTGAAAAAATTCATATACCAACACCTACTTCACATGAGGGGAAAATAGAGGCAATTTTGGACCACAGGGTGAGGAGTACAAGGCACAAGCAATACTTTGAGTACTTGGAAAATGGTTTGAAATGCCTATTGAGAACTCATCTTGGTTGTCAGAATCTGAAGTTGAATGTCTTAGTTACCTTCTTGAGAAGTGATAGGGTCACTTTTCTTCTACCCTGGGTGTCTAATGCAAGAGCATCCAAGGTGTAAAGGAAATCATGTGTCACCAAAAATATTTTAATTTTTCTTTTATTGATTTTAATAAAGTCTTAGGTGATAGGAAAATAATAATTTCATTTGCAACAATGTACTTTCCTTTTTTGTGAAAATGTGAATGTAAAACCAATGGGGAAAAGGTCTTGGTAATTTGGTAAAAGTATCTTGCAAGGGAATATTCCTTTTGGGCATCCCACTTTTGGAGGAGATCAAAGAGTTATGTTTGCATGTACATGTGTCATATGTTGTCATAAAGTGGGTTTCCAGAAGAATATTGCATGTTTCTTGCATGTCTTTGCATGCAACAACTGTTATGACAGGTTGTAAGGAATTTGTAAGAGGTGTAAGTTGTCATAGCATCTCAAATTTGATTGGCCAAGTGTCTGGGCACCCAAGAAAGGGTTGACATGCATTGGACCACATTTCCTCATGGCATATTTTCCACTTCCAAGGTTGGGTGTACTTTCCTCAAGGTGGTTTTAGTTGGTGGTTTTGGAAAACTATGAGTTATTTTCTCCTTCTACTTCCTCTATATTATTCATGCCTTTTCATTTTTCAGGGGGGCTTGGAGAAGTGAAGATTGCATACCTAGATGCTACTGAAATTTTTCCAAATTGTTGAAGACGTATTTGTTGTAGTTTTTTCATGTGAGATTGAAGAGGAGCCCATGAGCTTCAATATTTTGTAATCTTTTTCATATTTGAAGATAATAAAATTTGCATATTTTCTCTTCCAAATTATGTTCTTGTTATGTATTTGCAGTCTTCATGTGTTATGTTTTGTGAAGTTTTGTAATCAGATTTGAAAGGGAGAGTCTCCCTTTTCATCAATAGAGATCCTGATACTTAGCCATTCCCAAATGATCTTGTTTTAGATTGTCTTGTGTCTCTTCATTTTTTAGAAAGGATACCCTATGACTATGGTACTATGCGGGAGTTTGAAGATTTGGAATACTTTGAATCTTTCGATGAGGATGACAAGGTTTCTTCAGATGCTCCTTCTCAATTAGAGACAGTTTTTGTACCTTCACCTTCATTGATTCCTTATGCAGATTCATTGATTGAGGCTCCCATCATTCATGTTTAGCAAGACCATTCATCTTTTGTTGGTGATTCATTGAGAACTTCCAATGATTCATTGCAACAGGTATCTCATTGTCTTCCTAATTGGGATTCCTATTTATCAAACATTGCATTCTTGTTTGTGGAGTCTCACATTTCAGATTTGGAAGAAACATTTGAGGGGTTATCTCTCCTCTTTGATGGAAATCATTGCACAATTTTTTTCAAACCATCTTCGTCTTTGGATCTTGTTCAACATCATTTTCTACATAGTCCTAGTTTTCCACCTTCTTCTTTGATTGTGCATGTACCTAATTTGATTGTGGCATCTTCATCTTTAGTGGAAAAGGAAACACATGATCAACTTTCAGAAACATCATCATACATATTTATGATTCTTTGTTTCAATTCATATCCAAAATGGGAAGCATTTCTACATTTGTACTTGGTTTTGTTTCTTCTAAAAGTGAGACAAGTTGTTTTTTGACATTGGATCATGTTTTGTCTTCAAGCACTTACCATTTTTGTAGGAGATTATACATTGTGGGGGGGGCCTACATAGTCTCTCTCTTTCCCTCTTATGGGGGGGCTATTGATTGCAATTTCCATATGTGACGAATGGTGTACTTTGGGGGTGTCATGGAGTCCTCCATCTTTCATCACTTAATTTTTTCTTTTCTCTCTTTTGGTGAGGAAATTTTTCCCATTGGGTTCTCTCCTTTTCTCCATTTTTGAGAGATTGCATTTGCATTTCTACATGGGTACCTAAAATGTCCTTGTAGCTGGGACCCATCTTTGCATTTTTTTTGCATAATTTGCATAATAATCTTCTCCCTGATTTGCACTTAATAGGGGGTGTTGGTGTGAATATGTCTTGTACCTAGTAATTTATCTTGATAGGGACTTAGGTGACTTATTCACATGTTAAGTTTACTTAGGATATAAGATTATTTCTAGAAGTCTTAGTTGGCATGTATATAACTTATCTTATCTAGCTTGTAATGTTTGATTCCTAGGTAGTTAGGTTGTTAGTTATCACATGTCAAAGGATTAAGACACATGCCACAATCATGTTCAATCCTATTCCTCACTTTTCCTATATAAGCAAGGTCATTGTACTCATATGTAATATACTTCATACCTCATCATCATTTTTATAGGTCTTAATATCAAGCAAGCTCATATTCTTGCATACCCTCTTATAGAAATTTTTCATTATTTTTGTAGGCGGGTTTGAGTATAGAGCTAATCTTCAGCTCTTACAGAAACAAAAGCATATCCCAACAAATTTTACCCATTTGAGTGCAATAAAATATTTTATTTCTTTCCCAAAGGTCTCCTATAATGAGTGGTGTAAAAAACATCCAATTTGCAAGTTTCTAAACCCAAGGTGAAAAGAAATCTAAGACGATATCCATAATTATATTAAATCAACTACACTCATTTTCTCTAATACCATGGTATATTTAATAATTAACTTGTAATAAAACTTTACCCTAAGAAAAATTAGTATTATGATGGCATAAACTCAAAAATAATCGAAAGACATGAAATCCAACATTCTAATATTTATATTTAATTACATAATGAAATGAAAGAGCTATAATATATAGCATATAAATTTCTATATCTAAACAAGAGAACACAAAATCCCAAAAAATAAGGGAATGGCATGTGCTCACTGTCCTATCCTAATTAAGTAACAAAAAAAAAACTTAATATAATAGGTGCAATATAGATATTTCACCAACAAGGCCAAATTGGTCATTATAATCTCTATGCTTAATTTTTTCTTAGTGGGACAAGGATTTTGTGATCCTTGAGCTATATTTTTTAATCCAAATTATTTTTTCTCCAAGGTAATATGTGTTATTATAGATTTGTGGATGTGGTCATGCCTATTTTTCACATTTTTTGATGTTAATAAATGTCTAATGGTTTATCATATGTTGAAATTATTTTTTTATCCATAGTGAATTGGATTAAGTGCAATTTTTTAGTTCATGTGAGGTACTAGCATTAATTGAATCAATTTTTTAAAAGGTAGATTGTTGCATAGTCACCCTATTTATGGATTAAGTTGTATAAAAGTAGCAAAATCATTTGGAAAATTTGTCTATTTAATTGATTGCAAGTGTGTCATCAAGAAGGTAAATTTGAATATCAAGTTTAGTTTCTTTTGAGATTGAAATAGAGTCAAGAGAGTCATTATGGAAGGTTAGAATAGTGTGTATGGAAAAGGATGATGGAGAGGCACATTTAAGAAGATTGGAAGTGAAAGTTGCAAATATTACCCATGTTGAATAGATTATTGATTGGTTTAAGAGCATAATTCTAACCTTGATTAAACAAATATGAGGAATCCCAAAGAGAAATTTAGAGAAAAGTGATGGGAAAAAGTAGTAAATGATATGGGAAGCTTTTCAAAGATCAAGCAATAATTTTCATTGAATCGTAGGATGGTGAGTTTAGTGTATAGAAACTTGATCAATAGATTTCAAAAATGGAAGTTTTGTTTTAGTTTTCATAAGATGTATTTGAATTATCATGTTTATTTCTCTTGTGGTATAAGAGCTATGCTAACTCTATCGAGATTACAAAAGTGTGACATATCCAAGTGGGAGAATTTCAAAAAAAATATTTGAAAACAACTCTACTTGATTTGTTATGAAGAAGAGTTCTACAATGGAATCATTTGACGAAAGAGCAGAGGAAAAATGAGAAATATTATGCAAGTGAATTTCAAAAAATATTAGTTTAGCTAGAAAAGGATAATATTCATTTTCATGTGTTAATAAAGTATGTAGAAGGGTTTTTGGATCCCCTAACAAAATTAGTATCATGGTCAAGCTCAAAAATATAGAGAGGTATTTTCCCAAGTACATTATTTGAATTGGATAAGTTGTTTATTTCTAGAAATAATAAGGGTATCCAGCAAGAGTATAGTGCAAAAAAAGTGTGAAGGAAAGAGAAACAAATATGCTACATCATTGACTTGGCGAAAGGGTATAAGCAAGAGAAAATTGTATTGCTTTCATTACAACAAGGATGTAAAAGTATAGAAGCACAAGGATATTACCAATCAAAGATGCTAGGGAGAGAGATGCTAAAAACAAGAGAGAATAGAAATTAGCAAACCATTACAACTATATGCTCAATGAGAACCCCCAAATCTAAGAAACAATTTTTTTATCATGGAATGTTGGAGGTTTTAATTATCCACATAAATATGCCTTCTGACTAACATTTTTCAACATTATAATATTAACTTATTACTCATATATGAGATTAAAATTCATGCGGAGAGAATGTTCAAAATAAAAAAAGAAACTTTTTAATGACAATGGTTGTCATGGGGATAATGTTGATGGTGTGTCAGGTGTCATAGCCACTTTAAGGAATTTGATTGTGATGGATGGTGTTGGTCTTTATGACAACCCTAACCATTCGGCTACCCTCTTCACCAACAAAATGGATAATGTTTCTTGGATCATCTCCAACATTTATTCCCCTAATACTAGGAGTGCAAGAAAGAAACACTAGAATAATCTCCTAACCTATAAGAGGCTTCTTTTGAATATGAAGTGATGTATCATGGGAGGCTTCAATGCTTCATTGAAAGAGAATGAAAAGAGAGGATTTCAAATTTCCATGAAGATGAGAGATGATTTGGCTGAATCCATCAATAATAATGCACTTTTGGGCATGGACGTGCAATGTGTAGACTTCATGTGATCAAATTGGCACATTGGTTCTTCTCTCATCTAAGTTAGACTAGGTCATGCTTTAATTTATCCTAACTGGTTATCATGTTATTGCTTTTATTTGTTTTCTATTACTAGGATAGTGCTAGTGTTGGAACACAACTATCTACTAAGAGGGGGGTGAATAAATAGATCAATAAAAATTAATATTTAACACCTCTTATACAGATTAAGTAAACATGCATACATCATTTTTCTGCTATTCTTTTCTCTTTCCCCTTTCTCAGATGTATCTCACACACATTTGCAACTCAATGCATATCCTATATGATGTTTTTATGTTATAGTCTAGGTATTCTTGTCACAACATATGCATGCTCAACATACAACCTCTCACTCTACAATAACTCTCTTGACCTCATTGCACTTAGTTGTTCAACTTCACTCACATAGCTTCACCAATAAGCCATCTCTTCTTGAGTCAAACACCACCAACCTTAGTCAATGAATTTTCTATTTTTGGCATATCACTTTCTTAGGATTTGATTTGCATTTTTGACATATTTTTGCTTGCTTCATCTTATTCCAGATTCATAGTTACATGTGCATAAATGGTGTCACTCATTTATTCCAATCCTTCACAATAATGTAGCTAGAGCAATTACATAATTTTTTGTCTCAATTTCATTTGCCTAACCATTGACACAATACAATATTTGAATGTAATCCATCGATCATGAAATTTGTACCATGATCTAGTGTATCTCATTTACCTACCTTGCTTTAAAACACAATTGTTTGATTTGACTTGCATTGAATGCGATTGTAGATATTTAAGTAATTCACAAAAATGTTGTGAATCAATCATTTGAGCAATCATCTCTCACCACATGTCATGCATTGGTCAACCCAATTCAACACAAGATTCCAATCGAATGGTGGAATTACTCCTACATTCAACTCAACAAGAAATCTTGAACACTAATGTTTGATGCTTCTTACACTTGTCAGGGTTTGATCATCAGTCTTACCCTTTACTATTTTCCTCATTTGCATCTTTCTCCTGCTGACACACAAACCTCTGAACCACTAATCCACAAAACTCTGATTAGTGCTTTAAGTTGTCATAAGTTGAGGTTCTCTCTTCCACCTTACTACTTATCATCCTTTCAATAAGTCACAAGCCATCCTACCGACCCAACATTTCCTCCATAGCCTTTAACCCTTTCAAGTGTTGGTCTTTGGGCCTTCATCATTCACCTTACTTAACTTCTTATTAAGGTGTAAGCCTTAACTCCAACCCTAAAACATCAAAACCATTTTGGATGTGGAGGATCAGGGTTCCTTCATACCCCTTCCTTTGCATCATGTTAAGGTATAAGCCTTAACGCCAATCTCTAATGTCCAACCGATAAGACCTAAGTCATAACCCCAAAGTCTAAGGCCAAATCAAACTTAGCTAAAAATGACTAACTTATAGCAAGCAGTATATGGTAAGCCCAAGGCTTGATACGTAGACTTCATCAATTCTTCAAGGCTTGATTCAAGGATGCCCTTTTTGATATCAATCAACAATCTTTCCATCTGATATTACTTAGATCTCCTTTTGAAATCAATGACAATCAAATTACCAACAATCTCCCCCTTTGTCATTGATGGAAAAACCAAATGCTCTACACTAATATTAGAAAATCAATATTCTCTCCATTTGATATTACTCATAGCTCCCTTTGACATCAATGACAATCAAATTTCTAGAAATCTCCCCTTTTTCATTGATGGAAAAACCAAATACTCTACACTAATATCAACATTGACAAATCTACATAACTATTCTCCCCCTTAGGCACATAGCTATTTGTAGCCACAACTCCCTCTTTGACATATCTCCCCCTTTGATAAAAAAATAACATTTGCACACCATTCTCACCCTTCTCAATTTCTTGAGCATTTTAACATTATCTCCCCCTTTGGGGTAACCCAAGATTCTTATCAAAACATTTTCACATCTTTCTCCCCCTTTGACATCAATGGAAAAGGGACACTATTTGGACACGTTGCTACTGATGCTCTCCCCCTTTGACATACCATACAAAGAGAAATAATGTGTCCATAAATCTACAACCATCAAGTCGTTAGAAATTTGTAAAACCAATTATACCTAACTTGACTTCTTCTCCCCTTGGACTCAGGCTATATCAATAAGCTTTAGTGATGTGATGTGGGAGAAATTTCTCCCAACTTCTATCTCAGATGCTCAAATTTCTCTTTGAGAAGAGGCTTGGTGAATATGTCTACCACCTGATCCTTAGTTGGCACATATTCCATAGTGACTTCTTGATTTGCAACCTTTTCTCTTAAGAAGTTATACTTGATAGGTATATGCTTGGTCCTAGAATGCATCACTGGATTATTTAATACATTTTTGGCACTTGAATTATCACAAAGAATAGAGATAGGTTTTGTGTACTCTACCTTGATTTCTTTGAGTGTTTTCCTCATCCCTAACACTTGATTACAACATGCCACTACTACCACATACTCAACTTCCATTGTTTATGAGTAACTAACTCTTGCTTTTTACTTAGCTATTAAACAAGTTTGTTTTCAAGGAAAAATTCACCACCACTAGTGCTTCTTCTATCATCCACACTTCCTTCCTAATCAACATTTGTATATGTTGTCAAAGTGAAATATTCACCTTTGGGATACCACAGTCCATATTCAACAATACTCTTGATGTATCTAAAAAATATTTTAACTACATTGACATGAGACTCTTTAAGAGCAGCTTGACATATTTCAACCATGCACACTTCTTGCATAATATCAGGTCTTGATGCAGTTAGGTATATCAAGCTACCTATCATAGATCTATACATTGTTTGATTTGCATCTGGTGCACCCAGTTATCATGGGGGTCCCAATTGGTCTACTATCTTCCATCCCAAACTTCTTGAGCATCTCCTTGCAATACTTATATTGAGATATGAATATCCCATCATCATTTTATGCTATATGTAAACCAAGGAAGAAAGAGAGTTCTCTCAACATTGACATCTCAAATTCATTTTGCATTTGAATAGAAAATATCTTGCAAAATTTGGCATTTCTGCCACCAAAAATAATGTCATCTATGTACACAACAACAATTATCATATGCTCACCTTCAGAATTGAATTATAGATTGTTGTCTGCACATCCCTTCTTGAATCCTTGATGTTGTACGTACTAATCTAATCTTGAATACCATGCTCTTGGTGCTTGTTTTATACCATGCAACACTTTCTTCAATCTGCAAACATAATCATCTTCTTCTAATAGTTGAAAACCTTTTGGTTGTTTTATGTTGACTTCTTCTACATTTCCATTCAGGAAAATAGACTTAACATCCTTTTGATAAACTTTGAACTTCCAGTAATAGAGAAAGCTATAAACATTCTTATAGCTGCTAATCTAGCAACTAGTGCAAATGTTTCTTCAAATTATATACCTTCCACTTGCGCATATCCTTTGCAAAACAATCTTGCCTTATTCCTTACATCAACTCCATCTTCATTGAGCTTTTTTCTAAAGACCCATTTAGCACCTATCATATTCTTGCTTGGGGGTCTTGGAACTAATTCCCAAGTTTTTTTCTTCTCAATTTGGCTTAGCTCTTCTTTCGCTTTGTTTATCCTACTTTCATTCTTGCTAGCTTTAACATAGCTCTTGGGCTCTATTTCAAATAATAGTGCAAAGTTTACTTTCTCTTTATTCTTTGCAACTCTCCTCCTTGTCTGAACACCTTCATCATTGTTTCCAATAATCTGATCTTCAGGATGATCCTTTTGGACATATCTTGCAAGTGATTTTTCATTTTCTTCTTCAAACTCTTCATCAACAACTTCATCTTTTGATTTTGATTCAACATCATATCTTCATCTGTCAAGTTTAACATGTTTCAATTCTTCATCAACCTTGACATTGATACTCTCTACAATTTTGTGTAGCCTTTTATTATAGCATTTGTAAGATTTTCTTTGAGTGGAATAACCAAGAAATATTCCTTCATCACTTCTAGAATCAAAGCTTCCCAAATTATCTTCTTCTCTTCTTATGTAGCACTTTTTAACAAAAACTTTAAAGTACTTAACTAAAGCAAGTTTTCCATACCACAACTCATATGTTGTTTGTTCACTATTCACCCTTGATTGAACTCTATTTAGGGTATATAATGTTGTATGTACTACTCTCCAATATACATCATGTAATTTGGCCTCATTTAGCATTGTTCTAGCCATCTCCTTAAATATTTTGTTCTTTCTTTCAACCACTCCATTCTTTTGTAGAGTCTTTGTTGTAGAATATTATCTTATAATTCCATGCTTTTCACAATATCCAATGAACTCATTTGAGTTGAATTTTCCACCTCTATCAAACCTTAAGCATTTTATCCTTCTACCAGTCTCCTTTTCAACCATGGCTCTAAATATTTTGAATATTTCAAATTCTTGATACTTATCCTTCAAAAAGGTTACCCATGTCATTCTTGAGAAGTCATCTATTAGTAACATGAAATACCTTTCTCCTTTCAATCCTTTTGTCCTTGTGGGGCCAAAAAGATTAGTATGAACCAACTCCAAAGGCTTCGTAGTTTTATACTCTTTCGTTTGAAATCTAACCCTTGTTTGCTTTCCTATCTAACATTCTTTGCAAGTGGTATTTGCAATTTTGGTTATCTTTAGCATGTGTCTTACAAGTCCTTTTGATCTTACCTTAACTAGATTATCAAAATTTGCATGACCCATTCTTCTATGCCACAACCAAATCTCATCAACTTATCATATCAGACAGCTTTGACCATTCACTTCACTGAGATTATAGAGATTGCTTTCAGTCCTTTTCCCTTCTACAACTAATCTTCTTGATTTCCTTATCTTGCATCCTTTTTCATTGAATGTAAATTTATAACCATTGTCACATATTTGAATGACACTTAGCATATTATTCTTTAATCCTTCAACATAAAGGACATAATGTTTAGTAAATCTTTCATTTATGCTTAGAGTTCCTTTACCATAGATCTTTACAATAGTGTTATTTCTCAAACTCATAGGTCCTTGTATTTTCTGAGTTTGATGAATTTTTCCTTGTCACCAGTCATGTGTTTAGAGTAGCCACTGTCTATCACCCACAAATTATGCTCCTTGGAATGGAGTGAAATTTTTGCAATCATTGATTGTGCAACATTGTTCTCTTTTTCCTTCCAAACCTTCTTAGGTTTCTTTTTTTTGGCCTTCTCCTTTCAAGATCTTGTGATCCCTTGTTCATACTAGGAGACATGATTTTCTTTTTACTCTATACTTTTGGTCCTACAAAGTTTTCTCTACATTGCTTAGCTATGTGACCAAAGTTATTTCAATTGTAGCATATTACATTCAAGTCTACCAAAGGATCAAAAGGATTTCTACACAAAATTCATTCTCCTTGTAGGCACAACTCTACATTCACTAGCCCTTTGACCAAACTAATTACAGGTATAGCAATAACCATAGAAATATGAGGAATACCTAGTTATAATATTTATTTGTGTAGGATGAGGGGGTGTTCTTGGTTTTGGCTTCTTAAAATCTCTCACCCTTGTGAATCAATTTGTATCAACTCCCTTTGCATTATGCTTCTTCTTCAAATCTTCAAGGATTGATTTATTAATCTTCTTATATGTTGGAGGATTCTTTTCTCCATAAACTTTCTTCATCTCAGTTTGTCATTCTCAGAGGCATTCTTCATGCAAAATTTCTCATCATTTGTACCATACTTTTCTTCTGCTTTAAATTTATCATACAACTTTTCAAATGCACTAGTAGTAGGATTCTTTCCTTTCTCAAAACCCAAGCTAGATTTCTCTTTTGAAGAATTTTTTGAGTTAATCAACTCATCAAGGATCTCAAAGCCTCCCTTCAGCTTCAAACCTTTGTGAATCTATTTTTTAGCCTTTTCTGATTTTTTTCTTAGAGCCACAATTTTAGCCTCTAACTTCATGCATTCCTTAGATTCAGGTTGTAGTTCAGATTCAACTACATCTTTTCTCCTCTTAGCTTCTTCAACTTGTGTCTTCATGCTTACCACCATTTGGTTAGATTCTTCAAAAAAATTAGATAGGTTTTCAATCTCCTTTTGTGCATGATTCTTAAACTTTTTGTTCTCCTTTCTCAAGATTTTAATCTCATCTAAGACACTAATGAGTTCACCCTCAAGATCTAGTTCACCTTCTTCTTCCTCAAATGCTTCAACTTCTCCATTTTCTTGATTTGTAAAAATTATTTCCATGAATAGGAATTCATTTTCTTCAACCACCAAGGAACATACTTTTTCATCATCTTAGAAGCTATCACTAACATCAAATGAATCAATTTCCTCTTGAACATACATACTCTTCTTCTTTGGAAAATTATTTTTCTTGGGGAAGTAGGTTTTCTTCTTTTTACTATCCACAACTTGCTTAGAGTTATCCTTTTCTCCATAAGGTTATTTAGCATAAAATTACCTATCTTACCATAGTTAAAGCATTTAAAGGGTAACTTACCTTTGTATTTTCTAGAGCCTCTCCTTAATCTTCTGGCAAAGTTAGTTTCTTCTTCATCAATATCCTCAAATCGAGATGTAGATGCTTTTTCCTTTTCCCTTTTGGTTGTTTTGAATTCAACTTTACTTCTGGATGTATTTGTATCTCTCATTCTCATCTCATAAGCAATAAAGTGGTCATGCAACTCATCATAGTAAGTTTATCCAGATCTATTGCTTCCTCTATTACAAAACTCTTAGTCATACCTAGATGGTAGGGATCTAAGAACCTTTTTGACAATGACTGGTTCTTTCATTTCTTCTCCAAGGCCTCTGATTGCATTGATTATTTCATCTACCTTGAGAAGGTAATCTACAATTTTTTCTTCTTCACTCACATTTGTTAGGATAGGTGACATTATAATTGCTATCCTATGTTGATTTATGCGTCTCCACATTCTTTGGAAAGTGTTCTTGAGGACATGAGGGATAAAATATTTATTATTTATTTTCCTATGTTGCAATTTCATTCAAAGAGGTGAACCCTTCATGGTGGTGGTTACAAGGCATCTCGAGAGAATATTCTTCCTATGCATCCAAATTTCTGGGTTGGGACCACTTGAGTGTTCATGTACTTGCATGTTATTTGCATGTTTTACATGCTTTTGCATGGTTGGGCACCCAATTTTGCATGGTGGTGCATGAGATTGCATGTATCTATCGAAGCCATTAGAGACTTATAGAACACTCAATTTTGACTCATTTTGATTGATTGTGGGTTAGGCACCCATGTGAAGGCCATGTGATTATTGAATATTTTATTCCATATTTATGGGCTATCCACTAAGTGGGGCATGGGTTTTTCCAGGTGGTTTTTCTTGTTGTTTTGGCATACTATTTGTGGTAGTCTCTCCCAAAAACTTCTATATATTGGAGTCTTGGGATGGTGGTTTAGGATGAGTTCTTTGCAGGTTGTCAAGATGACAAAGTGCTTTCAGATTGTAGAGAGGATTGTTGTATTGATGTAATTCCTTGAAGATTAATAAAATATTGGATCTTTGTGAGTGTGGAGATTTTTCCCGCAAGGGTTTCTCCACATATATATTGTGTCACTTGTGTTGATGACTTGTGGTATTACAGATTTTTATTTCATTGTTGCAATTGTCAATCACTTAATAATTTTATGGTAATCTTGTAAACATAATTTCATATTTGCAACCACATATTTAATTTCATATTGTTGCAAGTTATACCTTTATTTCCAACATTTGGTATTAGAGCTGACGGTTTTGTTAAGAGAGGGACACCTTTCTTTTGAGTGTTGAAGGTTTTTTGGTTGCAGTGGGAGCTTGTGCATTGCTAGTTTTGTAGATTTGTGAAGAAGATTAAAATACATGGCCTCTACCTCTCGTATGGATATTGAGAAATTTAATGGCACTGGCTACGAGATGTGGAAGTTGAAGATGGAGGATCCACTTGAAGAGAGAGATTAGTGGTTGGCAATTTCAAACCAAATGAAACTAGAGAAAATTTCTTTTAAAGATTGGAAGAAAATGGATAAGAATGCATGAGGAACCATTCAATTGTGTCTTGCATATTTCGCCCTCTTGAATGTTTTAGAAGAAGCTACTACATAGAATTTTTGGAAGAGGATTAGTGATATCTATCAAACTAAAAGTTTAAGTAATCATTTATATCTCAAAAGACGTTTGTATTCTCTGAAAATGAAGGATGGCGATTCTATTATAGAACATTTAAATGCTTTTAATATGATTTTAAGTCAGCTTGCATTAGTATATGTTAAGTTAGCAGAAGAATATAAATATATTTAGTTGTTTTTCTCTTTACCCAAATCTTAGGAAAATCTAATTGTTTCCATAAGTGGTGGTGGTACAAAACCAAAGATGGATAGTCTCATTACAATACTTCTTTTAGAAGAGATGAGGATAAATTCCATGAATGCAGGCTCCCAAGATGCTTTGCATGTGCGAGAAAGGTCCAAAGAAAAGGGAGGGCCTAAAGGGGACAAGAAGAGAGACAAGTCTAAAGGATGTTCTAAAACCCTGAGAAGAGTAAAGTGTTGGAATTGTGGGAAAAGAGGGCATGTGAAAAAGGGTTGTAGGAACAAAAAAAATATTTCAGATGCTTCCACAAAAAAGTCCTCTAAAGATGGTGATTCTCATGTATTGTTTATTTCTACTAACACTATTAGTAATGATGCTTAGCTTATTGATTCGGGCACTTCCTACCATATGACTCCTCACAAGGGGTGCTTTACTTCATATTCAGCCTATGATGGGAGGGATTTTTTCTTGGTGATGACAACATGAAGAAGATTGTTGGTAAGGGAAAGGTAAAGTTTTGTTTCAATGATGGGAGGGTTAAAACCCTTGATCATGTTTTACATATTCCAAGACTTGTGAGAAATCTGATTTCAATATCCAAGTTGAATGATTCTAGAATGCATGTGACTTTTGACAAGTTTGGGTGCAAGTTGGTAAGAGGGAGTTTGGTGATTGCTAAAGGATCTTAGATAGGGACTTTATTTAGACTTAATGCCTCCACTTTTTATAATTCTGCCAATGTAACTGACACTAAAAATGCATGTATGTTGTGGTACCATAGCTTGGGTCACATAAGTGAAAAGGTTTTAAGACTATTTTGAATGAAAAGTTGGTTGACGGTCTTTTTGATTATTCTATTGGTAAAAATTATTTTTGTGAGCATTGTGTGTTTGGTAAATAAAATAGATCATCATTTCCTAATGGGAATAATAAATCTAAGAGATAATTAGAGATCATTCATTCAGATGTGTTTGGACTAGTGGATGTTGACTCTTTTGGAAAATCTCGTTATTATGTTACTTTCATTAATGATGTGTCAAGATACACCTAGATTTATTTTATGCGTACAAAATCTGAAATTTTCACTAAGTTTAAGGAATTTAAAGCCTTTGTTGAGAAGCAAACGGATTATAAGATAAGGGTTTTGAGATCTAACAATGGGGGTTAATATTGTTCTAGGGAATTTGATGAGTTATGTAAGCATGTATGTATTATTTGGAAAAAGACTACACCTTATACACCTCAAAAAAATGGGGTAGAAAAAAGAGTAAATTGAACCTTAATGGAAAGAGCTAGGAGCATGTTGAGTGGTGCTAATCTTGATAGATACTTTTGGTCAGAAGCTATAAGTACTACATGTTATTTGGTTAATACATCTCCTTGTTCAACTATTGTTGATAAAACTCGTTATGAAGTGTGGATAGGTAGAAAGCCTTCTATTTCACATTTAAGGGTATTTGGTTGTGAGGATTTTTTTCATGTTCCTCAAGAGAAGCATTCTAAGTTGGATCCAAAAGCACAAAAATGCATCTTTGTTGGTTATAGTTAGAATGTAAAAGGTTATAATCTTTGGAATCCACTAACCCATAAAATGGTTTTCTCTATAGATGTAATTTTCAGGGAGTTTAGAGCTTACTTAGGTGAATAACAACTAAAGGAGAGAGATAAGACAAAAATATTGCACTTCGAAATAAATATTGAGAAGAAGGAAGATGGAAATGTGGAAGACTAACCAAATAAAGAGGGTTCAGAGAATTCAGAAAGTTCAGAAATTTCAAATGATGTGCAGGATGAGCATGAAGAAGAAGAAGAGTAGCAAGAGCCCCTTATTCCTACCTTGAGAAGATCCACAAGGCAATAGAATCTAGTTGATGGGTATAGTCCACCTAATTTTTTTGTGTATTTTATTTTTTGAGTATCGACGACAAACCTAGATCCTACAGAGAGGCTCTTTCTTTAAAAGAAAGTGAATCTTGGATGCAGGCCATGCAAGAGGAGATGATGGCTTTAGATGGTTGTGATACTTGGGATCTTGTGTGTTTTTCCAAGGAAAGGAAGCCCATTGGTTGCAAGTAGGTTTTTAAAAACAAATTTGGTGAAAGTAGTTGTTTAGAATAGTAAAAGGCCAAATTAGTGGCCAAGGGCTACTCCCAGAGAGAGGGAGTTGATTTTGATGAAATTTTCTCTCTTGTTACTAAGTTAAATTCTATTGGATTCCTATTATCTATTGTTGTTTCTTATGATTTTGAAATAGAGAAAATGTATATTAAAACTACTTTCTTTCATGGGGATCTTGAGGAAGAAATTTATATGTGATAGCCTGAAGGTTTCGTTGTGAAAGGAAAAGAACACTTGGTTTGCAGGTTAAAGAGATCTCTATATGGTTTGAAATAGTCACCCAAGATGTGGTACCATAATTTTGATGCCTTTGCATTGAAGTTGGGTTTTGTTAGAAGTGAGGAGGATCATTGTGTTTACATTAAGGTTATTGATGATCAAATTCTAATCATTGTCTTGTATGTTGATGACATGTTGTTTATGGGTAACAAGGTGATGATTAAGGAGCTTAAGAATTAGCTTTATGGCACATTTGATATGAAGGATTTGGAGGCTGCAAAGTATATTCTTGGGATGGAAATCAGTAGGGATCGGGTTCATAGAAAGCTTTGGTTAGGTTAGAGTAAGTATGTTGATACTATTTTGCGGAGGTTTAATATTCATGACTATAAACCAGTAAATATTCCACTTCTAGTTGGTACTAAGTTGAGTTTAGAAATGTGTCCTAATTCTGATGATTATTTTGAAGAGATATCTAATGTTCCTTATACTAGTGTCGTCGGTAATTTAATGTATGCAATGGTTTGCACTAGACCAAATATAGCCCAAGCAATGGGAGTTTTGAGCAGGTTTATGTCTAACTCTAGTAGAGAGCATTGGAATTTTGTTAAGAGAGTGTTTAGATATTTACATGGTACTTATGATTATTGTTATTTTATCATGGTGCATATGATGTGGATAAGTCATTGGACATACAGGGTTTTGTTGATACAGATTGGGTAGGTGACTTGGATAGTTGAAGGTCCACTAGTGGCTATTTTTTTACTTTGTTTGGAGGTGCAATGAGTTGGATGAGTAAGAGGTAGCCTACAGTTGCATTATCCACCATCAAAATAGAGTATATGGTAGATACACATGCTTCTAAGGAGGCAGTTTCGTTATAGAGACTTGGTAAAGGAATTGGTTTTGATTGCAAGATAGTGAGGATTGGATGTGATAGTCAAAGTGCCATATGTTTAGCTAAAAATCCTATGTATCATGCTTTTACTAAACATGTTGATGTTTAGTATCACTTTGTGCAATAAATGGTAGAGAATGGTAAGGTTTTGATTGAGAAGGTTGACACTTTGGATAATGTTGTAGATTTTCTAATCTAGCTAGTGACCACAAATAAATTCTCTTGGTGCAGGAAAGCCATGGGCCTTGATCACTATACTTAATTATATATTTTTATCTCCTAGATGTAATTGCATTATATAATGTCAAGTGGGAGAATTTTAGGATAGGTGAGATTATAATTGCTATCCTATGTTGATTTATGTGTCTCCACATTCCTTAGAAAGTGTTCTTGAGGACATGAGGGAAAAAATATTTATTATTTATTTCCCTATGATAAATTATAATTTCATTCAAAGATTTGGACCCTTCACGGTGGTGGTTACAAGGCATCCCAGGAGAATATTCTTCCTAGGCATCTAACTTTTTGGGTTGGGACCACTTGAGTGTGCATGTCCTTGCATGTTATTTGTATGTTTTGCATGCTCTTGCATGGTTGGGCGCCCAAGTTTGCATGGTGGTGCATGAGCTTGCATGTAGCCGTCAAAGCCATCAGAGACTTATGGAGCACTCGGGTTTCACTCATTTTGATTGGATGTGGGTTAGGCGCCCATGTGAAGGCCATGTTATTATTGAATATTTTATTACATGTTTATGGGTTTTCCACTAAGTGGGGCATGGGTTTTTCCAGGTGGTTTTTCTTGTTGTTTTGGGATACCATTTGTGGTATTCTCTCCCACAAACTTATATATATTAGAGCCTTGGGATGGTGGTTTAGGATGAGTTCTTTGTAGGTTTTCAAGACAATGAAGTGTTGTCAGATTGTAGAGAGGATTTTTGTATTGATGTACTTCCTTGAAGACTAATACAAACATTGGATATCTTTGGGTGTGGAGTTTTTTCCCGTAATGGTTTCTCCACATATATTTTTTGTCACTTGTGTTGATGACTTATGGTATTGTAGATTTTTATTTTATTATTATAATTTTCAATCATTTAATCATTTTATGGTAATATTGTAAACATAATTTTAGATTTGCAACCACATATTTAAGTTCCTATTGCTATAATGTATACCTTTATTTCCAACAATCTTGAGACTTTCAAACTTTCCTTTGAAAGTTTGCAGCTTTGCTTGCTTTACCTTATCATCACATTGATAGATGTTCTTGAACTTATCCCATACATCATGTGCAGTTTGACAATGCATTACTTTGACAAATTTTGAGTTTGACAATCCACAAAGAATAGCATTCTTTTCCTTAGCATTATTCTCATATGTTATATTTCTAGATTGATTAGTAGCAGGTGTAGCAGAGATTGTATATCAATTAACAATTGAAATCCATACATCAAACCCTAATGAAGATAAATATGCTTCCATTCTAATGATCCATTAATGCATAGTTTGATCCATCAAAGAGAGGTTCTTTGTTTGAGGATGAACCTTCTTGACTAGCAATTTGTGTTCACTGACCAAGAGCTACCTGAGCTGATTAAGCTTCTCCAAAGGAACCAGATCTATGATACCAATTGTTGGGACACAACTATCTACTGAGAGGGGGGTGAATCAGTAGATCAATAAACTTTAAAATTTAACATATCTTATGCAGATTAAGTAAACATGCAAAGATCATCCAAACACACAAATTTACATAACACTAGATATATGTGGAAAACCCAATATGGTAAAAACCCCAATAAGAATGGCTGCTAGGATCTATTGTCCTAATCTAGCCTCACAATAAAACCTCACTGGTTACAATGTTTAAGGGCATCAACCCTAAGGAGATACCAATCCCCTAATTAAAGAGAACCAACTCTAAGGAAGCACCCACTCCCTAACTAAGCACTAACCTAACTATCTGATGGAACCAACCAATCATATTTACAATGTAAGAGTTATGGAGCTACAACTCCATATTGCAAATGATTCAAAAATGAATCTAGTTCAATGTTGGAAACCTATTTTTCAACTTCTCATACTATGCTACTATCCACTCAGCAGTTCATTTCTCTTCTCTACTCTTCTCTTTCCCCTTTCTTTGATGTATCTCACACACCTCTACAATTCAATGCATATCCTAGATGATGTTTGTGTGTTACAGTCTAAGTCTTCTTCTCATAACATATTCATGTGCAACATACAACCTCTCACTCTACAATCACTCTTTTGACCTCACTAGACTTAGTCATTCAACTTCACTCGCATAACTTCACTAAAAATCCATCTCTCTTAGAGCCAAATACCACCGACCTCATTCAATGCATTTTCTATTTTTGGTGTATCACTATCTAGGATTTTATTTTCATTTTTTGACATATTCTTGCTTGCTCAAACTCATTCTAGATTCGTAGCCACCTGCGCATTAATAGTGAAGCTCATTTCTTCCAATCCTTCGCAAGAATGTAGTTTGAGTGGTTACATCATTTTTTGTGCCTCAATTTCATTTTCCTAAACATTGACATAATCCAATCTTTGAATGCAAGCCATCAATCATAAAATTCATGCTATGATCTAATGTATCTCATTTACCTTGTTGTAAAACACAACCATTCAATTTGACTTGCATTAAATGTGGTTGTAGATCTTTAAGTGATTCACAATAATGATGTGAATCAACCATTCGATAAATTGTCTCTCACCACATGTCATTAATTTGCATACCCACATTGGTCAACCCAAGTCAACACAAGATTCCTATGGAATGGCATAATTACTCCTTCATTCATGCTTCTTGAGGGTTTGGGATCACTAATCCCTCTTACCTCATACTTGAGGTGCATTGTAGATCTCAACAAGAAATATCAAACACTAATGTTCGATGCTTCTTATAATTTTTGGGGTTCAGCCATCGGCCTTACCCTTTACCATTTTCCTCCTTTGCATCTTTCTCCAACTGACAAACAAAACTCTAAACCACCAATCCATGAAACTCCAATCAGTGCTCTATGTTGTCAAAAGTCAAGGTTCTCTCTTATATCTTACCACTCACCATCTTTTCAATAATTCACAAGCCATCCTACCAACCCACGATGCCCAAACATTTCTTACGTAGCCTTTAAACCTTTCAGGTATTGGCCTTCAGGCTTTTATCGTTCACCTTACTTAACTTCTTGTTAAGGTGTACGCCTTAAATTTGACCCTCAAACACCAAAACCATTTCGAGTGTCAGGGATTGGGGTTCCTTCATACCCCTTCCTTTGCATCATGTTAAGTCATAAGCATTAACATCAATCTTTGATGCCCAACCAGTAATACCTAAGTCATAACCCCAAAGTCTAAGGCCTAATTAAACCTAATTGAAAATAACTAAATCCTTATTTACTTAATAGGCAGTATACTGTAAGCTCGAGACTCGATACCTGAACTTTATCAATTCTTCAAGACTTGATTCAAGGATTCCCTTTTTGACATTAATCAACAATATCTCAATTAGATATTACTCAGATCTCCTTTTGACATCAATGACAATCAAATTTCCCTAGACTACTCCCCAATCATTTTTTATACTGATAAGTTGGGAAAGAAAAAGTTGTATCCTTCATATTTCAAAAACTATGAAATCATTATCTAGATCTCAGTAATAAGGTTCTAAAATGTTGAAACATTCATGTGGAAGGTTCTACAATATATAAATTTTAAAAAATCTCAATAATGTTAAGAACAACATTTGCATTTGGAATAGGATCTACTTCAGGTGTATCTTCAAAAGAGAAGATGAAGTTAAATTGATGTTGGAAAATGCTTAGGAAGAAGTCTGGACCAAAGGTTTGATTCAAGACCTTATGAGTAAAGAAAATGAACTATTATCTAAAATGCACTCCATTATAGCTAAGTAGGAGGAATTTTGGAGACAATTCTCAAGGGAATTTTGATTGAAGGAAGGTGACCACAACACTAACTTATTTCACCTTACTAGTCTCAAGAATAGATCCTCTAACAAGATTAATGGTATTTGGGTAGATAGTATCCAATCTTCGGAGGAGAATGAGATAATAACTAAAGCGGTGGGATTTTTCTCCAATCTTATAATTTTATGATTATTATATCATTAACCTAATAACTCAAAAATTTGTCTTGAGTAGATACCTACTTTGCTATATTTCTATGAAAATATGGAGCTTGGGAATACCCTCTTTGAGGATGAATTAAGAAAGATTCCTTCTCCTTTGAAGGTAATAAAGATCTAGCTCCAAGTGTATTTTCACACTTTTTTTCCACACTTATTGCAGGGATTGTCAATAAATATGTTATCATTGTTACCAAGGAGTTGTAAATTTTTCTTACAACTCAATCAGGTAGAGCTGGAGAAAGTATTTGCAGCTTAAAGAAGAAAGGTACATACAAATTTCTGCTAATATTTTTTCATTGCACAAAAGATGTTTTCAAAATGAAGTATTATGCAAATGTTTTATAATAGAAAAGATTACACAGTTTGCATTTATTCATTGTACAAAATATGATGTCCCACACAAGTCGTGGGAGTAACTGATCATACTTGATGAAATGTAACACAAAGAGTAAACTATACAACTGAAGATGTAAAGAACATGAAAGGAAAATTTGATTCGTCATTGCCTGAATGGCGAATCACAAGGTTTTCAGTTGTATCTTAGCTCCAACTCCTTCGTTGGTTGCTCCAGAGATACCTGCAAGGGATGAATGTATTGTGTTAGAGCTCAGGACCAAATTTCTCCTCATATACATACATTAACAGATATATAATCTACTCACATGAAACATTTGATCAGATATATAGATTTCACAAACATTCAGGAACAGAAGATTCAAATCATTATTGGAAGCTTTTGGCTTCATTATTTTATCTAACTTGTTTTTTCATTATGCAGGTATAGGTTCATTTATCATTACATGATTCATCTTGTTTGATATCACAACATGTGGAGGAAAATGGGCTCCCACAAGGGTCGATCCCAACATTCTACTCTTTTGTTTGAGAGAGATATGAGGTGTAGTTTTCATCAATGGAAGTGACTTCAGGTCACAACAGTCGCTTACATGACAAAGAAAGTCATGAAAAATATTCAATAAAGATACAGTGGTAAAGCCAATCAAAGGGACAATCACCTCTAACAACAACAACAGTCACTTATTTGAAGGGAATAGCAAAAGTGGATTGTGCGTTCAAAGGTCTAGGCGATGTTGAAGATGACATGAAAGAGCAAAAAACAATTTTATATACTTGAAAGAAGTAGACCTATCAAAATATTGTTAAGGAGACAGTCTCGTCAATAATTAATGAATTATTGAGTAGTAAGAGTTCAATGTATGTAGTGCATGGCATAGAAGTTTCTCATGACATCCATAGAGGACGGCAGTCATGACTTAGAAAATAATATAGAAGGAAAATATTATGATAATGAAGGATTGTGTAATAGTAAAGAGGCAAAAATTAAAGGCATGCAATAACATTGGAACACAACACATATGGTGATTGTAGCAAGTCAAGAATATAAAGACAGTGACAATGCAAATATAGTGCACTACTAACCATGACTATGATTAACCCATAGGGGAAAAGGTGTTTCCATGTTATACAAGATTGTTGAGCTTTCTAGCTTTGCATTTGGGTGCAATCCTAGTTGATAACAGTTTTTGGCAGGCCCAATAAGTCTCTTTGAACTCTCACAGTTCAAAGCGCGTCATTTCATTGCTGGTTTTTGGTGTGTGCATTAGCAATCTCAAGCTTTGGAGGAAAGAATCAACACATATGGTGACTCTGAGAAGCATTTTTCTAGTTTCAGTAAGATCAAGTGCTAGTATATTTTTAAAAGATTTTGATTTTTGCTTTTTTTAGCTTTTGAATGAACAAGCATGTCTGTGATTCATGATAGTATGTCATAGCATCCATCATATCATGAAAATCCGGCTCATATACCCTCTTTCCAATCTTATCAAGCTGATCTTTACGTTGGTTTTACCCCAAATTCCTTTGATTTACAAAAGAAACTAGCATGCATAGTATGATTACCACCCACCCACCCCTACTCAACCTCCATATCAGCCTAAATACGCTCAGATTCAACCCCAAGATGTTGATAGATTTGAATTTATTGACATCAAAAACACATTGCTAGACTTCAAGAAGCAGTTGGATGAGGTCAAATGACAACAAGAGCTTGATTTGCAGCAACAAGAGTTAGATTATCAGGCCTACCTTCATGAGCAAGATTTGGAGACACAAAGGATACGATTTGAAGAAAACCTTGAGAGGGAGATAGTTGCAAAAGAGGAGCAGATCAAGTTTTTTCTTGTTCAAACACAAGGCATAAGATCCAAACAACTCTTTTCATTCTAGATCAACCCTTTCAAGATGAGGTTAGTAGGTATGAAATTCCAAGTTTTAAGCAAAATGAGCCTCTTAACCCTCCTATAGTTCAGATTCCAAGTTTTAGGAAAGATAAAGTTCTTAACTCTGCAAATCAGCCTTTTCAGCTTGAAATTCTAAGTTTCATAAGCCTTCATCCTTTGCAAGTTAAGGAAAGTAATCAGATACATCCTAGTGTAGTTACAAAGTATCCCATTAATTGAGATAGCTCACTCATCATGGAGAAGATTAGAAATATAAATCCATTGCATTTAGGTTTAGAGTATTACCAGTTAGAGCAGCAAAATATTGAATAGGAGAAGACCTTTCAAGAGGAATATTTCAATGTTTTAGCTAATGATCTTCTTGGTTTTGTTGAAAATGATCAATTTGTTTCAATAAATCAGCCAAGGCACTAGGGTGAAGAAGTAAAAGAGGCTAATCAATAATGTCATCCTACAGCTTGGATTGATGAGTTACCTTCTTTTGTTGAAAATTATGAAGGTGTAATTCTGATTTCACCAACAACAGTTTTAGAAAAACAAGAGGATGCTCAACAATATGAGGAGTTGTTGATTGTAACTAAGCAATCTCACAATGGGGTCTTAGATCAGGAAGAGGAGTGCAAAAGTGAGCCTTTTGTGGAACCTAGAAAACTTTTTGAGAGTTGTTATGAGGTAAAAAAACAATCCTCTTTCATCAAAATTTCATGAAGATGGTGATGAAGATCTGTTTTGGGATGACCTTGAGGTGTTTGTTGCAAACTTAGATTATGTAAAAAGGGTTCCAACTGTTGTGTTTGAAGATCTTACTAACTTTGTAAATGAAAGTGAAAATTGCATGTCTATTCCAAGTTTTGACCATCATAGTGATGAAGAACATTTAGACAAGGTGTTGAGTTATGAACAACTAAATGAAAGCATCCTTGATTTAAATAATGAAGAGGTTGAGACACATGCAAGTGTTTTGCAAATAGAATAGGAGGAAAAACAAGTCATTGTTTTCCATGTTGATTCTAGTCAAAAGGATGAGGTAGTATCAACAGTACATAATCAAGAAAGCAGGAGTTTGAATCAAAATTTCATCCTATCAAGAGGATGTCCAATCAGTAATTTAGCTGGCAGACCACTAAATAAGGATACATATGTTACTATTGCACACAAAGAGGAGGTTGTAGCTTTAGAATAGCATAATTAAATCACTTCTTCACCCCATAACAATAGTATCTATGATCAAGTTCAAATGGTTAGTGAGTTTTTTTTTTGTTCTTCAGATAGTTCTACAACATTCTTTAGGGTATGTTCATATGGATCATATCTTATCAGTAATGAATCACTTGCAAAACATCCTATGTTGATAAGAAGGGGAATTTATTTCACAATACCATTTAATGGTTGTGTTTGAGCACTACCATTGTTGGGTAGTGTAGGGTAAGGTATTTTTAAAGTTAATAAGTGCTCAAGGCACATTCTTTTCAGTTCAGGTTTTATTTTTCCAATAAGTGCAAATTTATTGTTTGTTAGCCCTTTCTTAAACAACACCATTGTAGTTATTTTTTGTTTTGTTCTACTGTTGTTCATGTTTGAAAAAACTAAGTTACTGAGGTTTTTTGAGTCAAGAGGACAAGGAATGACTCCTATGCCCAATGGATATGCAAAGCTACTGATCCTATTTGTTTGGCAGGAAAACACCCCTAAGATGCCGCTAGAATGTTAGCTAATTTTTGCTTACAACTCAATCAACTAGAGCTGGAGAAAGTATTTCAGCTTAAAGAAGAAAGGTACATACAAATTTTTTCTAATGTTTGGTCATTGCACAAAATATTTTTTCAAAATGAAGTATTATGCAAATGTTTACAACAAAAAAGATTACACAGTTTGCATAAAAAGTTGTTTTATTCATTGTACAAAATATGACATTCCACACAAGTCATGGGAGTAACTAATCATACTTGATGAAATGTAACACAAAGGGTAAACTATACAACTGAAGAGGTGAAGAACATGAAATGAAAATTTAATTCATCATTGCATGAATGGTGAATCACAAGGTTGTCAGTTGTGTCTTCAACTCTAGCTCCAGCTCCAGCTCCTTCGTTGATTGCTCTGGAGATACCTGCAAGGGATGAACGTATTGTGTTAGAGCTCGAGACCAAATTTCTCCTCATATGCATACATCAATAGATATATAATCTACTCCTATGAAACATTTGATCAAATATACAAATTTCACAAACATTTAGGAACATAAGATTCAAATCATTATTGGAAGCTTTTGGCTTCATTATTTTATCTAACTTGTTTGTTCACTGTGAAGGTATGGGTTCATTTATCATTACATGATTCATCTTGTTTGATATCACAACATGTGGAGGAAAATGGGCTCCCATAAGGGTTGAGCCTAGCATGGTACTCTCTTTTTTTACAGAGATATGAGGTGTAGTTTTCATCAATGGAAGTGACTTCAGGTCACAACAGTCACATACATGACAAAGAAAGCCATGAAAAATCTTCAATAAAGTTATAGTGGTAAAGCTAATCAAAGGGATAGTCACCTCTAACAACAACAATAGTCACTTATTTGAAGGGAATAGAAAAAGCGGATAGTGGGTTCAAAGGTCTAGGTGATGTTGAGGATGACATGAAATAGAAAACAACCATTTTATATACTTGAAAGAAGCAAACCTATCAAAATATTTTTAAGGAGACAGTCTTGTCAATAATTGAAGAATTATTGAGTAGTAAGAGATCAATGTAGTAGTGCATGACATAGAAGTTTCTCATGACATCCATAGAGGACAACAGTCATTATGTAGAAAATAATATAGAAGGAAAATATTATGATCATGAAGGATTGTGTAAGAGTAAAGAGGCAGACATTAAAGGCATGCAAGGACAACATTGGAACACAACACATATGGTGGTTGTAGCAAGTCAAGAATAGAAAGACAAAGAGAATGCAAGTACAATGCACTGCTAACTATTATGAGCAACCCACAAGCTCGAAGGTGTTTCCATGTTACACAGGATTGTTGACCTTTCCATCTTTGCATTCGAGTGCAATCCTAGTTGATAACAGGAGTATTTTGGCAATGATAAGGTATTAAAGGAATTGAATTATGATTTTATTGTCCTTATTCCCAAGAAAGCAGGGGAAATTTCCTATGCAAACCTCAAACCCATTAGTATTTGCAACTCTATCTATGAAATTTTCCTAAAAATTGCAACATTAAGGTTATAATGAGTCCTACCTAACCTTATTTTGATGCAATAGAGTAATTTTTTGCATGGAATAAAAATTGTGGACTCTATAATTTATATTCATGAATTCCTTCATTTATTGTTGATTAACAAAAGGTAAGTTTTTTTTCTAAAATTGGATCTAATGAAATATTATGATATGGTGGCATGTGCTTTCCTTTTAAAAGTTCTAGGATATTTTAGTTTTTGGGATAAATTTGTTAAGTTGATTGCGGAGATGATCTCAACCTCTAATTTTTTCACTATCATCAATGGTTCTCCTTCAAATTTTCTTAAGAGTTCATGAGGTATTAGACAAGGTGATCCCATTTTTTTTATCATTTTGATGGAATATTGATGTAGGAGCATCCTTGGTTCTTGGCAATCTTGCATCAACAAAAATATTTTCCTTTAAGTTTTATTCTTGTTTTGGTTCTTTCTCAGTTCATGTTGGTGGATTCGTCATCTTTGCTCACCAGACCATGTGGATCTTGGACTACATCATCTACATGTTCATCTTCTTTTTCCCAAGATTTGAGTGCGATTGGATCTTTTTCCGGCAAGTTATTGCTTCCGGAATTCTTGGCAGTTTCTTGAACCGACATCGGAATAATTTCAAACTTTCGGCTAGTTCGATCATTGTGGATCGTCCCCGTAACTTGTGGATCTTAATAGTGTAATTTTAATTGTTCCTGGGTGTATTCCCAACCTTCATTTTAGGTCCACACTTTGACTTACGCACCTGTTGGAGAGTTCTTCAAATTTGAGGCCGACCTATTCATGTGCACATTACATTTTCTTTCCTTGGAGAATGTAATTGATCATTAGAATAGATAGTGAAGAATAGATAGTCAAGTTTTATTTTAGATTTGTAATATTTTGCTCCTATAGAGGATAAAATTGCAATGTATTTCTGAGCATGTTGTATCAGGCCTATGAGCCAAATTTGTAAGCCCGGATGTTGTCAGACGAATGTAACTGAGACTTCTGTTAATAAGGATATTTCCATCTGCATTTTCCTCCATATTCTGTGTTGCTTTCGTTGTGTTACTCTTGTTGCACGGCCAAGATTGTTCTCTTTGAGGACCCTCCTACCATGGTTGCACCATATTGGTATCAGAGCAAGCTTCGATCCATGTGAGGTCAACAAAATTTGTAGTCTTATAAAAGAATTGTTGTGGGGTGGTGGGTTGTGGATCCGACCTTCAGCTGGAAAGGACTATTGTAAAGATAGCTAGAAGAAGAAATGTAAGAGGAAATGGAGCATGTGGAAATGTAGACCAAGCTATAATGGAGATGCTAAGAGGAATTGCTGCTAGATTAGATGAAGTTGAAACAGCCCAGAGAAGAAGTCAACTAGTAGATGATGTGAATGATGAAGAGGTAGAAGTTCAAGAAGGAGGAAGAGAAGAGCAACCTGGCTTGGATCAGGGGGAAGAAAGGTTCATAAGAGCTATAACTAGAACAAATACAAAGCCACATTTCAATCCACCAGATTATACTGGTAAGTTGGATTCAGAAGAATTGATTGATTGGATAATAGAGATGGAAAAATATTTTGAATTTGAAGGTACCAATGAAGATAAGAAGGTGGAATTTTCTTGTACAAAGTTGAGAGGACATGCATCCCTTTGGTGGTAACATTTGCAAATAGATAGACAAAGAAGAGGGAAAGAAATGATAAAATATTGGGATCGAATGGTGAATAAGTCGAAGACAAAGTTTATGCCTGCAGACTATCAGATTAGTTTGTTCCGAAAATTGCAAAATTTGAAGCAGAAAGATTCAAGTGTGACAGAGTATACTGAGGAGTATTATAAGTTGAATATCAGATCTGGACATTTGGAGGATGAGATGGAGAAAGTAGCCAGATATGTGAATGGTTTGAGGTCATCTATACATGATGAGATTAGTCTGATCAAGTTGTAGAATGTGGAGGAGGCATATCAATATGCCCTAAAAGCAAAAGAGAAGTTGAGAGACAAAGAGGAAGAGGTGGAAGATTTCAAGGAGGAAGAACTTTTGTTGGAGGAGGAAGAGGACCTTTTTCATATCAGAACAAGGATAAGGAGGTTAGTAAGAATTATAATACATATCCAAAAAGTTATGGAAACTCATACAGAAGAGGGGGATATGGTGGTTATCGGAATGAAGGACATAGAAGAGATGATAGAGGACAAGAGAAGAGGGTATTTAGAGGAACTTGTTATAAATTTGGTGGAGAAGGACATAGAGCATTTGAATACAATCAGGGAGAGACGAGCAGAAAGATAGAGAACAGCATAAGAACAACCTTTGTGTAGGAAGATCATACTGGATCATCTAACAAACCAGAAGAAGGGGAAGTGCTGGTGAATAGAAGAGTACTATGTCAGAGTGAGTTGGAGTAGGAACCGTTGCAGAGGAAGAATTTGTTTTGGACAAGATGCAAGGTAGCTGGTAAATGTTGCAAGGTGATAGTTGACGTGGAAATTCTGAGAACTTGGTCTCTGAAAAGATGATGACTAAATTGAAGTTGGAAAGATTCAAGCACCCGAAGCCCTAACAGATAGCATGGATACAAGATGAACATAAGATTCTAGTAAGTGAACAATGTTTGGTGAAATTAAAGATAGGAAATTACCATGATGAAGTTTTGTGTGATATCATGCCTATGGATATATGTCATATTTTGTTGGGAAGGCCTTAGTAGTATGATAGAAAAGCTATTCATGATGGAAAGAAGAATATATACACTATTGTTTCTAATGGGATGAAGAAAATTTTGTTGCCATTAGAAAATGTTCCTACAGTTGAAGTGTGTACAAATGCTAGGGTTTTTCTGGTTGACAAAAGGAGATTCCTAGATGGATTGAGACATGAGAATGTGTATTATTCCTTAGTTCCTAAGAAAGCTGAAGATTTGAAGTATGTGGAAGAACACCTGGAAGAGATAAAGGAGTTGTTCACAGAATATGAGGAGATCATTTTAGATAATGTACCTGATGGATTACCACCTGTAAGGAGTATTAGTCATTGCATGGATCTGATTCCTGGAGCTAGTTTTCCTAATAAAGTAGCTCACCAGATGACACCTACAAAGAATCAAGAGTTGAATAGACAATTACAAGAATTGTTAAGGAAAGGTTTGATCAGAGAAAGCTTAAGCCCGTGTACAATACCTATTGTATTGGCACCTAACAAGGATGGAGAATGGAGAATGTGTACAAATTTAAGAGCCATAAATAATATCATGGTGAAGTATAGATTTCCTTTACCCTGGATGGATGACATTATGGATTGTTTGAGTGGAGCCAGATACTTTACAAAGATATATTTAAAGAGTGGATATCATCAAATTAGAATCAAAGAAGGGGATGGGTGGAAAATAACATGTAAGACGAATGAAGGATTGAATGAGTGGTTGGTGATGCCTTTTGGATTGACAAATGCACCGAGTACTTTCATGAGATTTATGAATGAGGTATTGAAGAAATTCTTGGGTAAGTTTGTGATTGTTTACTTGGATGACATCTTGATTTTCAGTAAGAGTAGAGAAGAACATTTGTTGCATATCAGACAAGTTCTGCAGAGGTTGAGAGAGGAACAGTTGTTGATAAACATCAAGAAATATAGTTTCATGAAGAAGGAATTGGTATATCTAGGATTTTTGATATCTATGGAAGGATTGAAGATGGATCCTGAGAAATTTAGAGCAATTGTTAAATGGCCTACACCTGAAAGCATTGGAGAGGTAAAATCTTTTCATGGATTGGCTAGTTTCTACTGAAAGTTAATTAGGAATTTCAGTTCTATTTGTAGCCCTATGACAGAAAAAATGAGAGGAGATAGGAAGGATTTTAGATGGACATTTGGAGCAGATCAAAGTTTTGCATTATTGAAGCAGAAAGTGACTGAGCATTCTGTGATGGCTTTATCGGATTTCACTAAGATATTTCAAGTAGATTGTGATGCAAGTGGGAATGCAATTGGAGCAGTGTTGAGTCAAGAAGGAAGACCTATAGCTTATTTTAGTGAGAAATTGAATGATGCTAGGAGAAGATATTCAGTGTATGATGAGGAATTTTATGCTATAATTCAAGCCTTGAAGAAGTGGAGACATTATTTTTTACCTAGGGAATTTGTGTTGTATACGGATCATCAAGCATTGCAATATTTGAATAGTCAAGGTAAGTTGAATCGGAGACACATGAGATGGGTAGAGTTCTTGCAGAGTTATACTTTTGTTCTGAAGCATAGGAGTAGAAAGTAAAATAGAGTTGTTGATGCATTGAGTAGGAGAAGGAATTTGTTGACAGAGGTGAGAGTGGAGGTATTAGGCTTTGATGAATTGAAGAACTTGTATGAGAAAGACCTGAATTTTGCAGAACCTTGGAAATATTGTAAGGAACCAGTTTTGGAGGATAGAAGCCAGTGGTTGGATTATTTCATTCAGGAGGATATGTTGTTCAGAGGTAATCAGTTGTGTATACCCTGAAGTTCAATGAGGGACAACTTGGTGAAATAAAAGCATAGTGGAGGTTTGGCGGGATATTTTGGAATTGATAAGACAGTAGCATTGGTGAGTGAGAACTATTTTTGGCCTGATATTCATAAGGATGTCAGGAGATTTGTGCAGAGTTGTAGAATTTGTCAAATTGAAAAAGGGAGTAGTTAGAATGTCAGATTGTATAAGCCTTTGAAAGTTCTAGAGAGACCTTGGGAGGATATCAGGATGGATTTCATACATGGATTTCCGAAGACACGGAGAGGTAATGATTCAGTATTTGTAGTGGTAGACGGATTTTCTAAGATGGCACATTTCATACCTTGTAGGAAGACAACATATGCAGTGCATGTAGTAGATTTATTTTTTCAAGGAAGTGGTCAAATTGCATGGCTTACCTAGGAGTATTGTTTCAGACAAAGATGTAAAGTTTGTTGGTTACTTTTGGAGAACACTTTGGAAGAAGTTGAAGACAGATTTGAAGTTCAGTTCTACGTTTCACCCACAGACTGATGGACAGACATAAGTAGTGAACAGGAGCTTGGGAAATTTTTTGAGATGTTTGGTTGGAGAGAAGACCAGAAGTTGGGACTTAGTCATGGCACAAGCAAAGTTTGCATACAATAATTCAGTGAACAGGAGTACAGGGAAAACACCTTTTGAGATTGTTAATGGAGTTCATCCTAGAGGTATATCTAAATTAAGAGACATCAGTATGGAAGCTAAAAGGAGTGCATAAGAAGATGAATTTGTAGAACATATGAAGAAAGTACATATTCGAGTGAAACATCAATTGGAAGACATGAACTGGAAGTATAAGGAGAGGGCAGACAAAAAGAAGAGACATAAGGAGTTCAAAGTTGGAGATGAAGTGATGGTATATTTGAGGAAGGAAATATTTCTAGTTGAGACATACAACAAGCTAAAGATGAGGAAATTCGGACCTTGTAAGATCTTGAGGAAGCTTGATTCAGGAAATGCATACGAAGTGGAGTTACTGAAAGGTATGGGTATATCACCTATATTCAACATTGCAGACCTACATCAGTATTATGAAGCATAATTTAGTAAGGACAGTACAATGGAATTGGAGGATTAGTTTCCTAAACAACAGATAGATGGTATTGAGGAGGTTCTGGATATTAGAGATGGGAGGAAGACTCGTGGAAGACAGTATAAAGAATATCTTGTGAAGTGGAGAGATAGACCAGTGGAAGATTCATCATGGATTTCTCAGGCTGAGGAAGACCACCTTGGTTTTCCTTTGGCCCCTGCAAAGTGAAAGACTCACTTTTCATTAACCCCAGATGTCTGATGCAAGAGCATCCTTGGTTCTTGGCAATCTTGCATCAACCAAAAATATTTTCCTTTTAGTTTTTTTCTTGTTTTGGTTCTTTCTCAGTTCATATTGGTGGATTCATCATCTTTGCTCACCAGACCTTGTGGATCTTGGACTACATCATCTACATGTTCATTTTCTTTCTCCCAAGATTTGAGCACGATTGGATCTTTTTCTTTCAAGTTATCGCTTCCAGAATTCTTGGCAGTTTCTTGAAATAGCATCGAAACAATTTCAAACTTTCGGCCAATTTGATCATTGTGGATCATCCCCGTAACTTGCGGATCTTAACGGTGTAATTTAATTGTTCATCGATGTGTTCTTGACCTTCATTTTAGGTCCACGCTTTGTTTTACACACCTATTGGAGAGATTCAAATTTGAGGCTGACCTATTCATGCGCACGTTACATTTTCTTTCCTTGGAGAATGTGATGACCTTTGGCTGACACAGATGTTTCTAGAATTGTGGATATGCTATAAATATTGTAATTGATCATTAGAATAGATAGTGAAGAATAGATAGTCAAGTTTGATTTTAGATTTTTAATATTTTTCTCATATAGAGGAGAACATTGGAATGTTGTATTTCTGAGCATGTTGTATCAGGCCTGTGAGCCGAATCTATAAGCCCAAATGTTGTCAGCCAAATGTAATTGAGACTTTTTTTAATAAGGATATTTCCATCTGCATTTTCCTCCATATTTTGTGTTGCTTTCATTGTGTTACTCTTGTTGCATGGCCCAGATTGTTCTCTTTGATGACCCTCCTACCATGGCTACACCAAATATTTTGGAAGAATCTTATAGAATGTTGTGATCAAGGGTGGTTTGAAATGTTTAAAACCAATCTCTACTTGTCACCCTTGTTCTCATTAGAAATTTATGGATGATACTATCATCATTATAGAAGCCTAAGTTTAAGAAGCAAAAGAATTTTATTTTTTTTCTCTAACTATAAAGGGCTTCAGGTTAGAAGATCAGCTTTCCCAAGGGTAGTATTTTTTTCCTAAATATATGCTATTGTGATAGCATAAGATTGATCACATTCTTTGGTTCCAAGTGGATGTTTTTCCATTCAAATGTATTGGTGTGCCCCCATTATAAGTTTTTGTTCCAAAGTCCTTTTGGAATGAACTTATGCAAAGATTTTAGCAACAGTTGGTTGGTTGGAAGTGAACCCTTCTTAGCTAGGGTGGAAAAATTAAACTCATCACAATTGCATTGCAAAACCTCCATGTCTACAACATGAGTGTGTTGAAAATTCCTACAAATATTACTAATAGGCTTGAATAAATTTAAAGAAATTTCCTTTTAGTAGGGATAGAAGAAAGGAATATATTTCCCTTGGTGGCTTGGGATTCAATTGTAAGCCTACAAAAAAAGTCCATTTAGGGATAAGGAAGATTAAAGAATTCAAATCAGCCCTCAATGCTAAAATTACATGGAGAATTATTTTTGAGTGGACTAAAATCATTAAAATTAAATATTTTCACCAAAATAGAGATTTTTTTGAAAGCCTTTCTTCATATAATCTTCCCCCAAAGATATTATTTTTAAAAAATATGGTGTCCAATTTTTTTCTCAAGAAAGGTATTAAAATTAATGGTTGGGATAGAATTAACATAAAATTTTGGGAGGACTTGTGGCGAATTGACTCCCCTCTAAGAAATTGTGAGTGGCTTGGCCCTATTATGGAGCCTTGTAAAACAACCCTTAGTAGTAAAGTTAGTGATTATCTTTAGGAAAGAGAATGGAATCAATGTTTGGAATTCCCTCACACTTTAATCACATCCATAGACTTAGTGGGACCCATATCTAAGATTCAACCCATGTTGTCTCTATTTCACATTCCTCAATTCCCTATAAGGGATAAGTTAATTTAGAAAGGATCTAGTAATGGTATCTACTATGTTTCTTCGGGGTATGATTCTTCGAGAAACTAAATTGAACCTACTACTTTCTACACTAAGATCTAGCTACCAAATTTTATTCATAAAATTAACATATTCTACCTATTAGCTTAGAATAAGATTCTTACTCTTGATAATTTAATGAAGAGAGTCTTTTATTTTTCAAATAGATGTATCCCTTTTGAAAAGGAAAAAGAAAGTGCCACTCATACGTTGTTGGATTGATACTTATCTAGAGAGGTTTGGAAGGTCCTCCTTCCCCTTTTCAAATTTAATTAGATTTTCCCATATTATATTCAAGGCTTGATGAAACAATGGATTTCATCCTCCTAAAATCCTTCTTTATAATTCTTGTGGACCTTCATGCTACCCCATGTTTCCTAGGGAATCTTGAAAGAAAGAAACAAAGGATATTTTGGTAGAAGAAATTTATGGTTAGTAGAGTGGTGGAAAAAATTTATTTGGCTATTAAGGAAAATTTTATGATAGGGTTAAAAGAGAAGTTGTCAAATGATCCAAAGCTAGGAATTTCTAATTTTTACTTAGAGATTTTTTGGGGCTTGGAACCTTAAATTTGATTTTCTACCCCTATCAAAGAGCTTAAACCTTAAATAATTGGTGTGTTTTTAGACCTTCCCTCCTTGCAACTTCATATTAGTGAACTTCAACTGGGCCTCAAAATGTAACTTGAGACTACCAAGTGGTGGTGATGTTCTTAGAGATCATAGAGGAAAACTTTGATTTGTGTATGTTATCCATTATGTTGAGGCTACTATACCATTCAATTCCATTCAAATGGCTTAATAGATAGGTATCAAAAAAATTATAGTTGAGGGTGATTCTCTAAATATTATTAGTTTCCTTAAAGACAAGCCATCTCCTAGTTGGATTATAGACAATTTTATTAAAGATGCACTCATTCTAAGTAATAAAATTGAAGAAGTTTATTTCCAACATGTGTTTTGTGAAGGTAAAAAAAATTGATGACATTTTCACTAATTGTGGAGTTTATAACAAAGGGACTACTAAATATGATAGTAAATGTAGTGTAGAAAATTGTATAACTTAACAATTTCATATTATATTTTTGGCCCCCCTAAATTATTGAACTTAATTAAGCTCCTAATTCTCCAAATTATACATTCTAAAGCCTAATTTTTACCACTTTTCGAAGAAGGAAAAATATTAAACAAATGCATCCAATCATTAAATTGTCCCCGACTTTGAGCAACCTAGAAATTTGGGCCAAGACCCAGTCACCCATGCCCTTTTTAGTCAAGACCCAAATTAAAATGTGTTGGCAGCAGCATTTTAACATCCAAAATCGAAATATGAAGTTAAAATTTTGGAATATAATTTTCAAGAAATTGGATAAATACCTAGTTATTTTATTATTTAAAATCCATCTAGCACAAAGACATACAATTGAGAAAATACTATTATCAATATCAATTCAAAGAGAAACATTATTAGAGTTTATTGTAGCACTTCAAGATCTTACATCATGTCGAGTTCTATGTGTGTTCACATTCATGTTATGTTAAGGATAAAAATTTTGTAGGTCTCCAAGCATTCAAGCATTCAATAAAATCTATCAAGCAAGATTCAAGATCCTTGAAGTGATGTGCATGACTGTTGAGAAAATGTGTCTCAACCTTGCAATTATATAAGGTACTGTTAATACAGAAAGTATTGTTGATACATTTACGATGGGGGGCACAAGGGGGAAATGAGGGGTTTGGGGGTAGTGTGTCCCAACAGGGGGCTCTAGGGAAATTCCCCCAAAAGGAAAATTTTATTTATATTGTAATATTGTAAATATGGATTGTTCATCATTAGGTCTTAGATTTGATGGTCGATATTTTATTAGCTTGAATTTCCCTAGAAGGTAACTCTATTTTATGAGGGAATCATATTACAACCATGTATTATCATGTAATCTAAGAGTCTAATAGCGGTTGTGTTGCCTCTAGATCTCTAGTTGGTGATACTCCTGTGAGAAGCTTCCTCTGCAAGTATATTGTAATCTTTGTGATTTTTGAATAATATATTGGGAAACTTTTGGACTGTGGGGTTTTTCTCCCAAAAGGGTTTTCCCCACATAAATCACTATGTTGTGGTATGGATGATATTTATGTTTAACACCTATTTAATTTTTTGTACCTATTGAAAAGATCTGTTAAAGTTTTGCATTATTCTCCTCTCAAGATTAGTGTATGAAGTTGTTATACTACCTTAGCTTCCTTACAAGTGGTATTAGGGCCTAATCACCTTTGATTTCAATGTGGGTTGAATTTTTTGAACTAATCCAAATTTGAGTGGGAGCTTGTGCAGAAGACACTTTGTGGTCTTGTTGTAGGAATTTTTTAGATGGCAAGTTCATCAAGGAGAATAGAGGTGGATAATTTTTTGAAAATAATTTTGAAATGTGGAAGCTAAAGAAGGAGGATTTGTTGATAGATCAAGACCTGTGGGATGTTGTTGATGAGAATGTTTCAAGGCGTGTAGATCCTACTCAAGCTACTCAATATGATGTTATGGACTGTAAATCCAAGAGTCTAATTAGATTGTGCTTGGTAGAATATGTTTTAATCAATGTCCATGAAGAGAATTCTACAAAGAAACTATGGAAGAAGCTTGGTGAGATGTATCAAGCCAAATCTTTAGTGAATGAGATTTTCTTGAGAAAGAAATTACATTCCTTGAGAATGGAAGAGGGTGGATGAATCACAAACCACCTAGAAGCATTCAATATGTTGGTGGCTTAATTGGCATTAGTTGGTGTCAAAATGGACGAGGAAGATAAATGTCAGATCTTGCTTTGTTCTTTACCTAATTCATGGGATTCTCTTGTTATGGATATTGGGAATACTTTGATTATATTGAAGACTAAAGATATGGTGGGTTCCTTGCTTTTTGAAAATATGAGGAGGAAGGTATCCATCAGTGCCAAGTAAGCCCTGAATTTCCATGGAAAACCTAAGGAAAAAGGCAAGAAGAATGAGAAGCATGACAACTCCAAGTCCAAGGGGATATCTAAGTCTCCTGGAAATTCCAAAGTTATTTGTTGGAACTGTGGTAATCTTAGACATGTTCATAAGGACTGCAAAGAAGAAAAGAAGAAGAAAAATAAATTTGATCCTAATTCTAAGTCTGAGAAGGAAAATAGTGACAAATTCATTGCAGCTTTGGCATCTTGTGCAAGTAATAATGCATGGTTAATTGACTTAGGTTCATATGCTATATGACCTTTAACAAAGATTGGTTTTTTTTAATATGAAGAATTTGATGGAGATAAGGTGTACTTAGGTGATGATTCTCATTTAAATATTGTTGGTCATGGTAAAGTTCAAATCAGGTTTCCTGGGTGGTAGAAAAAAAAAGGATTAATGGTGTGTTGCATATCCCTGGTTTAGCATGAAATTTTTTATCTGTGAGAAAATTAATAGATATAGGTGTGCAAGTAGTCTTTTTTGATGTAGGATGCAAGATGGTTAGAGGTGTTATGGTGATTGCTAGAGTTGTCAGATATGGCACATTGTATAAGATTGATGCATGCACTGTTGAGTGCAATAGTACTTCCATGAAAAGAAAGTATGTGAAACAAGTGAGGGTTTTACCTTCAGTAGATGGTCATGGATTTTGGGTACCCAAGGGTTCTCTTTCTTCTGAATCAAATTTACCTACAGAGAAATCTTATGGTATATTGGATCTCATTCCTTCTGATGTGTTTGGTCTTGTAGACATTCCTTCAATTGAAAAATCCACATATTGTGTTTCATTTACTGATGATTATAGTAGAAGGACATGGGTATATTTTCTAAAGAGTAAATCTAAAGTTTTCAATCCATTTAAATAATTTTAAGCATAGTTGAGTTGCAGTCTGGAAAGAAAATAAAATGTTTGAGGATTGATAATGGTGATGAATTTTTCTCTAATGATTTTGATAGATTCTGTAAAGATTGTGGTATTGATAGATAGAAGACAACTAAATATTCTCCACAATAGAATGGAGTTGCAAAAAGAATTAACATGACACTAATGGAGAAGGTTAGGAGTATGTTGAGTGGTGCTAGTCTAGAACAAAGGTTTTGGGCTGAAGTTGTTGCTATTGCTTGTTACCTGATTAATAGTTCTCCTACATCAACTATTATTGATAAGAAACTTATAGAGGCATGGTGTGGCCACAAACCTTCATTAAGACATCTTAGAGTTTTTAGTTGTGAGGCATATGTACATGTTCCAAAGGAGAAGCGAACAAAGTTGGAGAACAAGGATGTGAAATATATCTTTTATCAGATACGATTATGGTGTGAAAGGATACAAGCTTTGGGATCCTATTGCACAAAAATTAATAAATAGTAGAAGTGTTATTTTTAGAGAAACTAAGCCTTCTTCTATTACATTGCAGCTAGAACAAAGAAAACATAAATATGTGATTCAATTCCTTCTACACTTGAGAAAGTTGAATCGTGGCCCATGGATAGACAAGAAGTTGAGGAGTGCTCATCTAGCTCTGAATCTTTAGAAGAGGAGGAAGAGCCTCCAACTTAGCTTTTTCATAGGTCTACAAGGCATAGACAACCACCTAAAAGGTATTCACATGATGATTGGAGATGTATTTTTTCTTTGAATATTAACGTGGTTGAATCTAGATAAATAGAAGAGGCATTAGGTATGAAAGATGCAGAATCCTAGAAGATTGCTATGGATGAAGAAATGGTAGCTTTCAAAAAGAATGATACATGGGATCTTGTACCATTGCTTGAAGGAAGAAAAAATATTGGGTGCAAATGGGTGTTCAAGAAAAATATTGTTTTTGATGGAGGTATTGAGAAGTGCAAAGAAAGGTTGGTTGCAAAAGCTTACTATTCAAGTTGAGGGTGTTGATTATGGTGAGATATTTTCTCTTGTTGCAAAAGTGACATCCATTAGATTTTTTCTTTCTATGATTGTTGCTTATGATTTAGATGTTGAGCAAATAGATGTGAAAACTGCTTTCCTTCATGGTGACTTAGAGGAAGAAATTTATATGACACTACCAGAGCACTACGTGGTGAAAGGTAAAAGTAAATTGGTTTACAAATTGAAGAAATATTTGTATGGCCTAAAACAAATTCCTAGGATGTGGTACCAAAAATTTGATACATATGTGTTGAGTTTGGGATTTGAGCATTCTAAATCAAATCATTGTGTTTATTATAAAACTGATGGTGATTGTTTCATGTTTATTGCATTATATGTTGATGATATGTTATTTATTGGTAGAGGGAAAGGTATGATTTTAGAATTGAAGTCTCAACTTGCTACTAAATTTGAAATGAAAGATATTGGTGTAGCTAAACACATTCTTGGGATGGAAATTAGAAGAGATAGAGTGAAAAAAAAGCTATGGCTTGGCCAAAGTACATATGTTAATTCAGTTTTACAGATATTTGATATGCAATATTATAGACCATTGTGTGTTCATGTTTCAACAGAAACAAAGTTATCTATTTTAGATTGTCCAACATCCCAATCAGAGATGGAAGACATGAGTAGAGTGCCTTACTAGAGTGCAGTTGGAAGTTTGATGTATGATATGGTTTATACAAGACCATACATTGCCCAAGCAATGGGATTTCTTTCCAGATATATGTCTAATCCTCGTAGAGTTCATTGGGATGCAGTTAAAAGATTCTTTAGATATTTATGCGGTACCTCTGAGTATTCCTTGTGCTATCATAGTAATATAATAAAAGATGAAATTTCCCTTGATATTCATGGTTATATGGATTCAGATTAGGTAGGTGATGTTGATATCAGATGATCCACCAGTTCTTATGTGTTGACTTTATTTGGTGGTGCAATTAGTTGGATGAGTAAGAAACAAGTTGTGGTTGCTTTGTCCACTATTGAAGCTAATTATATAGTACTTACTCATGCTTTTAAAAAATTCATTTGGCTTAAGAGACTATGTTTAGACATTGGAATAAAACAAGGTGCGGTGACAATTTATTACAATAGACATAGTGCAATATGTCTATCCAAGAACTCAACATTTCATGCTTGGACCAAGCACATTGATGTACAATATAATTTTTCCGGAGATATGGTCAAAGATGGTAGGGTGAAACTGGTTAAGGTAGAGAATTTGATGAATTTTGATGATTCTTTAACTAAGACTATGAGCACAGAGAATTTTAGATGGTGTTCAAAGACTATGGGCCTTTTGGCCCCTAGAAATTAAGAGATGATTTTTATATACCCTCTCATTGCATTTGCAAGGTGTTTGAAAAGTGGGAGATTTGTTGAGAAAATGTGTCTCAACCTTGAAATTATATATGGTACTATTAATAAATAAAGTACTGTTGATACGTCTAAAAGGGGGGGGTGTGGGGGGTTTCCCCCTTGTGAGAGGTTTGGTTGGATCATCCATCGACTAGGGGTTCGGGGTGAGCGTTCCCTAGCGAGGGCTTGAGGGAAATGCCCCTAAAAGGAAATTTTTATTTATATTTTATTATTGTAAATTTGGACCATTCAGCATTAGGTCTTAGATCTAATGGTCGATATTTTATTAGCTTGACTTGCCCTAGAAGGAAACCCTATTTTATGAGGGCATTGTATTACGACTGTGTATTGTGATGTATTCTGAGATTTTGATAGTAGTTGTGTTTCCTTTTGATCTCTGTTTGGTGATACTCTTGTGAGAAGCTTTCTCTACAAGTATACTTTAATCTTTGTGATTTCTGAATAATATATTGGGCGGCTTTTGGACTATGGGGTTTTTCTCCCAAAATGGTTTTCCCCATGTTAATCACTATGTTGTGGTATGGATGATATTTATGTTTGATTTTGCTTAAGTTTTTGTAACTTTTGAAAATATCTGTAAATTTTTTGCATTATTTTCCTCTCAAAATTAGTGTAGGAAGTTGTTTCACCACCTTAGCTACCTTAAAAGTGTTATCAAGACCTGATCACCTTTGGTTTCAATTGTGGGTTGTTGGGTTTTTTGAACTAATCCAGATTTGAGTGGGAGCTTGTGCAAAAGACACTTTGTGATATTGTTGCAAGAATTTTCAGATGGCAAGTTCATTAGGGAGAATAGAGGTGGATAAATTTTCTAGAAATAGTTTTGAAATGTGGAAGCTAAAGATGGAGAATCTGATGATAGATCGAGATCTGTGGAATGTTGTTGATGAGAATCTTTCAAGGCCTGCATATCCTACTCAAGCTACTAAATATGATGTTATGGACCATAAAGCCAAGGGTCTAATCAGATTATGCTTGGTAGAATCTATTTTAATCAATTTCCATGAAGATACCTCTCCACAAAAACTATGGAAGAAGCTTGGTGAGATGTATTAGCCAAATATTTAGTGAACAGGATTTTCTTAAGGAAGAAATTATATTCCTTAAGAATGGAAGAGGGTGGACGAATAACAGACCACCTAGAAGTGTTCAATATGTTGGTGGCTCAATCGATATCAGTTGGTGTCAAAATGGATGAGGAAGATAAACTTGAGATCTTGCTTTGTTCTTTTCCTGATTCATGGGATTCTCTTGTTATGGCCATTGGGAGTTCTTCAATTATATTGAAGACTGAAGATGTGAGTTCTTTGCTTTTTAAAGAGGTGAAGAGGAAGGTATCCATCAATTCCAAGGAATCCCTGAATGTTCATGGAATACATAAGGAAAAAGGAAAGAAGAATGAGAAGCATGATAAATCCAAGTCCAAGGGGAGATCTAAATCTCTTGGAAATTCCAAAGTTATTTGTTGGAACTGGGGTAAGCTTGGACATGTTTGTAAGGACTGCAAAGAAGAAACGAATAAAAAGAAGAAATTTTATTCTGACTCTGAGTCTAAGAAGGAAGATGGTGATGCATTCATTGTAGCTTTGGAACCTTGTGCAAGTAATGATGCATGGTTAATGGACTCAAGTGCATCTTTCCATATGACCTTTAATAGAGATTGTATTTTTTAATATGAATAATTTGATGGAGGTAATGTATACTTGGGTGATGATTCCCATTTAAACATTGTTGGTTGTGGTAAAGTTAAAAATTGTTTTCCTGATGGTAGAATAAAAAGGATTAATCATGTGTTGCATATCTCTAGTTTAGCATGAAATTTTTTATCTGTGAGAAAACTAATAAATGCAGGTGTGTAGGTAGTATTTTCTAATGTAGGATGCAAGATGGTTAGAGGTGTTATAATTATTATTAGAGGTGTCAGATATGGCACATTGTATAAGCTTGATGCATGCACTGTTGAGTAAAATAGTACTTTTGTGAAAAGCAAGTCTGTGGAAGAAGTGAGGGTTTCACCTTCAACAGATGGTCATGGATTTTGGGTACCCAAGGGTGATCTTTCTTTTAAATAAAATTTACCTATAGAAAAAACTATGTTATGGCACTAGAGACTTGGCCATATTGGAGAAAAAATTCTGACTTTGAAAAATAAAAACCTCGTTGAAGGTTTGTCTAATTATAATCTTGAATTTGATTTATGTGAGCATTGCATTTATGGAAAACAAAACCATGTTCAGTTTTACTTGAGTTCTCATAAATATTGTGGTGTATTGGATCTTATTCATTCTGATGTGTTTGGTCATGTAGATGTTACTTCAATTGGAAAATCCACAAATTATGTTTCATTTATTGATGTCTATAGTAGAAGGACATGGGTATATTTTCCAAAGAGAAAATCTAAATTTTTCAATCGATTTAAAGAATTTAAAGTATGGTTGATTTGTAGATTGGAAAGAACATAAAATGTTTGAGGACCGAATATGGCAGTCAATTTTTCTCTAATGATTTTGATAGATTCTGTAAAGATTATGGTATTTATAGACAAAAGACAACTCTATATTCTTCACAACATAATGGAGTTGTAAAAAGAATAAACAAGACACTAATGGAGAATTTTAGGAGTATGTTGACTAATGTTGGTCTAGAACAAAGGTTTTGAGTTGAAGTTGTTGCTACTGCTTGTTACTTGATTAATAGGTCTCCTACATCAGCTCTTGTGGATAAGACACCTATAGAGACATGGTCGGGGTGAAAGCATTCATTAAGACATCTTAGATTTTTTGGTTGTGACGCATATGTACATGTGTGAAAGGAGAAGTGAACAAAGTTGGAGAATAAGGTTGTGAAATATATCTTTGTTGGATACAATTATGGTGTGAAAGGATACAATCTTTGGGATCCTATTGCATAAAAATTAATATAATAGTAGATGTGTTATTTTTAAAGAAACTAAGCCTTCTTCTATTACATTACAGCCAAAACAAAGTAAATAGGAAGATGTGATTCACTTTCCTTCTACACCTAAGAAATTTGAATTGAGGCTCGTGGATAGACAAGAAGTTGAGAAGTGCTCATCTAGCTCCAAATCTTTAGAAGAGGAGGAAGAGCCTCCAACTCAGCTTGTTCGTAGGTCTACAAGGCATAGACAACCACCTAAAAGGTATTCACCTGATGATTAGAGATGTATTTTTGCTTTGAATATTAACATGGATGAACCTAGATTGGTAGAAGAGGCATTAGGTATGAAAGATGTAGAATCCTAGAAGATTGCTATGGATGAAGAAATGACAACTTTGAAAAAGAATGATACATGGGATCTTGTACCATTTCCTAAAGGAAGAAAACATATTGGGTGCAAATGGTTTTTCAAGAAAAACATTAGTTCAAATGGAGGTATTGAGAAATACAAAGCAAGGTTGGTTGCAAAAGGTTACTCTCAAGTTGACGGTGTTGATTATGGTGGGATATTTTCTCTTGTTACAAAAATGACATCCATTAGATTTTTGCTTTCTATTGTTGTTGCTTATTATTTAGAGGTTGAGCAAATAGATGTGAAAACTTCTTTCCTTCATGGTGACTTGGAGGAGGATATTTATATGACACATCCAGAGCACTATGTGGTGAAAGGTAAAAGTAAATTGGTTTACAAATTGAAGAAATGTGTGTATGGCCTAAAACAAATTCCTAGGATGTGGTACCAAAAATTTGATACATATGTGTTGAGTTTGGGATTTGAGTGATCTAAATTAGATCATTGTGTTTATTATAAAATTGATAGTGATTGTTTCCTATTTATTGCATGATATGTTATTTATTGATAGAGAGAAAGGTATGATTTCAGAATTGAAGTCTCAACTTTCTACCAAATTTAAAATGAAAGATCTTGGTGCAACTAAACACATTCTTGGGATGGAAATTAGAAGAATAGAGTGAACAAAAAGCTATGGGTTGGCCAAAGTAAGTATTTCAAATTAAATTTTCCAATATTTGATATGTAGGATTGTATACCATTGAGTGTTCCTATTTCAATAGAAACAAAGTTATCTATTTCAGATTGTCCAACATCCCCATCATAGATGGAAGACATGAGTAGAGTGCCTTACTAGAGTGCATTTGGAAGTTTGATGTATGTTATGGTTTGTACAAGACCAACCATTGTCCAAGCAGTGGGAGTTCTTTCTAGATATATTTCTAATCCTAGTAGAGTTCATTGGGATGCAGTTAAAAGAGACCTTAGAGTAATATTCCTTGTGTTATCATAATAATATGACTGAAGATGAAATTTCCTTTGATATTCATGGTTATGTGGATTTAGACTAGCCAGGTCATGTTGATAGCAGATGATCCACTAGTTCTTATGTGTTTACTTTATTTGGTGGTGCAATTAGTTAGATGAGTAAGCAACAAGTTCTGGTTGTTTTGTCCACTACCAAAGTTGAGTATATGGAAGTTACTCATGCTTGTAAAGAAGCCATTTGGCTTAAGAGATTATTTTTAGACATTGGAATAAAACAAGGTGCAATGACAATTTATTGTGACACTCAGAATATGATATGTCTAACCAAGAAGCCAACATTTCATGCCAGGACCAAGCACATTGATGCACAATATCATTTTGTTAGAGATATGGTCAAAGATGGCAGGGTGAAACTGGTTAAGGTAGAGACATTGATGAATGTTGTTGATTCTTTAACTAAGCCTACGAGCACAAAGAAGTTTGGATGGTGTTCAGAGACTATGGGCCTCTCAGCCCCTAGCAATTAAGAGACGATGTTTATACACCCCGTTGTGACATTTGTAAGGTGTTTGACAAGTGGGAGATTCGTTGAGAAAATGTGTATCAACCTTACAATTATATAAGGTATTGTTAATACATAAACTACTATTGATATGTTTGCAATGGGTGGTGTGGGGGGTTTCCCCTCGTGAGGGGTTTAGGTGATAATCTCCCATATGGGGGTCTAGGGGTAGTGCTCCTCGGCGAGGGCTTGGGGGTAGCACCCCGAAAAAGAAAATTTTATTTATATTTTATTATTGTAAATCTAGACCATCCATCATTAGGTCTAAGATCTAACGGTCGATATTTTATTAGCTTGACTTTCCCTAGAAGGAAACCCTATTTTATGAGGGAATTGTATTATGACTGTGTATTGTGATGTATTCTAAGAGTTTGATAGTGTTCATGTTGCCTCTAGATCTCTAATTGGTGATACTCCTGTGAGAAGCTTGCTCTGCAAGTATATTGTAATCTTTGTGATTTTTGAATAATATATTGGGTAGCTTTTGGAGTGTGGGGTTTTTCTCCTAAAAGGATTTTCCCCACATAAATTATTTTGTTGTGGCATGGATGATATTTATGTTTATTTATGTTTAAGTTTCTGTAACTTTTAAAAAGATCTATAAATTTTTTGCATTATTGTCCTCTCAAGATTACTGTAGAAAGTTGTTATACTACCTTAGCTTCCTTACAAGTGGTATCAAAGCCTAATCACCTTTGGTTTTAGTTGTGATTTGTTGGGTTTTTTGAACTAATCCATATTTGAGTTGGATCTTGTGCAGAAGAAACTTTGTGATCTTGTTGTAGGAATTTTCAGATGGTAAGTTCATTAGGGAGAATAGAGGTGGATAAATTTTTTGGAAATAATTTTAAAATGTGGAAGTTGAAGATGGAGGATATGTTGATAGATTGAGATCTATGGGATGTTGTTGTGAGAATGTTCAAGGCTTGCAATTCCTACTCAAGCTTCTGAATCTATTGTTATGGATAGTAAAGCCAAGCATCTAATCAGATTGTGCTTTGAAGACTCTATTTTAATCAATGTCCATGAAGAGACCTATACACAAGAACTATGGAAGAAGCTTGGTGAGATGTATCAAGCCAAATCTTTAGTGAACAATATTTTTTTTAGGAATAAATTGTATTCCTTAAGAATGGAAGAGGGTGGATGAATCACAGACCATCTGGAAACATTTAGTATGTTGGTGTCTCAATTGGCATCAATTGGTTTCAAAATGGATGAGGAAGATAAATGTTAGATCTTGCTTTGTTCTTTGCCTAACTCATGGGATTCTCTTGTTATGTCTATTGGGAGTACTTCAGTTATATTGAAGACTTAATATGTGGTGGGTTCTTTGCTTTTTGAAGAGATGAGGAGGAAAGTATCCATCAATTCCAAGGAAGCCCTGAATGTTCATGGAAGACCTAAGGAAAAAGGTCAGAAGAATGACAAGCGTGACAAGACCAAGTCCAAGGGGAGATCTAAGTCTCCTAAAAATTCCAAACTTATTTGTTGGAAATGCAGTAAGCCTGGACATGTTTGTAAGGACTACAAATAATAAAAGAAGAAATTTGATTATGATTCTGAGTCAGAAAAGGAAGATGGTGACACATACATTGCATCTTTGGAAACTTGTGCAAGTATTGATGTATGGTTAATTAACTTAGGTGCATCTTTCCATATGAACTTTAATAGAGATTGGTTTTCTAAATATGAAGAATTTAATGGAGGTAAGGTGTACTTGGGTGATGATTCTCATTTAAGCATTGTTGGTTGTGGTAAAGTTAAAATCAGGTTTCCTGATGGTAGAATAAAAAGGATTAATGGTTTGTTTCATATTCGTGGTTCAACACAATTTTTTTTATGTATGAGAAAACTAATAGATACAAGTGTTTAGGGAGTATTTTTTGAAATAGGATGCAAGATGGTCAGAGGTGCTATGGCGATTGCTAGATGTGTTAGATATGGCACATTGTAGAAGCTTGATGCATGCACTATTAAGTGTGATAGTACTTCTATGGAAAGTAAGTCTATGGAAGAAGTGAGGGTTTCACCTTTAGCAGATGGTCATGGCTTTTAGGTACCCAAGGGTGTTCTTTCTTCTCAATCAAAGTTACATACAGATAAAACTATGTTATGGCACCAGAGACTAGGCCATATTGTAGAAAAAGGTCTAAGGACCTTGAAAAATAAAAACCTCATTAAAGGTCTATCTGATTGCAATATTGAATTTTATTTTTGCGAGCATTGCATTTGTGAAAAACAAAACCACGTTCAGTTTTACTCGAGTACTCATAAATCTTGTTGTGTATTGAAACATATTCATCCTGATGTGTTTGGTCTTGTAGATGTTCCTTCAATTGAAAAATCCACATATTATGTTCCATTTATTGATGATTATAGTGGAAGGACATGGGTGTATTTTCTAAAGAGTAAATCTAATTTTTTCAATCAATTTAAATAATTTAAATCATGGTTAAGTTGTAGCCTAGAAAGAAATTAAAACATTTCAGGACTGATAATGGTAGTGATTTTTTCTCTAATGATTTTTATAAATTTTGTAAAGATTGTGGTATTCATAGACAATAGACAACTTTGTATCCTCCACAACATAATGGAGTTATAGAAAGAATGAATAGGACACTAATGGATAAGGTTAGGAGTATGTTGAGTGGTGTTGGTCTAGAATGAAACTTTTGGGCTGAAGTTGTTGCCACTGCTTGTTACCTAATTAATAGGTCTCTTACATCAGCTCATGTTAATAAGACACCTATAGAGGCATGGTCGGGCCACAATCCTTCATTCAGATATCTTATATTTTTTGGTTGTGAGGCATTTGCACATGTGCCAAAGGAGAATCAAACAAAGTTGGAGAACAATGTTGTGAAATGTATCTTCATTGGATATAGTTATTGTGTGAAAGGATACAAGCTTTAGGATCTTGATGCACAAAAATTAATACATAGTAGAAGTGTTATTTTTAGAGAAAATAAGCCTTCTTCTAATACATTGTAGCTAGAAAAAGTAAACAAGAATATGTGGTTCAATTTGCTTCTACACCTAAGAAAGTTAAATCGAGACCCATGGATATACAAGAAGTTGAGGAGTGCTCATCTAGCTTTGAATCTTTAGAAGAGGAAGAAGAACCTCCAACTCAGCCTGTTCATAGGTCTACAAGGCATAGACAACCACCTAAAAGGTATTCACTTGATGATTGGAGATGTATTTTTTCTTTGACTACTAACATGGATGAACCCAGATCAGTAGAAGAGGCATTAGGTATGAAAGATGTAGAATCTTGGAAGATTGCTATGGATGAAGAAACAATAGCTTTGAAAAAGAATGATTCATGGGATCTTGTACCATTTCCTAAAGGAAGAAAACCTGTTGGGTGAAAATGGGTGTTCAAGAAAAATATTGGTTCATATTGAGGTATTGATAAGTACAAAGCAAGGTTGGTTGCAAAAGGTTACTCTCAAGTTGAGGGTATTGATTATGGTGAGATATTTTCTCTTCTTGTAAAAATGGCATCCATTAGATTTTTTCTTTATATTACTAGTGCTTATGGTTTAGAAGTTGAGAAAATAGATGTGAAAACTTATTTCCTTCATGGTGACTTGGAGGAGGACATTTATATGACATAGCCAGAGCACTACGTGGTGAAAGGTAAAATTAAATTGGTTTGCAAATTGAAAAAAAAATTGTATGGCCTAAAACAAATTCTTAGGATGTGGTACCAAAAATTTGATACATATGTGTTGAGTTTTGGATTTGAGAATTCTAAATCAGATCATTGTGTTTATTATAAAACTGATGGTGATCATTTCATGTTTATTACATAATATATTGATGATATGTTATTTATTGGTAGAGGGAAAGGTATGATTTCAGAATTGAAGTCTCAACTTGCTACTAAATTTAAAATGAAAGATCTTGGTGTAGCTAAACACATTCTTGGGATGGAAATTAGAAGAGATAGAGTGAACAAAAAGGTATGGCTTGCTAAAGTAATTTTTTCAATTCATTTTTACAAAGATTTGATATTCATAATTATAGACCATTGTGTGTTCTTATTTCAGCTAGAACAAAGTTATATATTTCAAATTGTCCAACATCCCCATCAGAGATGGAAGAAATGAGCAGATTACCTTACCAAAGTGTAGTTGGAAGTTTGATGTATGTTATGGTTTGTACAAGACCACAAATTTCACAAGTAGTGGGAGTTCTTTCCAGATATGTGTCTAATCCTAGTAGAGTTCATTGAGATGAAGTTAAAAGATTCTTCAGATATTTACATGGTACCTCAGAGTATTCCTTGTGTTATCATAGTAATATGACTAAAGATAAATTTTTCCTTAATATTCATGGTTTTGTGGATTTAGACTAGGCAGGTGATGTTGATAGTAGAGAATCCACCAATGCTTATGCGTTTACTTTATTTGGTGGTGCAATTAGTTGGATGAGTAAGTGATTGGATGTGGTTGATTTGTCCACTACTAAAGCTGAGTATATGGGAGCTACGCATGCTTGTAAAGAATCCATTTGGCTTAAAAGAATGTGTTTAGACATTGAAATAAAACAAGGTGTAGTGACAATTTATTGTGACATTCAGAGTGTGATATGTGTAACCAAGAACTTGACATTTCATGCCAGGACCAAGCACATTGATGTAAAATATCATTTTGTTAGAGATATGGTCAAATATGGTAGGGTAAAACTAGTTAAAGTAGAGACTTTGATGAATTTTGTTGATTCTTTAACTAAACCTGTGAGCACAAAGAATTTTAGATGGTGTTCAGAGACTATGTGCCTTTCGGCCCCTAGCAATTAAGTGATGACGTTTATACACCCTCTCGTTGCATTTGCAAGAAATTTTCCAAGTGGGAGATTTGTTGAGAAAATGTGTCTCAACCTTGCAATTATATAAGGTATTGTTAATACATAAAGTACCATTGATACATTTGTGATGGGGGGTGCAGGGGGTTTCCCCCCATAAGGGGTTCAAGGGGATCATCCCCCAGTTGGGTTTTGGGGGAATTGCCCTTGAAAGGAAATTTTTGTTTATATTTTATTATTGTTAATCTTGATTGTTCATCATTAGGTCTTATATTTGACGATCAATATTTTATTAGCTTGACTTTCCTTAGAAGGTAACTCTATTTTATGAGGGCATTGTATTATGGTTGTGTATTGTGATGTATTTTGAGAGTCTAATAGTTGTTGTGTTGCCTCTAGATCTCTGGTTGGTAATACTCCTATGAGAAGCTTGCTCTACAAGTATACTGTAATATTTGTGATTTCTAAATAATATATTGGGTGGCTTTTGGAGTGTGGGGTTTTTCTCTCAAAAGGGTTTTCCCCACGTAAATCAATGTGTTGTGGTATGGATGATATTTATGTTTATTTCTTTTTAAAAAATTTATAATTGTTGAAAAGATCTATAAATTTTTTACATTATTCTCCTCTCAAGATTAGTGTAGGAAGTTGTTCCACTAATTTAGCTTCCTTACAATGACTTTAGTCCTTCAAGGAAGCCATTGAAGGGTGGTGAATTACAACATTGTGTTCATTCATCATTTCCTTCTTTTCCATTATTGGTTTATCATTGGCATTGCCATTGTGGAAGTGGGAAAACTTACACAGGGTTTGATTGAGGCAAGCCAATATATGGTGCAATATTTTCCCTCTTTGTGAGTGTGCAGGTTATAGGTTTGAAGAGGATTGAAGAGAGTTTGAAGATCCATTTTTCCTTACTGCATTTGTTATCATCAACCTTGTCAAGACATGGAAACACGATATTCTGGCAAGTTTACAACCAAAAAATAAAAGATCAGATCCAACACCAAAGGACCCCAAAAGTTGAGCAAGACGCCTTAACAAAGACTCAATAGCCAATGGGTGATCCTATCCTTGTAGGCACAAATAGAACAATTTTTCTGGGTAGGTACACATTAGTTTGCACTTTCCAGATCTGCTTGCAATTTATTGTTTCATTTTTTTTACTTTCAAAAAATTGCATTTATCATGTTAGGTCATATAGTTTAATTAGGAAAATCATTCCAAATCATTTCAAAAAGATGCAAATCCAAGTCTAATTGACTCACCTTGGTGGTTGAAAGTCAATCTATGCACCTTGTTGATTTGCATCCTAATGAACTATTAAAAATGATGGCTCCATGACCTTAAGTTTTAGATATTAAATTTAAGGTCACCATATTTTTTATGTTTCATTTTGGTGGACTTGACATTTGACATCATAACTTTCTAATTTGGAAATCTTTCAAACCCTAGATCTAGGTTTTGCATCATTATGTTTTGTATTTCTCATTTAGGATTGCATATTGCATCATACAAAATAAAATAAAAATCAAAAATATTGCATATGTATCGCATTATAGCTTGCATTATAGTGTGTTTCAATCATCTAGACCAATTTTTCATTTCAAAATTGCATACAAAAAAGTTTCATTTTGTTCTAAAATTATCATACACTTGCATTTCCTTTACATTGAAAAATTATAGAAAAATAAGCAACATCAAACCTATTTGCAGATAGGAATAATAACCTTAAACAACAACTTAAACATTCAATCTGTCAATTTTTAGCCACCCTTGGGGGACCATGTCCTTGTACAAGTGTCTCAGCACACTTTTTCATAGTGGTCTATCTTTTTCTATTCAGTTTCACTGTACTTGCATATCCCTATGTTGGAATCAATAACTGCATGTTTTTAGGAATTTGGCATTTAGTTCAATTAGTGAAAGAAAGTGCATGGTTTAAGATCAAATTTTGCATTCAAAATCATCATTTTCAGGTCTCTGCATATTGCAATCAATCAATTACTACATTTGAAATATGAGAATTGCATTCAAATTTGTTCAAAAATCTTCAACATCATTACATACTTGTATTTTACATCAAATTGAGATACATTAAGAAAATTCTAGAAATTTATTTAATGTTTCAATTATCTGCAAGTAGAATAAGAATTCTTAAGTAGTGTATTCTTCAATCAAACTTTAGAACTTTAGAACCCCTAACTAGTACTCAAATGCCCTTGGGTGACCCTATCCTACTTGTCTTGGCCAAACAAAAAAAAAATGAGACCTCTATTATTGTGATTCATCTTTGCTTCTTCTTCTTGTCTTATATTTTTGAGTGTTTGTTGTACTTATTTAGTAGTTTAGTATTCATCTTGGGTGCACTTTTGGTGTTGTGAAACTTGCATTTTTCATAACTCGGTGTCCTATTGCCAATACTTCAGTGAGGCCTAGTTCAAGACTCATGGAATCTCGTGTTGTTGGTACATCCGTTGTAGATCTTGAGTTCTCCAATCCTTTCACAACAAGTGTTGTCAATACTCAACCCATTTTGGACTCTATTCCCGATGTTACCATGCCAATGATAACTTTACAAGCACCTACCTTTACTAATGTTGAGACTATGGTTTCCCATGTTCCTAGAGATAAACTAAGAAAATGGATAAAGACCTAGAAAAACTTCAAGAATATGTAAGTATTGAACACTTTGTTGGTACCACAATTCCTATAAATGACAACATGAGGAAATTGCTTAATGATGATCATGGATTAGAGGCTATGATATAGTTGATCATAATATAACTACAATGGCTAGTTGTGCTCAAGCTTTGCGATACACCCAAATTCTAGGAGGAAATCAAGTTTCCCTCCCTACCACTATAACCTCTATTCCTAAATACACAAATCCATTGTTACTTCAACAACACAACCAAGCATTGGGATAACTTCAACAATAGGAAATCCTTATGGTTTTGGGTCTTCACATGTCACACCTCAAGTTTCATCCCCACTCATAACTTCACAACATAGTACCCCACAAAATACATACGACATTCCACCATATTCACCCCATTTCCAAAACATATCAAACAATGACTATCATAAACCAACTTTTACAAAACATGACATCACTCCAAGAACAAATCTCAACAATAAACCAAAACCAAAATGGAAAATGATCACAATATATCAAAAAGGAGCCCATTGTCACTTGAGATATTGAAGGAAAAAATTCCAAAAAACATAAAGATCCCACATTTTGACAAGTACAATGATAAAGGGGCCCCTAGCAACCACATATCAACATATACTGCCATGTGTAGTGACATTATTTTTTAGGATAAGCTGCTAGCTAAAATTTTCCCTAGGTCATTGAAAGACATGACCTTGGAATGGTTTTTTCATTACCTAATAATTTGATCCACTCATTTAATGAGCTTGTTGATAACTGATTTAATGTGATGTAAATAAAAACAAGGTGAAAAGGTTATAGATTTTATGAACCGTTATCAGTTGATACTATCACTTGAGTCAATCTAACTCTTCCTGATATGGAAATCCAAAGAATTTTCATTGAAAACTTACAAAAGGATATGAGGGAAAAATTCCTATTGATAAGAACCTAATCCAATTACCTCTGATTAGACCTATGGATACAACCAAACCTCTACCTCCCAACTTTAATCCAAGTTCCTTTTATAAATATCATTGCACAAATATACATGATATGGGATGATGCATGTATCTTAAACATCAATTTTAAGACCTCATTGATTCTAGTCGCATTCAATTGGGTGGTGTTAAAAATAAAGGGAATAAGTATGTTGCCCCTCCTAACCAAAATTTGCAAATCTTTATCAATCCTATACCAAATCATTCAACCATATTTATGCAAGCTTGTGATATTAAGAATGATGAGATGAATATTGATACACCAAATGACATAAATAATGATTACAATATAAATAAAGATGGTCGAAAAACAATGGTTGGTTTTGTTGATGGGAAACCTTGTAAGGGGAAAATTACCATACTACCCGACATTTCTTTCACTAATGATGATGGAATTAGACATGGTTGTTGCCATAATAGTGTGTCTCACTTTTGGGATATCCTTATTTTTTCCTGAAATCACTTATTTTTAGAAAAACTAATGACTTAAGCCTTGAGAGGTTCCATCTAAAGGGTTTTAATTGAAGAGGGTTTAAAGATAATACTTCCATAGATCAAACCCCGTTGGATAGAACCTCTCTAGTATTGAATCATACCCACAATGGAGTCTCCTTGGCACATATCAAAATGATGGAAAACCTTTCTTTACCTTTTGATGGATTAAATAAAGTCATTTAGAAATTATATTTTGCAAGCTCATAGCCCTCGAAACAATATTTCCAACAAGTACATAGTTTTGATATGTTTTCATTTTATCATGTATTTAATTTTTAATTTTTATTGAACATACATTTTTCACCAAACATCAAGTTCTTTGTTCTACAAAGGTGGAAAAATAGTAAACCATTGTAAAAAAAATCAAAAAATACCTTTTCCCTAGGTATTGATGTCCTTCTTTCACCAAAAAAAAAAAGGATTCCGATATATACACAAGTTATGTTTGATGAAATACACCTATGTCCAAATTATAGTTTTTTATTATTGGTAAAACAGGTTTTGAAGGGACCCCAAAACCCTTTACAAAATGAAATGCCACTTCAACAAATAATAAAAAATAGAGCAAGCAACCAAAAAGAATCCAAAAACCAACAAAAAAATAGCCAGAAAGAGGCACAGAAAACAACACACGACTACAGATTCTTCAGAATGTCATCCACTTCCAAATCACTATAGATGATCTTTGGTGCACATTCATGATTTCAACAACCTCTTCAGTAGGAATTTCAGCATTATCATTCATCTTAGTTTTATTACGGGTTCTAGTAGAAGGACCCATCTCACACGTCACTTTTTGCTAGACTCTAGGAAGATCACCAACTCCAACCATAACATCTTTCCTAATAGAATCATCCCCTAGCCACTTCTTGGCTTTCTTGTTGAAAATACACAAACCTTCAACTTCATTACACATAGCATGCTTTCTCACCTCAAGAACCTTCTCCAACTTTTGATAAACATGATCAACTTTCTCTTCGAGAGCAATAATTCTTGGCTCAAAATAATTTTTCATATACACCATCTCATCAGTAATCATTTTCAGGGTCTCAAGAAGCTGACTTACCTCAGTTTGGACCTTGTTAATCTAAGCCTGAACATTAGGAACCCTTGAGGTACAAGGCTCTTTAGAATTGTTAACCATTGCTCTAAACCTAACATTGGTAAAATTCATGTCATGCAAGGCCCATTTAAAGAGATTCAATAGGATTAAGGAACCCTCTTTTGCCATGCCAAGAAAATTAGGCAAATCTTCCCTCTTGAAATTGAAACCATCCTTGCCAGTATTGGCATGGTGTGATGGTTTATAGGTGGCATTGTTGTTCTTGCCACCAAGGTTCAAACCCCGTTGGGGTGGTATTGTTGAATGGTTGTATCCGGTTCATAGCTCCGGTCAAAAGCATTTACCCCTTAAATAAAAAAAAAGAAAAGAAATTGAAACCATCCTTGTCGACCGGCCACTCCTCCTGAGAGTCACTACTAACATTGTCTTTATTAAGGGCCTCCTTCCCTTTCTGACCAGGAACAAAAACATTATGAACGGTCACCTCGAGGCCATGACCACTAAAACCACCTTTAATTCGATCTTGCTCCATCATTTGAACCTCAACAACCTATGAATTCCCAACCATGGGCGACAAATCACTCACCTCATGATCTTGCCCCTCTTTCCTCTTATATTTCTTAAGAAGACTCCCCTTCTTTGTCCCCTCCTTCCTCTTCAAACAAATAATAGGGGGACCCCCCAGCTTGTCCCTTGAACCAATGTCCTCCTTATTTGTTTTTCCCAGAACAACACCCTTTAGTTTCTTACCTCCCATCACCTTCATAATTTTACTACTTTGAATATCACAGGTATGGTCCTCCTCCTCAATACTAGTATCATACTCATCAGCCCTAGACGTTTTGGTTGGACTCCCCTTCTTTCTTCCCTTGCCCTCAAAGGTCACCAGAGAATCTGAGTAGATTCCCATGGAAGCCTTCGACCCAAGGACATAATCATCATTATCAAACCCATCCTCAGATCCCGTGTCATACTCAGAATCTTTCTTCTTCTTCCCACCTTTTGAGATTTTGGGTTGATTAGGGATGATAAAAGACTTAAAAAACTCATAAATTAAGAGGATTAATCCTTCATGGAGAACAAGGCTCTTGGGATTGTGCTTATGATCTATGATACCATGTTCCAAAGAAACCAACAAATAAAAAGGAAAAGACAACTTCTTTTGTACCTAAAATGATTAAGACAAAGTGATACCTAGATAGAATAGATAAGCATACATCAAGGGTAAAATACCTCATAATTTCTTGCACAACATCTCCCCATATAGCCTTGATAGAGGAGCGATAATATCCCCCACATTTATCCCGCTCTAACTTCTGCCTCCCATCATCCTTGAAAAATATTTCCAGGGTTGCACTAAACTCACTTTTATCTTTGTAAAATTTTCTACCATCAGTGGAAAAACCAGTAATCTCTACAATGAGATCCTTGGTAATGTTGAACTCCTTGCCACTAATCTTCAAAACTCTATTCTTCCGACCTTTGAGGAACCCCTAAGATGTCTTAAAATCATGACCATGCAATTTCTCCATATAGAGAGTCACTCCCCTTGCCTCCAAAAATTCCCAAACTTTCTTATTTATTTTAATAGTATCACAAGAGATAGGCTCAACGCGGTTTCAATCCCCCCATCGTTACAACAAGCAAGCACCACAATAGAAAGAAAAAACTATAGAGAATATAAAGAAACCTCGAGAACTTGTTGAACCTCAAGAAGGATTTTTTCTTTCTAGTTACCCACAATACGTGTGGAAAATACAAGGTAACATAAGGAAATAATGAACCTTGAATGCCTCATCTTTTGTGCCTTAGTCCCATTAGTAAACCGTATAGCCTTGCTTCTTGAAAATTTACACCTTAGTAGGAAATACCACATAGAGAAACACATTTGATAAATCCTCATAATAAAAGGAACCCCCACCTCATCCCCTTTGTAAATTATGATGAAGAATTGAATGAGCTTCGATGGGGAGGGGATCATGTTCATCCCATACAATATGATCATACACACCATAGTTAGCAAAAAAATCAGCTAAACTATTTCCCTCTCTATAGAGATGGGAAATAAAACATTGCTCGAAAGAACCCAAGATATCTAAGGCATCAAGGATAATGGATTCCACCATCCATGAGGAGGGAGAAACCTTCTTAAGGCTATTAATTATATTGAGGGAATCACCCTCAATCCATACCTTCTCATAACCTCTAGACTAAGCCAACTTCAATCCATGATAGGCTGCAAAAGATCCAAATTACAATTTCACGAACTTCAAAAATTAATTAAAAAAATGTAACAAAAAGTTATAAAAAAATATCCTTGCCCTAGATATTGATGTTAAGAATCTATATTTTAAAAATTAGAATTTTATCCTTTCTAGAAATAGAGTTATGTTTGACAACATAAATGCTACTTTATAAAAATGTTGTTTACTATTTAAAACTAGTTATTAAAGGAGATATTGAAAGATTCATGATTTATTTCAAAAAAAAGTTAAAAAAATATAATTAGAATCTACACACAAATTTTCACAAATCACTAGTTCACATCATCTTCAAATTCTTAATGGTTTAATTGTTATAGGTCTCAGAAGGTAAAGATTTAGTTAAAAATGTTGATATAAATATCCATCTTAGCCAAAAAGTGAGACACAATATTGTGATTTCACCCACATATGCTTGATGTTCCTCTCTAAATTGTTGGTTTTATCAATATCAAACCTACACAAGGAATACGTATTGATCCCATATGTGTAGGGAATATGATCATCGAGGAATTCTTGTTTGTGCAAGAGATTTAGCAACATACCTATAAACAATCAAAAGCATGGATAAAAATTCATCATGGTTTTGTTCGCCTTATGATAGGTTCCATCAGTCTTCCTCTCAAAGTTGTACCTAAACAATTAGATGTCTCATTCTCCATCATCTTTTCATCAAACCATTTTTTTGTGAAGCTAAATTATTAGTGGCTACACTCCATGAATGTCATCTCGTCGATTATTCACAAGTGCATAAAGTTACCATTTAGACATTAGGTATTTATAGTACACCATAGTGGGTTTAATCCTTTATCTTCCCATGGGAATTTTTTATTGGATTTCTTTTGGCCTCAACATATGGAACCTAAAAATCCTCATGAATATTTCTTTTTCAAGTAATATCAAAAGTTCAAGGAAAAACACATAGCAAAATTATCTCTTAGAAATGTTCCTAAAGGTGATAGGTTCATGGTTGTTCCTTCTCCCCATCCTATCATGGATGAATCTATGATTGAGCCAAAAAACCTTCCAAGTAACCAAGATAAGTACAATGTTATTCCTCCACCAGTATCCTATAAAAGATCGAGAGATAATAAAATGATTCCTTTTGTGTCTACAAAGATAAAATAAGTATATAGACCTAAAGAGATAGTGGTTTCCCAATCCCTGACTATTCCTTCAGTGCCTCCCCTAAAGGAAGAAAGGAAACCCATGGTTGATAAACCCACTCCTTCCCAATCATAACTTGAAAACCATGCAAGAAATTGAAATGCTAAAGAGTGTAAGCATAGACGGCATGCTATTGCTCATTAATTGGAAGAAGAGAATAAACCAACACCAATGGAAATAACGCAAGAAGAAATCCAACCTTCACCAAAACAAGAAATCAAACAAGAGAATTCAAATGCATTTATAATAAAACCTCCCAAATTTGTATGATGATGAGATTACTAAAATTGATGAGGTGCATAATGAGCTTAATGTTTAATTTTCAAAGAAAATAAATTTAAATGGGGGCAATTGTGATGATCCTCCTAATGAGAGTGACCCATCACATATTGAACTTGGTAATTCTCCTAGTACGACACTTGTTATGCTCCCCTTGGCTAGTTGTTTACCTTCCTTATATGATGAGCAATATTGGGATGCAAACAATCTACTCTAGGTCGGCTCACATGTGAAGTACTTATTTTGTGTGTTTTTGATAGAATAAGCAGGGAAGGGCCCTGATCCCATGGAACATAAGTTGATCAAAAAGAGCAGTCAAGGTGGGAAACAACACCACCAACCAAACCAAAAAATAGCTTCAAGTTGGCACGCAGGCCCAAATTTAAAACCATCATGATAGTCCATCCATTATCTATCAAAAACAAAATGTTACTACTAGCTAATTTAGAGCTACGAAGGCCATTAATTAAGTCCACATTATACCAAGTGGTATTCCACCAAATCTTATAGAGAATTAATGAACAGTCCCAGAAATTGGTATAATTCAAAAAACCCATCAAAAAGCAAGAAAAAAACAGACCAAGCCATTAGTTGGCCTTCCTAAATAGGTCCCCATACTTTCCTAAGAGAGTCACATATTCGCACTAATCAGGTCCCTCTGTTTCATCCAACAGTTTGAGGGCATCAGATTTCCCCTGTTTCTTCAATTTTTTGGTTATCTTCGCTTCTCCCGAGGCTGCACCCAGCATTGTACGTCTCATTAACCTATTAGTAACTATCATCATAGAAACCAAAGCCTTTTCCATATCCTCGAATTGGACTTGCAAAAAGGTTAATCTACTTTTAAAAAAATCAATACTCAATTCATCATTTTTTTCTCCTAGCCAAGAAGCTCAACATCCTATTCATTCCCAATTTCATTATTTTCCTCAGACAACTCCACTTGCTCCTCCTCTTCCTCATATTTTTCCTCCTCCAAATCTTCTTCCCCCATATCATAGGCAGTTTCCTTGAAATCATAATCTTTAGAATCATTGTCTTCCTGAGCCTCGAACTCCTCATAACCTGGGATATCCTCCACATCCACAAACACTTTTTCTTTCCCCTTTTTCTCTTTTGAGGCCACCTTCGCCAGCTGGGTGGACCTTCTTCCACCACTACCACCACTCCCCTATCCCTGTAAATTCTCCTTGACCTTATCCTTTTGATTCACATCCTCATTAATATGAATAACTTCCTTAGGATTGGCATCCCTTCTAGGTTTCTTGGCTTTTGAGGGCTCAAGCAGTAGGGGAGAGTGTTTCCTTTTTTCAGGGGTAGCTCTGGAAAGCAACAAGTCGATGCTCTTTGAATCCTCACTTTTTTGGGACTGAGGGGTAGAAGGGTTCGACACATTAGCCACCGGAGAGTTTCTCTTAGCAGGGATGAGAAAATGTCTCCCAACAACAACAGGAGGGTTGCGGGGAGGTTGTTCAACAACAAGGGGTTCAACAATATCTAGGTTATCCACCCTCCACGGTTCAACATTGTCCTCATCAGACTGGTCAGGGTTCTCAACTTTAGCATTAAGAGGATTACCATGGGGATTTTAGGAAAGGGAAAATTTGTACAAAGTAAGCATTAGGCCCTGGTAGAGTGGTGGGTTACACCTTTCTCAATATTTAGCTGCATTGAGGACAGAAGGTAAAACAACAGGTTTATGCACTCCCCATGTCTGATATGGTTTAAAATAGGAAAGTGATAAGCGTGGACAAACATATAGCAACCTTCAAGAGTAAAATAATGAATAACAAATAGACTCACTAGGTCAAAAGGAGGAGGAAGTTCAAGTCTTGCATACCCATTCTGGAACCGCTTGAGATTTTCTCCTTCGTGTAGAAAATTATCCACAAATTTTTGGTAATCGGCTCCACTCTTTTTGACAACCTTCAGACCAAAATTCTGCAACCCCGTGGCCTTGACTATGAAATGAGAAGTAACCTCAAATTTCACAACACCTATAAAAACCCAACCTCTCCTCCTAGAATTAGTGAATTTCGTCGTTAAACTTTCATTATAGCCTTTGAGGGATTGTAAGAAGGGAGCCATTCCTGCATTTTTAAACATACTCCAAAGGTCATCATTCTATTTCAGCGCTTGGCAATTAGGTGGTTCAATTCTTTTTCTTGGGCCTCCCATCATACTTGTCTGCAAGTTCTTATTCAGAGACTGGCTATACTTCATGCTCTCCCTAGCAAACTTATTTCTTCCCTAACTGAAACTAGCGTTCAAAACCCAAACTAAACACAGAATCACAAAAGACTTGCAATTCGAGAAGTTTTTTCTTAGGGACAACAGCTTCACATTTCCTAGAACCCAAAAAGCATTATGAATTTTACAAGCATTAACAACCATAATTAAATTCTTTCCATTTCCCTCTATAGAAATACGTGAATAACTAACAAAGGGCTTTTTGGCACATATTGAAAAGGTGGCCTTTATCAAAACCAATATCGGCATGTGATTTTTTATCATACTCTTTAATGGGAAATTAATAGGATTATCTCCCTCGAGGATCCTCCTATACCTGCACATACACCTTAAGCCATCATTACTGGGAAAGCTTGACAGTGCCACTTTGTACCCTTCTGTCCCACCAACATCCAATTTTTTAGATACACCTTTGATATTCATTTTCAAACTTTTCATTGAGGATGACATCCTTAAGAGGCGGCGACAAGTTTCCATTTGTCCGCCGTGTCCAACCCCTACACCCCGGCACCACATTAGCAACACAGTCAGCAGCTCTATTCCCTTCCCTATACACATGTTGAACTCAACATGTAGTAAAGAAATTATTGATTAGTTTACATCTATATATAATGTTTTTTATTTCCTATAGGGGTGTAGCAACATCATTTAAAATATCCACAATTAACTTTGAGTCTCCTTCAATTATTACGTTTTTGAAACCTAACTCCTTTAATAAATTGAAAGCCCTAAGAGCAGCCATAGCTTCAGCTTTGTTGTTTGAGCAAATACCAAGGTTTACTCCAAAATCCATTATACAGTCACCAATCTCATTTCTCACCAGGCCACCTACTCCAGCTTGACCCAAGTTTCCTTTTGAGCAGCCGTCAAAGTTGCACTTCACCCAATATTTCAGAGGAGGACTCTAGATAGTACCCATCCTATTAAGCATCTTAGACCAGTTCAGATTGGTTAAGTCTCTACTTATACCCCAATTTTTTTTTGTTCTCATCTCCTTATAGTTTAGCCAGGAGTTGGAAAAGCTATCTATGCTTACCTCAATATTTTCCTTAATTTGAGATCTAATTATATGAAACACCTCCCCACTACTTCTCTCCACTTCTCTAAAAAAATTGTTATTTCTCTCCTTCCATAGCCCCCATGTAACAAAAGGGGGAACTTGATTCCACAAATCCACAATTACATTGTGAGAGAAAGGATAGTTTGACCATCCTTCAATAAACAACTTCAAAGAGTTTGGAAACACCCACTTCGAAGACAACTACTGCAACACCTTGGACCACACTTCCCTCGCATAATTGCAGTGGAAGAACAAATGAGTTATCAATTATTTCTCCTGTTTACATAGAGAACACCAATTAACCAGCTAGAACCCTCTCTTAACCAGGTTATCAATGGTGAGGATATTGCCATGGGCAGCAGTCCACCATAAACAATTAATTTTAGGAATCAGATTCTTAAGCCACACCACTTTATAGAAAGAATTAGGAACAACATCTTGGATCCTCTCCAAATCTTCATAGGTATTTCTAGCCGAGAAGTAGCCAAAGGAGCTACTTTTCCAGAGCCATTCATCCTCCCATCCTCTATCAAACCACTTCGCCTCCCCAAGCAAATTGTGCAAGTTGATGAGGAGAGGATCCCAGTTCACTTGTCTTTGACCCCGTAAATTATTTCTCCTTAACAAGGGATCAAAATCCTTCCATTTTGGTTCCTCTCCCTCCCAGATTATATAATCACTCACCTTTTTGCCACAAATTCTTTGGAGGCTACACTTTAGGGGATTTAAATCCTCACAAGCAGATAGGGTGGCATTGTCAATCCAAGGATCCTTCCAAAAATCCATGTTAATCCCATTCCCTATTCTCTTCCTTGCCCCCAACTTCAATACATTCCTTAATTTGATAAGATGGTTCCATAAAGAAAAACCAGGAGGAAGATCCCATTGAGATAGGAAACAGCCAAAATTCTTGTTTCTCAAGTACTTGGCTTGGAAAAATTTGACCCAATCTTTAGAGCCTTCTAGAAGATTCCACCCAATTTTAGCAGTTAAGGCTTTGTTTAGCATATGAATTCTTCATATCCCTAACCCCCCACACCTTTTAGTCCTACAGAATTTATCCCAGTTGACTATAGATAGTCTATTTTTTTCCTCTATTCCAGATCACAGAAATTTCCTCTGAATTTTTTCTATCTTCTCCCCTATATGAGCAAGAATTTTAAACAAAGAAAGATAATACACTGGAATATTCTAAAGAGAGGCTTTAAGGAGTTGATTTTTTCCTGCCAAACTTAGCAACTTCCCCTTCCATCCTACCAATTTATGTTGAATGCTTTCTAATAAATGGTTCCAGTAATTATTTTCTAATCTCTTGGAAAACAGAGGAAGCCCCAGGTAGGTATCAGGTAACTCAACTTCTTGACAACCCAGAATTCTTTTCACTTTGTCCCTAATATGTTGATCAGTGTTGAAAAAGTAAACTTTACTTTTATCATAGTTAATGCACTAACCAGAAACAACAACATAATCATTCAAAATCTGTTTCCATAAGCCAGCTTCCCCCACTGAAGCTTCCCGAGCCAATAGGGTATCATCAACAAATTGTTGATGGGAATCAGGCCTGAGAGAGGAAGCAACCTTGATACCTTTAAGAGCTTTCACATCAACCAACCTTTGAATATTCCTTCCCAGGGCTTCGACAACGATAATAAACAAGTATGGAGAAAGAGGGTTCCCCTGCCTGAGACCACAACAACATGAGAAGAAGCCTCGAGGGACACCATTAATCAAAATAGAATACATAGGTGAAGTGACACATGTCGATATCATCTTTAAAAATCTTCCATCAATCCCATACTTCTTAAGAATAGCAATGAGAAAGAACCAGGAGACCCTATCATAGGCTTTGGAGATGTCAATTTTGAAGGCCATCCCAGGTTTTTTTGAATGCTCCATAGAATGGATTATCTCATAGGTAGAGATAACAACATCAAGAATGTTTCTTCCCTAAACAAAACCTTTTTGATTAGGAGCTATCATTTTTCCAAGCACCAGTTTGAGTCTAAAAACCAAAATTTTATAATAAAAAAATATAAACCGTATTATAGAGGCTAATAGGTCTAAAGCCTTTCATAGCTGAGGCATTGGCAGATTTGGGGATAAGAGCTATAAAAGTGGCATTCAGATTACTTAACAACCTTTCCGACCTAAAAAAGTCTCTAGCAGCGTTAAAGAGATCATTTTTGACAATTTCCTAGTAAGTTTGAAAAAAAAAAAGGGAAATCCATCAGGACCAGGGGCTTTAAGAGCTCCAAACGAAAACAAAACATTTTTGTCTTCTTCCAAAGAAACAACATTAATCATCATCTTTAAGTCTAAGTTAGAGACAACATTAGGGATAACATTAAGAAAATCAGCATTAACCTGGGGGTCATTAACATGATTAACAAGATAAGAAGAGAAGAAGTTAACAACTTCCTTAGCAATCACTCTTTCCTTTGTAACAATAGAACCATCCTCTTTGACCAATGATTTGATTATGTTTCTACTTATGTTTTTGAGCATAGATTGGTGGAAACATTTGCTATTCATGCCCCCTTCCGTCAACCATTGGACTCTTGACTTTTGTTTCCAAAAAAAATCCTCTTTTTGTTAATCTTATACCATTGAGATCTCAGGTCTCTTTCCTTCACACAAATCTCCTCATCCACCAAGCCAGACTCCATACTATCCTGTACCTCTTTTAGACTTTTTCCTAGAGAATTTTTTAACTCAAAAATGTTTCCAAAGGTCAGCTTATTCCACCCATTCACTTTTTTCTTAACTCTACGAAGCTTTTCAACCAAACAAAACATAGGAGTTCCAAGGATTGGTTCCTCCCACCATGATTGAACTAAAGCAGCAAAATCTGGGTGAGTGCACCACATGGCTTCAAATCTAAAAGGGAAGGGGCCCTTATTATGATCCATATGTTTTTTCAAAACCAAAGCATTATGATCTGAACCAGACCTAGGAAGAGCAGAGAGAAAGGAATTGGGAGATATCCCAATTAGCAGAAATCAAGAATCTATCTTGTTTAACTTAAATTAAATGGTTCCCAATCCTCCTATTAGACCAGGTAAATTTAGTGCCTTGAAGAGGAATATCAATTAGACTTGCCGAGTTGAAGAATTCAGCAAGCTCCATCATACTATTTGAGTAATCATCCAATCCTCGTGACTTTTTTGAAGGAAGGAGGGGAAAATTGAAGTCCCCTCCCACCATCCAATGTTCATCACACCTTTCAGAAATAGCTTCACTAAGTTGTTCCCACAACAAAACTCTATCTCTACTAGAATTTGGGGCATAGATATTAACAAGATTCGAAGACTCCTGAGAGCCAAGATCTTCCAGGGTAATCTCAAGGTGATTCTTACTAGTTGATCGTAAAAAACCTTTCCATTTAGAGGGATTCTAGAGGGTAGCAATACCACCTGACGCTCCTTTAGCTTCACATACAAAAAAACTAGCTCCAGGCCATAAACTAACAATAAATTTTCTAAAATTTTCTTTCTTCATCTTCGTTTCTTGTAATGGGAGGACATCAACTTTATTATCCAGGATGCAGGATTTAACCAAAAATTGTTTATAGGGACTGTTAAGGCCCCTAATATTTCAAGAGACATACTTACCCAAATAGTTCCCAAACTACTTTTTCTTGGGCTTCAATCTCGTGATCGAGTCCAAGGTTTTTTGTTTACCAGCAGCCATGTCCCTAACAGTGTCTTTCAATCTTGATTCCTTCTGGGAGGGTCTTCCCACCTTATTTCCCCCTCCAACATCTGATTTCTTTTTCTTTTTTCATTTCATGGTTTCTTGTGACTATCCCTCACCATCCTCCTTATCACTTGATCCTTGAGGGAAGCCGAGAATGGCCAACAACTCATTTATATTTTGAACACCAAACTAGGAGATAGGATTCAACTCCTCCAGACACAGAGTTGTTTCTTGAAGAACATACTCTCCCTCCTCCAAGACTTCCACAGTTCCTTTTGATAGCTCATTATCCTTCAGAACCTGGGCATTCCACGCCTCCTCAACTTGAACCTTAACCTCCTGAGCTTCAACATGAGGGACAACCAACACCTCATAAACATTATCCTTCAGAAGGGGAATGGACACCTTCTAGGGGGACGCATGAGGAGGTTGCACACTAGAGTCCATGGCTTTAGGCGCAATATCACCTTCAGACCTTTTACCTTTAGCTTTTGAGCTTTCACCCAAACCCACACAAGAGTCAATAAGGTGACCAAATCTCTTACAATGTTGGAAAAAGAGGTGGGAATTTTCATACTCCAAGGGTTGGGTCTAGTTTCCAAACTTAGACTTAAGTGTAATAGAAGAGGGAAGAACCGTATTAACAACCACATTGACATAGATACGAGCATACATAAGCCTCGATCTCTCCTGGGTGATTTTATCAATGGCCAGTAGACTCCTGAAAGAGTTAGCAATACCCTGTAAAATTCCTTTCTCCCAAAACTCTAAGGGAAGCCTCAGAAGGAAAACCCAAGTAGTCGCAGACACCCCCAAATCAACCGGCGGGTCAAAACCCGGTTTCCATTTACAAAGGGAGAAATTTTTTAAAGCTCGGGTCAAAGGCCCAAGGACCTCCAGTTAAAACTTTCAGCATATCCTCATATACCACAAAAGAGAACATAAAAATACCTCGAGGCATGGCATTTATGGTGACACTACCTTTGATGTTTCAGGTGGAAGTAGCCCACTGACGAACTAGTTCAATATTTGGCCTAAATGCCAAGAAATTTCCAACCAAAGCCATTTTAAGGTTATCCATCGCCTTCAACATAAGGGCCTCAGGGACATCGACTTTCCAACCAGTAACCGAGCAAGAAGCAAATTCTGCGATTCTTTTAGTTAGGACTGGCAAGTCAAACCCCACCAACTTTTCCACATAGGAAGCAGAAGCTTCCTCCGAAAAAACGAATTAAGCCCAAACATCAAAGAGAAGGGTGACTTCCCAGAGATTCCATTAGTCTTTTCCCCAGGGGAAAGGACAGTAGTTCAAGAAGACATCTTTTTAGAAGTAGGAAAACTTTCCATTGCCACCATAGGAACAACAACAGAAGTAGGGACAACATCCTTGGAATTGGGATCCCTCCCGCCCCCCTCCCCTCCCCCCTCCCGAACAACCCATGAAATAGACAACAAAAAAATAGTGTCAAAAATTCAAAAAATAGCCAGCGCGGGAAGAGCAGAGCCAAACTCTTGTCGTTAATCACGACTATAATGAATGTTAAGAACCTCATATAAAATCCTTTTGTGTGTTTTCTTTCTTATATGATCTTTGTGTTTTCTTGTATGTAATATGATCTCTTGTACTATGTTTCTTGGCATGTATTTATTTTTGTGAGTTTTCTTTGGATGACCCTTGCTGCTCTATTGGCATAAGGATACAAAGGAAATGAACATGTCATGACATTCTTCTATTTCTATCTCAATTCTTTTATATGTCATAAGCTTTATCTTTTCTTTGTCTTGTGTTTTCCTTTTAGGGACGATGAAAGGCGTTGAGACATATAGTTCTCTTCCATTTTCACCCAAAAATTTATTTTCCTCCTCTCTCTATGTGTCATTCCTCATTTTTATTCCTTGTTCCACAAGTATTTGGGGAATGATGATAGTTTCGAGCTCTATTATATCACTACATAAAAGATGTATACTGACCCCAGATCCATGGATCCCTTAGTGTACCTTCCTATGTTGTTTATCGCATTATATTTAGGGTAAATCCCTTATGCTTATGTAACTTTATTTTGAAACATATCATTGGCATAGTGCTTTCCAAATAAGCTTTTGTGATCTTTTCTTACATGGCATTTATCATTTTTCTACTTTAAAGTAATTTCTCATAGAATGGTGTTTCACATTTTCTATAAAGTTGGGGCATACATTGGCATTATTTTTGCTTCACTTTGTCCACAAGGGATAGACTTAGTAGTGCGTATGCATTTGACATTGACATTTTCCTACTTCACTTTGTTCATGGGAGTTGAATTTAGTGTAGCACTACCATTACATCTTGTGGCACTTTATTAAATTTATCAAGGAGTATAACTCTTGGTATAGTTGTTATGGGAACACCTTGTAGACCTAGTGTGTGTTTCTCATTTATCCACTATTATGGGTACACCTTGTAGACCTAGTGTGTTTCCCATCCTGTCTTGGGGGCTCACCTAGTGGATATCATACTCCACTAGCATGTGTTCCTTCCAATTTATGATTCACCTAGTAAATATTGGACTTTGCTATTATGTGAGTCATGAATGCTTTTTGTATGGGTCATAGCATAATACAACTTGTTAGTCCATACCATCTTTTTCATTTCATGTTGACATGTATGTTTGTGTATATTGTCTTGTTGCATATCAAACATGTGTGTGTTCCTTTGTGCTTATGTTGGTTTTTCATGGGATCTTAGATCTTGGGGGCTTGATCACCCTCCTTGATCCTTAGTCATTCCATCCCTTCAACATCGGTACAATCAAAACCCTCTTTACATATATTTTTCTACTTTAGTATGAGTCTAAGCGTAACTTCATATTCTCACTAAAGTGGGGGCTAAATATAGTGTAGAAAATTATATACCTTAACAATTTTACATTTATTTTTGGCCTCCTTAAATTACTAGACTTAATTAAGCTCCTAATTCTCCAAATTATGTATTCCAATGCCTAATTTTTACCATTTTCAAAGGACAAATATTAAACAAATGCATCCAATCATTAAATTGTCCCCAACTTTTAGAGTCCTAGAAATTTGGGCCAGGACCCAATCGCCCATGGGCGACTAAGTCCCCCTTCTTAGTCAAGACCCAAATTCAAATATGTTGTTGGAAACATTTTAACATCCAAAATTCAAAAATGAAGTGTCAACTTTTAGAATCTAATTTTTAGAAAAATTGATAAACACATATAAATACCTAGTTATTTCATCATTTGAAATCCATCTAGCACTAAGGCATAAAATTGATAAAATACTATTGTCAAGAGTAATTCAAAGAGAAAAATTATCAAATTTTATTGCAGCAATTCAAGATCTAACATCATGTAAAATTCTATGTGTGTTCATGTTCATGTTTTGTGAAGGCTAACATTGGTGTAGGTATCCAAGCATTCAAACATTCAAGCAATCAAGAAAATCTATCAAGCAAGATCCAAGATCCTTAAAGTGATGTGTAGGACTTCAATCCTTCAAGGAAGCCATTGAAGGGTGGTGAGTTGTAGCAATGTTTTCATTCATCATTTCCTTCCTTCCCATTATCGGTTTATCATTGGAATTGACATTGTGGAAGTGGAAACACTTACAAATGGTTTGACTAATGCAAGCCCCTATATGGCACAACATTTTCCCTCTTTTTGAATGTGCAAGTTATAGGTTTGAAGATGATTGAAGAGATTTTGAAGATCCATTTTGCATTATTACATTTGTTGTCATCAACCTTGTCAAGACATGGAAACTCACCTACAAAATTTACTGAAGGCATTCTAACAAGTTTACAATCGAAAAATAGAATCTCAGATCCAACACCAGAGGACCCCAAAAGTTGAGAAAGACACCTTAACAAAGACTCAGTAGCCATTAGGTGACCTCATCCTTGTGGGCACAACAAAACCAATTTTTTGGGTAGGTACACATCAATCTGCACTTTCCAGATCTATTTACAAATTACTGTTTTAGTTTGTTTAATTTTAGAAAATTGCATTTATCATATTAGGTCATATAGTTTAATAAGGGAAATCATTCCAAATCATTTCCAATCCACTCCCATCCTCAAAAAGATGTAGATCTAGGTCTAATTGACTCACCTTGGTGGTTGAAAGTCAATCTATGCACCTTGTTGATTTGCATCCTAATGAAATATTAGAAATGATGGCCCCATGCCCTTAAGTTTTAGATATTAAATTTAAGGTCACCACATTTTTTATGTTTCAAAAAATATATCATAACCACACAAGTTGCTAGATTAATTAGTAATATGGCTTGAATAATGATGCATACCACCTTACAGAGGAAATATATTAAATATTATTTGAAGGTTCTACACAACACCTCTATTGATGATTAGTACTACGCCAAGATAGTTCCTTCTAGTGATTCCTACAACTAGAAGCTTACATTTCTTTCAAAGAATAATAGCAAGATTTTATGAGACAAAGTTGCTAGTGACAAGGAGAATTTCACTATGGGAGGAAATAAGAATCACATGAAGCCCTTGTCTTGCAATGGAATTTGCAAGAATGAGGAAATTTGGAGGATTTTGGCTAGAGGGATGGAACCTTATTTAGAAAGAATTAAGAGGCATGATATGATTGTGGCTAAAACCTTCACTAAGGATTGGAAGGAAATGAAAGTCTCTATAAAAGGTATGAAGTGTCTCATAATGGTGGAGCTTATTGCACATGCTACAAGACTTTCTATAGAGGGGTGAAAGTGTTTAAATATATGAGGGTGAGGATGAAATCATGGAAATTTTCTTAAATCCTAATAAAAATCTCGTCAACCTACATTTTTGGAATGTGAGGAATTCTCTCAAAAACAATTGGGGAGAATTTGTACACTACATAATGAGGTATGTTACTCTCTAAATAAGGTTCAAATTTATTTACAAGTATAATATTTTCATGTTAAACCATTTTAGGCGCAAAATGAGGGAGTTATTTCCATTATATCTTCTCTCATCACTAGAAATTTTAATGAGTGATTGCAAACAGACTCATGGTTTAATCCCTCTTCATTGGGGGATAATATTCTTAGTAAATTTTATGAAATATTAGAATCAAAATCCTAAAATTCTTGTTATAAATGTTAATTCATAGGAGGATAATGCTAATAGAGCTGTGGGTTACTTTGACACCTCCTCTAAAAACTCTAAGTATTCCTTAAAAATTTCCTTTGAGGATGTTGAGAAGATATTCCCCATTGATTCAAACACTAAGGGATCCTCCTCAAGGGAGATAAATGTGGAGTATCATGTGGAAGATGAGATTCAAGACTCAAAAAATTATGTTGATCCCAAAGAGAACCAAAGAAAGAGAGGGGATAAGAAACCTAAGTCGAAACTATAGGTTGTGAAGAGAATGAATAAGAAAGGAAAAAATGTGAATATAAAAGAACCCTTGGAAAGTGAAGATATTTCTACTAAGGACATGATTGAGAGTAGTCAAGAGAATGTTCAATTGGAGAAACAAAAGGCAAACAAGAAAGGGAAAGCTATTTTTTTTAGAGTAGTTGAAAAAATGCTTAATTGGAGGAACAAAGGGTAGACAAGAGAGGGAAAGCTAAATGTATCCCAAAACCTTTGGTCAATGCACCTTTTCCTAGTATACTAGATCCTTCAACCAACCTTCATGAAGACTTGTTTGTTATGGTAGTGAATGCTTCTTATAGGTAGGAAATTACTAAGGTCTTGGGTTTTGTACAACCCAACATGTCTTGAAAAAATGGTTCTATGTTTAAATCAACAAATTGAATTTACATTTTTCTATTATTGAGAAAAGGATTGTTGGACGAAATCATATTAAAATTCAGAAAGATAGTGGAATCTTTCAAAATTTGGATAAGCCAAAAGTGAGTAAGTTGGACCAGGACCTTTTTAAAATAAAATAAAGAAGTGTTACCCTACTAAGGGAATTATAAAAGTGAAAAGTTGACCATGACAAGAGATTGGTCAATCTTGAGAAGGAGTTTATAAAATAGTTAGGATAATATTAATAGGTCCATTCAAATCAGTAAGTGTTCAACCCAAAATAGTTCCACAAGAATTAATATTCTCACCAGACAAACTTAAGGATCTAATTAAAGGACATGAGTTTTGATGTGGAAGAAAATAAAAACAACAATGGGAAGATTGAAAAGGTGGGTCTTTGTGCAAGGACCGGGAGAAGCAAAAAGAAGTCTTTTAAGGAAGAAAAAAGGATCTTCATGAAAGATTCTACCAACAAGACTTGGAGGTAGCTGATATCCTAAAATAGTTGTAGTTTGGGGTGGTCTATTATTTTTTTGTCCTTTCCTGGTTCTTGGTTTGGATGTTTTTTGTAGGAGTTGATGGTGAACCCCATCGATCCTAGGAATCACATGTTAAAAGGAAAAAGAAACCCTAGATCAAACCATATGTGAGAATTGGATTAGATTGTGACAAGTGGTATCATATTATACAATGAGACAACATGATCTACAATTAACTCAATCTAATAATAAAAAATAAATTCCTAAGTTTAATTTAAGTGAATAAAGTAAAAGATGCCTAATTATTAGGGATTTCCTAAGTACTCCAACACCCCCCTTAAGATCAACTTAGGTAGAAGATAAAAACCTTTTAAAGAATTAAATGAAGATGCATGAATGGGTCTTGGCTACAAGGCATGATGATGTACCCATGTACAAAAAAATGAATCTATCATAATGAGAGAAAAGGAGAAAACCTCATGGGAAAAATATCATCTCCAAAAGAGAAAAATAAATAAAAGTGTACATGTGACAAATTAATGTATGACTCAACATGTCCCCCCAAGTTTTTTTTTTTTCACATAAGTACAATCAAGATCCCCCATTGGAGAGAAAAGAAGAGACAATGAATCCCCCCCATAAGTCGCTCATCTTCCAAAAGTGAATGCTCAAAGAAGAATGTTGAAGATGATTGAAAATAAAAAAAATATTGTTCCTCCCCTTAAGAAGAAACACATCCAATGGTGAATGTAGAAGAAACTTTCTCAAGAGAAGCAGTCTCAAGAGGAGTGCCTCAGAAAAATGCTCAAGGGTTCACATGTCTGAATCAAAGGAAGCCAAATCATATGAAACAAATTCAAAAAACTATGAAAATACATGTAGAACAACATCCCAAGGATATTATGAAGTGATGATAGGTGAATTGTAGCTATCATAAAAGAGGAAGAAAATATCCTAAATTATGTCCCCAATATTTGCAATGTGTGACTCAACAAATAAAGGTGTAATATTTGGGAAGAAGTGATCCCACAAAGCTGAAACTAAATGCTTGCAAACATCCTACTAAATTGAGTTGATCTCCAAATATGCAAGAGGTGGAGGAGGTGGAAGCTCAACACAAGTTTGAAGCAAGGTGGATTATGGAAGTACACAGGTTTAAGCAACCAAACTTCTCCTTAGATATCTAATCCACTCTATATGCATGAGATGTAACTTTTTCAATGGAACTACAAGCTCATCTGGAGAAAAATGAGAGAAATCATAGAATTGAGAGACGTGATCAATTTTCCCAACTGCAATAATCTCTCTACTTTATATTTCTATAATAATCATAGAATTAGGTGTGAACTATATTATTTTAACGTCCCCAATATGTGTAATCTAATACATGGAAAGGATATTAGAGGATAGTGAAAGAACACAAACTATATCATGAAATGTGTCATAGTCAATATCTATAGATCCTTTCCCACTAACACTCATGTAAGTTATGTTCCTCGTCAATGTGTGTGGTGATGTGCAAGACTCATATGAAGATAACATACCCGGAGATGAATCCATGTGATTGGAGGCTCTTGAATAAAAAATCCATCGATTGGACTAAGGACTAGTGGATGCAAAGAGTGCATGTTCTTTCATCTTGTCTACTCCACATGTCATTGTGGCTAACCCTAATTGCGAAGATTTCAAAGTGGAAGAAGAGGATGTACTAGAAGACAAATGATGAAGGCAACTAAATCTGATTCTTTTGTAGAATGTGTTTTAGCTCATCAGTATGATTTGCATAACACTAATTCTCATCATGTCCTAACTTTTAACAATATGCATTTTGGTTGATCTTTCTTAGATGAGTCCCCTTTAGAAAAAGAATAAGAATCAAAGGTATCCTATGAATGTGATTCCTTTTCTTGGTCATTATTTGTGGAATCCTTATGTTTTTGTTTCTTGCATTTTCTATTTGAAGTCTTTTGGTCTTTGCCTAGTGTTGCAATAAGAGCATGTGGTTTGGAAGACTTCAATGATCCCATTTGTAGTAACTTTGTCTACTCCCTAGTGAGTGATGTAGAAAAATCATCAAGTGAAGTCATAGTTAATCTAGTACCAAGTGCATCTCTAGTGACATAAAAGGTAGAAACAAACTAAATAAACAATAACAAGTTTGGAAAAGATGGAGAGAATCAACTAAGAGTCATGTTTATTAATACCAAACTATGTCAATTGTAATCTAAGAGACTTGAGTTTGGTGAAGAATTCATCAATGCTATCAAAATCTAAAGGATTCAAACTAATAATTTCATTTTCCAATTGAAATCCTCTCAAGGTATCTTTTTCCCCAAACAAGGACTCCAATTGAGTCCAGATTTGATTGGGTGTGATGTAAGATTCAACATGAAAGATAAGATCAAGAGAAATAGACATGCATAATGTCCCAAAAGTCTCATCAAACCTATTAAACCATTTTCTCTTCTCTACAACTCCTGTAGATTCAATTTTTGTACCCATGGTCACTTTGTATAACTCTTGTATCTTCATATGTATCTCCATTTTTTTTCCACCTATTAGAGTTGTATGGAGTGATTAGAGTAATGTGAGTTGGATGCAAGATGATCGAATGATAAAATATAGAAAATGAAATACAAATAGCAGTGTAAACACTCACAATACAATAAAATCCCCTTTGATCCAAAAAAAATGACCTAATTTGTATGTTTTCCAAGAAAACAACCAAAAATGAAAGCCTGAGATCTAATGAAAATAGAAAGTACCTAGTAATTTTTTTGGAAAGATATCTTATATCTGTGAAGAGGACTAAATCAGCTTTTTGATACCACAAAATCATGAAAATACAAGCTCTGAGTCAAAATTTATGAGCCTTTAAGTGAGATAGCTTGATCTGACATCAAAGGCCTATAAAAATCTCCAAGAAAATAATCTAGATAAAATATTCACACCACTAGGTTAGGCTTGAACCCAAATTTACAGCAATATATGGTTCATAAAAAATGAAGATCAAATACCCAAGTTATACTCAATTTACAAAAAAGTTGTCCAAGTTGGCATCTAGGGCAATCAGGGGCTAAAAAAATTGGCCCCTAGTCCTATGCAGGATTGATCATTGGGTCAAAAGGGTTGGGTATATCTATTAGGGCCTAGGTTGCAATGGGACCACCTACTAGCTAGCTAGAAAGGTCAAGTAGACGTAGGTGGGATGTGGGTACAAGGACAATGGCAACTCTAGGTGGTGTTGTCCGCAACTAAGTGGCAATTATTGGTTAACAAAACACAAGGGGCTTAAGACTAAGACCGTTGATCTTGAATATGACTAGTTTCTAAATCCCAAGGCCGATAGGTCCTTGGAAACTATTGACAACGACAAAAAATTTGTTGAAAAAATTCAAAACCGTCAATGAAATATAAACTCATCGAGAAAGTTAAAAACTATAGAAAAAAATTGACTCGCTATTGTTCATGTATGCCTAGCCATGAAATTGTGCAAATCTACCAAATTTTGATTCAAACAAGTACAAGAATGGCACCCATGCATACATTTGTACAATTTTTGTTACAAAACTATACAAACTATACAATTTTTTATTGATTTTTGTGTCCTAAATAAAAATCACCCAAAATTTGAACTTCTCATATTTTCACAAAATGAAAATAAACTTTTAGGTTTTCAGCCACTCTAAACACAATGGCAAGGTTCTTTTTTCTCCAATATACACCAAAAAAATTCTCAAGGCTAGATCTCTCAAACTTTGAATAGAAAGTTGCATATTTGGCACTTGATACCATGTTGGAGTTGATGGTGAACCCCACATCTTCCAAAAATCACCTGCAAGTAATTATTCAATCACACATAGAGAAAAAGCAAGATGAATTTTCCATGCAACCTAAAAAATTGTATTGTACATTAACCTGAATGATTGATTACAATGAATGATGAATCCTTATGAAAAGGAAAAAACCAACCCTAGATCAAACCCTAGGTGAGGATTAGATTAGACTGTAACAATTGTCCTCATCCTATGCAATGAGATAACATGACCTATAATTAGGTCAATTTAATAATAAAAATCAATTCATAAGTTTATCTTAAGTCAATAAAGTAAAAGGGCCTAATAATTAAATATTAGGTGATTTCCTAATTCCTCCAATAGTTTTTTCTTTTCTTTTCTTTCTTTCTAGGTTTGCAGCTCATGAACATTTTGTTGTATTTATGTTATGTGTTTATTGATCTTATGTTGGTTCTAAAGGGTTATGAGGTACCTTCAAAACCTATTTTACCTTATTAATAAAAAATAAAATATGGAATTGTCACATAATTAGAAGCATGTATGAGTTGAGAAACAAGAAGAATTTGAGGTCAAGAAGGTAACTACGGTGGTGGACACGTTCTTTCCTTTCAATTTTTTGGTGATTTGTTAGATGGATAAATCAAGAGGTAAGTCAACACCCATGATTGGATCATATATGTGTGAGGGATGGAACATGCTTTAAAATCCAAGCCATAACAAGAAGGATTCTTGAGACTCATTTGGAGTTGAGATTTCTTCATTCGGTCATCTCTTTAATGTGATTTTGGTGACCAACACCCTCCTAGTGAAGGAGGTGTGATCTAAAAATATAGTTTGAGTTATGTTAGACCATTTGGGGATCATCATTGACCTCATAAGTGGTGCAATTATGCTACAATGCCAGAAAATAGTGTTTGTATGGAGTCAAAAGTGGAATATTTTTGTATCTTTTGATTTCTCTTGAAAAACTATAATTTCAAAACAAATGACATCTCATTTTGAGTTAGTATGATAAAGTTATGGTTTTGAGAACTTGTTAATCTATCACAATTGATGTTGAAGTCTATGTGGTGTTCTTCAACCCATAGAAATAATGATTGGGATTTTTTGGAAACTTATACAAGTGGTACAGTCCTTACAAGTTAAAAAAACCATACAAGCATCCAAATCATAATATCAACTTAAATGAAAAAAATGTCACGTTCAATTAAAAATTCTCTAAACTATGAGTTGTGGTGTTCCAAAATATGTGACACTTTGGTTTCTTTTTGTAGATACCCTAAATTGTCATGACTAGCAAACAACACTTTCACCCTTCTTCCCTAAATGATTAAATAATACATTATTATTTAATTTATCAAATTTTATATTCGTCTATTAACTAAGTGATTTAATATTATTTAATTAATTCATCCTTAATCATCATTTACATAATTATCACCTAATATCACTATATTTCACATCATTTTCATCAAAAACCCTAATTTCCTCTATTAATTGACTAATATTACATTATTTAACTAATTCACTCTATCATCATTTTTGAGTAATTAAATAAATTTCATTTATTTAATAAAGTCCTAATCTAACTTTATTCTTCCTGATTAATTAAATAACATCAATTGTTTAATGATATCGCTAATTTACCCTATTCCCCTAAATCAATTAAATTATTAATACTTAATATTTTAATTAAATCACTTTCCCCTAAACTTGAATAATTAAATAAATTATTCAAAACGTCATCAAAATGGTCAAACAAACAAATACAACTTTGTTTGCAAAAGTCAAATATGATTTGCATGTTCAACTCAAAAATATTAATTAATTAAATCAATTAATTAACTATCCTCACCCACTTTAATGATTGAGGAAATTACGACCCCCCGATTGCTCACTCTATTCCTAATTGATTCATTTATTCTTCAATCCCACTGAACAATCAAATTGATTTCTTCAATCACATCGATTACATAATCGAAATATGTTGATTCTTCCCATCTAATTCCTCTCAATGGTTTTGAACTATTGATCAGGATATTCTACTATGTGATCTCGATCGTTCATCTCAAAACACAAAATCTATATAACAACCATCTTCTTCCTCAAAAACAATTGGAGAATTGGCATCTTTTGCACATTGAAGTAATGCCAAATTAATCATTGATTCATTGGAAACTTTTACATACATCTTCAATCAACCTCACACAACTTTGAAGCTTTTGCTATGCACAAATGGAGGCTTCACATTGATACAAAAATGATCCAACATCTTTGTGAATATACTTTGACACTGGATGGGTAATTTGATGTTTTATTGAATTCATTGTTCTTGTTATTTTCAATTGCTTTCTTGGATTCATTATTTCATATTGTTCATTTCGTGTGTTATAGGTATGAATCTTAGTCTTTGTTTTGAATTAGATTTTGTTTAATTCGTTTAACATTGATTATCTTATTGCACTTATTCAATTTCCCCCTTACACATTTTGACACCATCAAAGATAAGCCTAACCTAATCATTGTTAAACGAATTAAATAAAATCTAATTCAAAACAAAGACTAAGATTTATACCCATTACTCACGAAATGAACAATACAAAATATTGAATTCAAGAAAGAAATTGAAAACAACAAAAACAATGAATTCAATAAAACATAAAGTTATCCATCCCGTGTCGAAGTATATTTGCAAAGATGTTGGATGGTTTTTGTATCAATGCAAAGCCTCGATTTGTGTGTAGCAAAAGCTTCAAAGTTATGTGAGGTTGATTCAAGAGACTAACCTAGGGCCTTAGGGGCTCATCAAAGATAATCCTTTCCTAAATTGTACACACAGAGGCTCGTAGTTCACTTGGTTTGATAAGAACATGTTTTCAATCTTTTATGTTTTTTGAATGTTTTTTGGATTTTGAAATTTTTGAATGTTTTTTTGGATTTTGAATTTCTTGAATGTTTTTTGGATTTTGGATTTTTCACTAAGTTGAAAGAAAGCATGATAGATACCTAAGGGGACTAACCTAAGGCCTCAGAGGCTAATAAGCCTTGTGTGTGTTATACACACAGAGACCACGTAGTTTGATCATTTTGGAATTTTGATGTTTTACAACTTTGTTTTGATTTTTGTTGGTTTTCTGGATGTTTTTTATTTTGATGGTTTTTGACCATGATAGGATATACAAGAATCCAATTTGTTACCTATTTCTAGAAGTTTCCTCCAGTTTGAGGCAAGATTGCCTTCACTAGTGGAGATAGATGTTGATGGTGCAACAAGGTTCAATACTTAATCAATCATCAAACCATGGTTGGACACATTTTTTTATGGGAGTAATGGTTGGATGCTTCAAATAGCACCGATAGATAACAATGCAAGTCTTATTCAAATGTAGCACCTGTTTGTCAAGTTTTCACTATGGTGCCTATTCTAAAAGTGCTACAAAGTTTTTTTCACTTAAATAATGTTTTATTTCTCTTTACTGTTTTTCTTGATTTTTTATTTTTTTTGGATTTTTACCCTTTTGCCTGGGGTATTATGATGTGTTCATGTGAAGAACTTCTTAAGATGGTTGTTGTTCAACGGTTCGACTAAGGTTCTCCTTTAGGAGTAGCCAATTAGTAAGCTTTAGAGCCATAGCTTGTTGTGATGATGAATGGGCCTAACCAATTGGGTTTAAACTTACCTTTACCATCTTGATTCAGTTGTACCTTCTGATTCTTTGAGTACCAAGTCACCAACCTGAAAGTTTTTATTTTTGATCTTTTTATTATAGCTTCGCTTGAGTTGATTCTGATAAACCTGAAGATGGTTTAACATGCTCAAACACCTTTCATCTAGGAGTTCCAACTCATTTAATCTAGATACCTGATACTCTTCATTGTTAACCATGCCTTTTAGTGATATTCACAGTGAGGGGATTTCAACTTCAATAGGTAAGACAACTTTAGATTCGTAGACCAAGGAAAATGGTGTGGCACCTATAGGTGTATGAATACTAGTTCGGTAAGCCCACAGGGCTAGGTTCAATTGTAGATGCCAATCATGGCTGGTCTCATTAACATTCTTTTTTAGTATCTTCGGAATGGTTTTGTTAGATGCTTCAACATGACCATTTCCTTGGGGATAGTAGGGCATGGAGAATCTGTGTTGGATAGAAAACTTGGAACAAAGCTCTTTGACATCTTGGTCTTTTAATGGGGTTTCATTGTTCTTTATGATGTTTTGGGGAATTACATATCGACATATCAAATAATTCAAGATAAACTTTGATATTTTCTTTCCTATGATATAGGTCAACAGAATCGCTTCTATCCACTTCATGAAGTATTCAGTTGTGGTAATAATGAACTTATGTCCATTTGACGAAGCGAGAGAGATCTTACCTACCAAGTCTAATCCCCACTATGAAAAAGGCCATGGTGTTGTGATAGGTCTCAGCTCCCATGCTGGTGCATGAACAAGGTCACTATGTTGTTCACACTAATGACATCTTCTGGAGTACTAAATGCATTCATGCTCCATGGAAGGCCAATAGTATCCTGTTCTCAACAATTTTTGTACGAGGTTAGGTCCACTAGAGTGGGACCCACAAATACCTTCATGTACCTCTTATAAGGCAGTTTGTGCTTCTTGTGCATTAAGACATTAGAGTAAAATACCTTCTAAACTTCAACGATATAAGGTGTCTCCTAGGATTGTGAATCGAGAAGTCCTACGGGAAAAGGTTTTCTTTTGGGTGGTTGTCAAGTCAAGAGGTATGATACCATGCTAGATAGTTGAATGTGTCTTCGTACCATGGTGAGTTAGAACCAACAACAATACACACTAGTTCTGATTTTGGGATGTCAAATGCTAGTACGAGCAGTTGTTCCATAAGGAAATGGTACTTAGCAATGTTATGTGGAATGTCGAGGAGCGAACCTATCATTGCCATGGTGTCACTGCTCTATTGTTGATCTGGATAATCTATTCAAAGGTGATGGTGAAAAAATATTGTTTTAAACTATCCACCATTTTTTATATGGCATCAACTTGTCATCCTTTATTTGATACTCATCATTTAATTGCCTGATTACCAATTGAGAGTCTCCATAAACCTGTAGTTCTTTTCTCCTCCATTTGATGGCCATTTTGAGTCTTGTGATTAGTGCTTCATACTCCAAGATGTTATTTGTACATGGGAAAGAAATTTTGTAAGCCTTAGGTATACTATCTCCCTGTGGTATGAGAAATAAGATTCCTGCTCCTAAACCGTGTTGAGTGTGGGACCCGTAAAAGTATAAGGTCCAACAGCTTGTTTGTTCAGTTAATAGTATGCTTTCATCTGTGATTTCTATTGTGAGAGATTGGTGGTCTTCTATTGGTGCTTTTGCTAGTTGGTCTGCTATGATATGTCATTTGATGGATTTATTGTCTATGTACTCTATGTCGAACTTAGTATCATCACCCATTTAGCAAATCCTACCAGTTAGAGCTACTTTTTCTAGTAGGTACTTTGGTGGATCTACTTTTGAGATTAGCTTTACTTGTCTATTCAAGATATAGTGTCTCAAATTATGTGTCGCAAACATAACAGAAAGACACACTCTTTCTATGGGTGAATAGTTCAATTTGTAGCCCAACAGTGTTTGACTAATATAGTATACCACTCTCTCCTTGTTGTTATCATCTAATTGTGCTAAGAGAGCTCCTAATGTTGCTTGTGTTGTAGATACATAGAGTATCATTGTTTTATCTAGAATAGGTAGCATTAGTATAGGAGGAGTGAGTAGATACTCTTTGACTTGTTGGAATGCTTGATCACATCTACCATACCACTTGAATGTGATGTCCTTGTGTAGTAGATGGGTGAAATGATGACACTTGTATGCCAGTTGGGTGATGAACCACCCTATGGACTATAGTTTCCCCTGTAGACTTCTTAAATGCTTCAATGTCTTCGAAGGATGCATCTCTTGAATCTATCTTTTACTTTTGCACGATCTACTTGGATGCCTCTTCTTGATACTATGTACCCTAGTAAATTTCCAGATGTTACTCCAAATACACACTTTTTTTGGATTGAGCCTCAATTTATATTGTTTGAGCCTATCAAACACCTTTGCAAGGTTGGTCAAATGGTCTTCTCTTTTGATGGACTTCGCTAGTATGTCATCCACATAGTCTTCCATGATTATATGTAGCATATCATAAAAGATTATAGTCATTGCCTGCTAATAGGTTTCCCATGCATTCTTTAGACCAAATGGCATGACATTCCAGCAGAAGGTCCCCCATGCACACATGAATGTTATTTTATGTTGATCATCAGGGGATATTTTTATCTGATTATACCCAAAGAAGTTGTCCATTAGTTACAACATTTCATGCCCTACTGTTAGAGCTACAATCATATCAATGCGTAGAAGAGGGAAGTCATCTTTTTGGACAAGCTTTGTTTAGATCTCATAAATCTGTGAGATTTTGATGCCCCCAGTGGTCTTTGATACTAGTACTAGATTCGAGATCCATTCAGGGTAATCAATTGGTTTGATGAAACCCATATCTAGCAATTTCTTTAGTTCTACTTTTACCAAAAGTGTTATCTGGGGATGCATCTTTCATGTTTTCTGCTTGATGGGTTTAGCTCTAGGAAATATGACTAGGTGGTGTACGACCAATGCTGGATCTAGCCCTATCATTTATGCATATGTCCATGTGAATTTTATCTTCCTTTCATTGATGAATACTAAGAAGTTTACCTTTTCTTTAGGATCCAGTGATGCTGCATGATATGTGATTTGGGGTGCTTCTGTTATGCCAACATTGGTTCAACTTCTTCAACTAGGAGTGTTGAATTTTCTTGATATTCAGAAATAGGGAGATTGAATCCTCCATCCTTAGGCACCTCAGAGAGGTTTTCTCTCTTAGATTTTTCCTTTATTTTTCTCTTTTCAGGATCTGATAGAGCCACATCGTGGTTTTCCCTAGGAGGTCTTATTTTCATTTTTACATTGTCTTTTTCAATTTTATGACTAGAGGACACAATCTCCCCTCCAAAATATGCTCCCTATTTGAGTTCCATGACTAACCCTGCTTTATGACCTCCTGATGGTATATCGGTTTGAAGTCCCATAAACTCTATAATAGCTTCATCATTTTGGAATTGATCCAAAAAAAGCATATGTTGTTGTTGGTCCCAATCTATTATAGTTGGGTAGGGACTATACTCATGCTAAATTTTTTGAATAGGTATTTTATTGGTAAGTCAAAGTTTATATGATGGTAGATATCTAATGTCTTAACATTAGTAGAAGGAACTCCTTTCTTACAAGAGGTATGTCTAATGTTTGGAGTAACCACGTCTATCAAACCATAGCCTAGTCCCATGTTCTTTTCTCTTTGTTCCACTATAATAGGTTCCCATCTACCTTGTTTGTGTATCCCAAGGCAACATGTTCTAGTGTATCCCATTTGTTAGCTAGCTAATACCATTTACCACTACGATTAATTGGAAGGGGTTGTAGTTGTTCTAGTTCTTCTTGTTCTTCTTTGTAGATCATTGATGAGAGGCCCTCCTTGAATATTTCCTCATCCTTCATATCTTCCCACTTGGTAAAGATTGTGGGTTTGACTACCATGGTTGTCGCTTGAATATGTTTGATCTTCGTAGGTCCTCCATAAACCTTTGGTGTTGGGGCAAGCATTCCAATGCAAAAGGCTTGATTGAAATAATAGTTCACATTACCTTTTTCAAGTATTTGAATCTTGGTATTAGATTTTGGTAGTTCACATGATATGGTTTTAGTTGATGTTGATGGTAGTGTTGATGGGTCAACATATGAGGAGTGAAATGATATATCATTACTTGGTATTCACTGGATTTTGTTGTATTTCTCCTATAATTTTGCACAGTAGTAGAAGGGTTCAAGATCAGCGTATAATGTAACCTCCTTTCCTTCATGAGGAAATTTTAGACACTAGTGGAATGTTGAAGGAACCGCTTGTAGTGCATGAATCCATGGGTGACCTAGAAGAAGATTATATGGTAGCTCAAGGTCCAATACTTGACATGTAGTTTTTGTTGTTGTTGGTCCTATCTATACAAGTAGCCTGATTATCCCTTATGAATTTATTTATAGGTCATCATAAGCTCTTATAGTGATGTGTTTTCCCTTGTCAATTACATCATTAAAATACCCTAGCTTTTTAATAAATTTCAAGGTACAAATGTTTAGACCTGCACCATTATCTATCAATACTCTTTTGACCTGATATTTGTGGACACCAACCTCTATGTAGAGGGCTTGTTTATGGAATGATCTCTGCGGAAGCTCTTTCTCAAAAAAGGCTAAATGATGAGTGGCCATGATTTTTCCAACCACGGCTTGAAACTGATGAGGATTGAGGTCATTAGGGATTGATGTTTCCAAAGCTTTTTCTAGTATTTCCTTATGCACAGGTGATAACTTCAGTAGCTCTAGGATGGAGATCAAAGCGTGGGTCTTCTTTAGTTGTTCCATAATACTATAATCGTTGTGGGCTTAGGTGGGGCTCCTTGTATTGTGACTTTCCCTTGATGAATAGTTACATTACATTCAGTGTCCCTACCTCATATTGTTAACACATTGACCCTAGTGTCATCTACTTGAGAAAGGGTACCTAGGATGGTGTCACCATAGGTGTAGTTGGCACTATGATAATCTTGTTCTTTCCCTTTGTCATTTATCTTAGCATGTTTAGGAATTGGATTTGTGTAGATTTGAAGGTCTTTTTTCCTAGGACGGTGCTCTATATCAACTTCTCCTTTGTTGATTAGGTCTTGTATTATATGTTTAAGTCTCATGCAATTATTCGTTGTATGTCCTTTGATCTTGTGGAACTCACATAAGTCATTTTCATTGTACCATGGTTTTTAAAACTTGTCTCTTCATAGTTTGGGCACTCGTTGAATTTGACGAGGTTTTGTTGAACTAATTTGTGCATGATTGTCTCAAGTGGTTCTCCTAATGCAGTAAATTTCCTCCTTGGTTGGTTATATTGTCTTTGTTGTCCTCTTTGATTTGTTTGTTGATTATTTTCTTGATTGTTTTGGGGATACCAAAGTTGATTGTTTTGTACGTTGTTGAGAACATAGCTTGTTTTTGCAACTTGGGGTTTTTTTTGTAGTCCATTGGGATTTTGTACATTCCATACAGCTCTAGCATCAACTACTCCATCATTAGTAATTTTTTTGTTTTTGGCCCAAATCTTAGGTTGGTCATTTGAACTAGAAGGGTTGTCTTTTGAGTTGTTTAGCTTAATAACTCCCCTTGCTATGAGAGCTCTTTCAATGTGTAGTCCCTTTTCAATAGTCTCTTCGAAGTTAGCAAGGCACAACATGGTGAGTTGATAATTGATTTCTATTTGGACATTAGAAACAAAGATATCCACTAGTTCTTTATTGGGAATAGGACACTTGCACCTACTAGATTTATGTCTCCATCTTTGTAGGTAGGATGTAAAGGATTCTCCTTGACTCTGTTTAATCTTATAGAGGTTAGTGATGGTGACATCTTATTCTATGTTAAATGAAAAGTGGTTTACAAACTTGGTAGTTAGTTCATCAAAACTTTTAATACCTAGTTGCAGATGGGAGAACCATTCCATAGCATGACTAGTAAGACTGCATGGAAAAAGTCTCATTAGATAGAAATCATCGTTTTGTATTTCCATGAAAGATATCAAGAAATCTTGCACATGTTCTATTGGATCTCCTTTTCCCTTGTACTTTTCAATATGGATGTCTGATATCCTTTGATTTAGGGCTTGTAGTTGCATTCCTACCTCTGTGTTTGGTATTTTTGTTTGGGACCTGTGTGTAATAGCCTTGTTGTCCCAAAATGTTTGTTTGGTCATAAGTTGGGTATTGTGAAGGTATAGGACCTTGGTAACCATGTTGGGTGGAAGGAGGGTTAAGTCCTTGTTGTATGAAAGGAGGATTAAGTCCTTGTTGAATGTAAGGAGGGTTAAGTCCTTGTTGGATGGAAGGAGGATTAAGTCCTTGTTGAATTTAAGGAGGGTTAGGTCCTTGTTGTGGCAAGGAGGATTAGGTCCTTGTTGATTTTGTTGAAGAGGGGTACCTTGATAGTGCGTTGGTGGTACACCTTGTTGTTAGGATGACTTGTTTTGAAGGTTACCCTAGTAGTGCATTGGTGGTATACCTTGTCGTTGAGACTATTGATTGGAAAGGGTACCATATGGCACACTTTGTTGATGTTGATTGGGAAGGGGACCATATGGCCCACCCTGTAGATGTTGATTGGAAAGGGTACCCTGTGGCATACCTTGTTGATGTTGATTGGGAAGGGGACCATATGGCCCACCTTGTTGATATTGATTGGAAAGGGTACCCTATGGAAAACCTTGTTGATGGTGATTGGGAAGGGGACCATATGGCCCACCTTGTTGATGTTGATTGGAAAGGGTACCCTATGGAACACCTTGTTGATGTTGATTGGGAAGGGGACCATATCAACCACCTTGTTGATGTTGATTAGAAAGGGTACCCTGTGGCACACCTTATTGATGTTGTTGATTTGTTTGAAGGTTGCCAAAGTATTTTTCTTGTGGAACACCTTATTGTGGATTTCGTTGTGGAAATTTCCCATGCTGATTTTGTATGTTTTGGGAAGGGTCAATGTAGGAGGTGTTTTGGGGCATGTATTAAGGTGGACCTCCTTGATATTGTTGGGCTATTGTTGCTTTCTTGATTTGGGATGGTTTCCTAAACAAAGGGTTGTCCATTGGTGTTTGTTTAGGTTGATCATTCCCTTGTGAGAAGATTGGTGGCATGTTTGGAATCTCCACTGGTTTGGGTATTTCTCTTAAGACTAATTTATCCCTTAAGAGAATGAGGTGAGGATCCTTAAAACCTTCCATACTAAAGTCTATAGGTAACTTAGCATCACTTTGTGCTAATTTGAAGAAGTAGGCATTTGGATCCTTCCTTAGAAATTTGTCCATTAGTTTAAGCACCTTGGGATTGTTGGAGTGTTGAAAGAATTCTTCTTCATCTATTTCTTCCTCACTATCCACTTCTTCTATGACTACAACATTGGGATTTTGATTTAACCTATCCATCCTTTCTTGTTGTCTTCAGATTACTTCCTCCTCTTTGGTGTTGCTTTAAATGTGGGTTCCTTTTGAGGATTTATAATGTCACTTGGCCTATAGCCCCATGAGTCACCTTCATCATTTGTGGTGTTTGTTGGGGGCATACTAGTGCTAATTTTGTTTGCTTCCATCCTTTTTCTGTATTTTGATCATGTGGTTAGCATAAACAAGCATCAAGATTTTGTGGAAGTTGGTGATTTCTATCTATGAATAAAATAATGCTTTGATTTTTTGGAATTTTCAGTTTTTCTATGTGTTTTGAGATTTTCTATTTTTAAAAGGATGGTATCTATTGCCTCACATGAGGTGGTAATACGAGCCTTTCGGCCACAATATCTGCTTTATGTTCCTTGTTGTCTAGGATGTTAGCCGCGTTTCTCCACTAAGTGGGTGTTTCGTTTCTCTCAAATATGAAGCTTCTCAAACTATTGATGATGTTTGTTTGTTCACCTTCAATTTATGTGAGACTTGGTTGTATGATGGGTGTCGTAAGGTTTGGTTGTTGAATTGGAGCAATTGGATGCCAGATGGTCATAAAGTGAGTGATATGGGTGAATGATGAATGATGATGTGAAAGATAACCTTTTGGACAAAAGGTGTTGGTGTTTCACTATGGTTTTCATGATACTCAAGATCCTAAGATTTGAGTGATGCTTTGGAAATAATGCTAACATTTTGGGATTCAAAAATGTTGTAAACTTCAATTGATATTTCACTTCATTTTCTAGAGGATATGTTGTGGAGAATCTACTTGAACTATCCATGAGGGTCAAGAAAATGTTGATATCTTATCATTTTGAGTGAAGGAATAATCCAAAGTTTTTTGTTTTGATTTTGAATTTTCAAGCTAAATTGGAGTGTTTTGATTTCATAAGTGGATGATGAACTGATTTGGATTTATGATGTGGTTTGGGAATCTAACTATTTCATTCTCAAAAGGATGTGTAACCAATTTCGGATTAGCATTCTAACTTGCACCAAAAGACAGAGCAAAAGCGGCAATTTCATAGCAATAGCGGCCAATTTTATGTCAATAGCAATCAAGTTCTAAGAGCAACTGTAGTAAGATTTTTCAAGAGCAGCTTATGTTTCAAGTTTTCTATCTAGTAAACATTGTAGGAAAAGTGAAATTCTTGTTCAAAAGCAATTAGTTTTTGGTCGACTGCGGCCAAGAAAATTGGTCAACTGTGGCAATATTAGAAGCAATTGTGATAGTTTTAGATCAAGTGCATTCAAATTTTTCAAAAGCAATAAGTTTGTGACAATCCCTATAAAAAACCAGAGAGTAAAAGTGGTAGATTTTAGGTCGATTGTGGCAAAGTTCAAGTCAAAAGCGGCAAAAATAGTAACAAAAATGGCCTCTGTTCAATTTTGTTTTCTAGTTTCTGTTGTGTTACCTTATTGAGTTGAATGTGCAAATCATGTTTGACTTTTGCAAACAAAGTTGTATTTTTTTGTTTGAACTTTTTTATGATGTTTTAAATAATTTATTTAATTATTCAAGTTTAGGGGAAAGTGATTTAATTAAACTATTAAGTGTTAATAATTTAATTGATTTATGGGAATAGGGTAAATTAGCGATAGAATTAAATAACTAATGTTATTTATTAATTAGGAAGAATAAAGTTAGATTAGGACATTATTAAATAAATGAAATTTATTTAATTAGTCAAAAATGATGAAAGGGTGAATTAATTAAATAATGTAATATTATTCAATTAATAGAGAAAATTAGGGTTTTTGATGAAAATGATGTGAAATGCAGTGATATTAGGTGATAATGATGTAAATGATGATTGAGGATGATTGAGGGGAAAATTTTAGATACCCTAAATTGTCCTAACTGGCAAACAACACTAACTTTCACCCTTCTTCCCTAAATGATTAAATAATACATTATTATTTAATTATATCAAATTTTATATTTGTCTATTAATTAAGTGATTTAACATTATTTAATTAATTCATTGTCTATCATCATTTACATCATTATCACCTAATATCACTATCCATTTCACATTATTTTCATCAAAAACCCTAATTTCCTCTATTAATTGAATAATATTACATTGTTTAATTAATTCACTCTTTCATCATTTTTGACTAATTAAATAAAATTCATTTATTTAATAAATTCCTAATCTAACTTTATTCTTCTTGATTAATTAAATCACATTATTTAATTATGTTGCTAATTTACCCTATTCCCCTAAATCAATTAAATTATTAATACTTAATAGTTTAATTAAATACTTTCCCCTAAGCTTGAATAATTAAATAAATTATTCAAAATACCATCAAAAAGGTCAAACAAACAAATACAACTTTGTTTGCAAAATTCAAACATGATTTGCACGATTAACTCAAAAATATTAATTAATTAAATCAATTAATTAATTATCCTCTTCCACTTTCATGATTGAGCGGATTACGATCCCCCAATTGCTCACTCTATTCTTGACTGATTCATCTGTTCTTCAATCCCATTGAAGGCTCAACATAATTTCCTCAATCCCACTGAACACTCAAATTAATTTCTTCAATCACACCAATTATGTAACCAAAATCCACTGATTCTTCCCATCTAATTCCTCTCAACAGTTTTGAACCGTCGATCAGGATATTCTACTACCCGATCTTGATTGTTCATCTCAAAACACAAAATCTATATAACAACCATCTTCTTCCTCAAAAATGATCGGAGAATTGACATCTTTTGCACAACGAAATAATGCCAAATTAATCATTGATTTCTTGGAAGCTTTTACATACATCTTCAATCAACCTCACACAAATTTGAAGTTTTTGATATGCACAAATGGAGGCTTCACATTGATACAACAACGATCCAACATCTTTTCAAATATACTTTGACACGAGATGGTCACACTATGTTTTTATGAATTCATTTTATGTTCTTTATTTTGATTGCATCCTTTGAGTTTGTTCTTCTTAGCTTCATTTCGTGAGTAATGGGCATAAATCTAAATCCTTGTTTTGAATTAGATTTATTTTAATTCATTTAAGCATTGATTAGTACGCTTATCTGATTTCCTCCTTACACACTAATTAGCTACTTAAAAAATATTCTTTCACTAAATGAACAGTATTCTATTTTTTTTCCCAATTCAATTAATTTTTTTTTGTGTTTTTTTCTCTTGGCAAGATATATTCTACAAGAACACATACAATGCAATTACTTTAAATTTAAGTTTATTTAAAAAAATAAAAAATTCAAGCTAGCTAAGAAAATATTAGTTGTTCCTTTTCCCAAGGAAAGATTTTCTAATTGCTAATTAAATGAAAAAGATATTTTGAAAATAAGTTAAATTGAATAATGGAATCCATTTAAATAGAATATTTCAAGAAGAATTTTATGCTATCTATGTCAACCTATGTTCTCAAAGGGTCCAACATCCTCCTTATTCAATATTAGGGTCATCTTTCTTGATGATATGGGAAAGGCAAGGATGAATTTGGAGATTACCTAGAAGGTAAGGGAAGCTTTGAAGATTCTACAAGAAAATTGATAAGGCACACAAAGTCCTATATGAGCATAAGAATGTTGAAGGGGGTTGCAAGTGAAAATACAACCTAGATCCTAAAGGGTGGTTCTACCTTATTAAAGAGGAAGAGAATGAGATCCTTATGCAAGGAAAAATTGTAGTAGTGAACCACCTTTCTCAAACTTATGTGAATGGAGGTACTTATATCATAGAAGCTTAATAAATTGGGGGATTGATTGGTAGTTCAAAAAGATTTGATAGGGAGTGTATTGAAGAGTTAATTGAGAATCAAGAGGAGAGGAGAATCAATTAGGGAGAGTGAAGGCTCTATTAGGACTAGAAACAACTCTCAATTGTCAGAAAAATGGTTACAAAATGGCTATAAGTGAAGCAATAAGATGTCTCCAAAAATGGAAAGTTCACCCCTTTTGCTAGGGCTAGTTGGATTGGTGACCCTATAACTTAATTTAGGTCACTTGGGTGACCCTATAGTCTCTTGAGTGACTCTCCAATTGAAGGTTGGTAAGAGGTTTTAGAGATGCACAAGTACATGAAACCTAGTTTGGAGATTGAAAAAGATGGAGAAGATGGCTAAGAAGAAAGGATACATTATCATCTAGTCAACTAAATTTGAGGGGAACTGCAATTCATGCTACATGGGTCATGTGCTAGACTCACTAGATCATCATTGGACTACCATGTCAACTCATGCAATTATTGGCACTCACATGTTGTTTGATCATTTTCTATGGAAAAGAGGTTGCTAAATGATACACACATATGTAAGCACAACATGAAGATGCTAATTTTTTGTGTATCACAAATATATGGTTGAACCGAACACTAGCATGTGCAACCATGTGCAAAGAAACATTATATGTATAAGTAGTGTTCTACAATTTTGAACAATGTTACACCTAGATGCATGAGCACTATGTTGTGTGCATTAAGTTATGTTGAGGGATCAAATGAAGTGGGCATGTAAGGTTGTGCTCAAAATAACTAGTTCACCAATAGTACAAAAACATTAGTCATGATTAGACAAACGACTTGGAACTAGAAAATGCTTAGTCCGTTGACTTAGGTTGTTTCCGTGATTACATATTTGATCCCACACTTATAGACCTAATTTAACTTTTGGATCTATTGTAAACCTATATACTCAATCTCTGCTAATTTATAGATTGTTGATTTTTCTTTGCCTCAATATTCTTTGATGAGATGTAAAATGCCTCATTTTTTGATATAACAAAGTAAACCCATTTTCCCCTTCCTATACCATTTTTATGTGGATTTAAGAGTAGCTTAGAAATTACTACTTAACTAAGATAAAAATTATATATATATATACACACACTCACTCACTCACTGGTCTACTTTTAGTTGGTCATTGGTGTTTAAATTATTGATATTTCAACCCCTAGCTTGGGAAAAAGTTATTTATTTTGACGTAAACAAGGGAAATTTTGAATATAAAGAAAATACATAACTTGAACAAACATTGAAAATGGTTTTTTTGAACTCTAAAGTTTCTAGCAAGAAAGGCCAGCAACATAGCTTTAAAATTTTAGTTTTGAAGGCTTAACTCCAAAAATTACGGCTTTGGACTTCAGAGAAACACATGACAAAATCTATAAAACACTTGCAAGCACCAATTACAAGATAAAAAAGTAGCAAAGGTTGAACAATTTTCCTAGCTCTAGAATTACATCAAAAGCCTTGTTCACAAGTATTCAACCATTAGCATGTGAACATAGCCTACAAAAACATGATAATAAATGCAATCTATCACTAAAGAATCACCTTCACCTTTCATGAAGTATCAATAGATTGTTCATTATGAAGAGACCACTTTTTAATGTTTAGTTATAGTTAAAGCTCTAGAATCCTAGTAGAATTAAAATATGATATTGTGCATTAACATGATAGCAAGATTGTATAAGTAACATACTATTTCTAGGATTCTTCTTGGGTGGATTTAGCAGAGCTTCATAAATAAGCCTATTGAATCCCAAAAAAATTAGAAAAAAAATCTATAGAACTTGAGCAATAGACTATGAGATAGATTATGTAATCTTTTCTTTTAGAAAACAAAAATATAACATGGTTTTACATTCTTTTTTATTTCATAAAACAAATGATTGTCTGATCGTTGAATGCACTAGTTAGAAGTAGTCTCATTCCTATGGAGGAGTAGTGACCACTCATCTAGAGAAAGAAAGAAAAATGGTATTTTTTAGTTAAAGTTCATATGGTTTTCTTTGTAATAAATAGTATTATTTTGCGATTGTTTTATTATGTAGTTTGTGTCTTTGAAGTTGGTATAGTCATCCTACAAGTGTGTTAGCTATTCTAGTATCTTTTTAGAGAAACACCTTGTTTTTCAATATTCATTTTGCTTATTCGTAAAACATTGTTTAGAAATTTGAAAATAGTTTTTAATTTTTTTTAAAAAATTGTTTAATATTTACTTGTATTTTATTTTTCCTACAATCTCAATTTAACATAAGTACTCAAACTCATAGAATAATCTTTCTTTCAACAACTTTGACTTAACAAAAACATTTAAATCTCTATATTAATTTGAATTCAACAATTTTGATTTTGTGCAATTTCATTTCTTAGAGTAAAAGCACTCCTAGTTTAGGTTCCAACCCTTGCTCTAGATAGTCTTAGGGCATCAACTTGATTTGATAAGATAAATCATCTATTAAAATGGATAACTCAATAACACCTCATCAATCTCTATTTGCCAAAGCTTAATTTTTTTAAGGTGCTTGCTAGTTTGTGCATGGCATAAATAATAAATTCAATTTGTCAAACCTTGTAAGGATACTGAGTTAATGGTTGCATAAAAAATTTGAGTGCAACTCTCTCAAACATGCAAGATGCCTAGATGATTGTGTAACATAGATTCCTTAATAAATGTTCCTAATAATGTGTGGAAGTAATAATGATAGGTCTAAATGATCTAACATGATCTCATGTGATGTCTAAAATGAATTAGGGCTACTCCTTTAAATACAACACCAAGAGTCTGGAATGTTTTTAATATCTTGAACTCACACAACATTTATGAAGATAGATCAAATCAAATCCCATATTAGAATTTAAATTTAAAAACAAGAAAATTATTTTTATAAATGTAATACTATTTGAGATTGCTTTAAATGCAAATATAATCTAAAATAATTTAAAAAAAAAAAAAAGAATAAAAAAAATCTAAGGTACTAAAAATCAATTTGATCTAGTAAAATTCATTCTACCTAAGTTATATAGTTCCACAACTTTTTCAACTAAAATTGTTGGCTAAAAATATATGGAGCACCACTTTGAGTCCAATTTACCAAAAAAAAAACTATTTGAAAATTTTGAAGTTTCAATAACTCCTAATGTAAATAATCTATTTTAAGATGGTATAATGTTTTTTCCATTTTAGATAAATATTTATTATGAAAGTTGGCTTCTCATGAAAACAGTTGTTATTTATTTAAAAATAAATATTTATCAAAATTCGAAAAAAAATATATCCATGCACTAAACATTTTTCAACATTTTATCAACAACAACTAAATTATAGTTTTAATTTATTAAAAACTAGTTTAAAATGATTTTTATTTTTATTTTTTAAAATACAAACATAAAATATACTATATTTTACTAGTTTACAACTTTGTGCTTTTACCCACTAATACTCAAATTATACACCTATTCTCAACTTAAAAAACATACAATTTATATTAGAGACATTATGTAATTAAATAAAAGCCACTCCAATCAAAGTGGACCCAAAACAAAACACGAGAGTTCATGGGTTTGCAATTTTCACCATTACCCCTGTCACAAAACCATGAAATAAACATTACCATCAGGGCTTTGCCTACCTCAGAAAAGTATGACACATATCATGAAAATAATATTCTGGTGATTGAAAAGTGTGAGAGCAATCTGCAAGCCAAACATTATTGCAGAGTGTATCAAGTGCAATGGCTTATGCAATCGATCCATTTATGTGTTCCTCAACCAGACCACATCTCGCGCCTCATTCTCTCCCTTGGAAGACAACCAAAGTTAACCCCTCCTCTTGCACATGTAAACTGAAGCGACCATCATCGTCTTCACCAAATGCAAATATCATCATCTCAGAGGAGTTATTCCATGTCCTCAACAAAGAAAGAGACTGTCTGAAGGCCTTCACAATCCTTCAAAGGGCTATAACCCAAAAGGGGTACACTCCCCAATCTTCACTCTGCGAATTACTCATTCATCGCCTGGGCTGTGCAGGGCATTTGGAGCACATGCGGGGTGTTTTGAGATTAATGAGTGAGCCAACAGAAAAAGCCTTCCGCTTCATCATTATGAGCTACGCCAAAGCACACATGGTCGACCAGGCCCTTGGAGTCCTTAACGAAATGGAGGTAGCAAAACTCCCACACACAACCAAAATCTACAACATTTTGCTGAATTTTCTTGTGTATGATAACAAGTTGACGATGGTGGAATCACTGTATTCACAAATGAGGTCTGCTGGGATCCAACCAGATGTTAAGATCTTCACCACATTGATCAAGGCCCATTGTAAGGCTGGCAATATGGCTTCTGCATTGAGTTTGTTGGAACACATGTCGTCCGACTTTGGTTTGGCCCCCGATGAAGTGACATATAATACTCTTATGGATGGGTTTATTCAGATGGATAGGATGGAAGAGGCCTTGGGGTTATTGAAGGAAATGGAACCAAATGGATGCACTCCTGATGTTGTTAATTACACTACGCTAATCAACGGATTCTGCAACAAGGGCAAGATGGATGAGGCTGCCAAACTTCTAGAGGAGATACGTGGAAATGGGCTTAACCCCAATACTGTGACTTTTACTACGCTAATAACTGGGTTTTGCAAGCAAGGAAGAATTGAAGAGGCTTTTAAGTTTCTGGAGGAGATGCGTAGAAATTGGCAATATCCAAATACTGTGACGTTCAATACACTAATCAATGGGCTCTGCAAGCAGGCAAGAACGGAGGAGGCTGTTAAACTTCTGGATGAGATGCGTGCCAGTGGGCACTACCCAAATACTGTGACTTTCACTACTCTAATAGATGGGTTTTGCAAGCAAGGAAGAATTGAAGAGGCTGTTAAGTTTCTGGCAGAGATGCGTGGAAATGGGCTCTCTATAGATACTGTGACGTTCAATACACTAATCGATGGGCTTTGCAAGCAGGGAAGAATCGAAGATGCTGTTAAGTTTCTGGAGGAGATGCGTGGAAATGGGCTCTCTCCAGACACTGTGACGTTAAATACACTAATCAATGGGCTTTGCAAGCAGGGAAGAATTGAAGATGCTGTTAAGTTTCTGGAGGAGATGCGTGGAAGTGGGCTCTATCCAGATAGTGTGACTTTCAATATAGTAATCGATGGGCTCTGCAAGCAGGGAAGAATAGAGGATGCTGTTAAACTTCTGGAGAAGATGCGTGGCAGTGGGCACCACCCAAATACTGTGACTTTCAGTTTCAATACACTAATGAATGGGTTGTGCAAGCAAGGAAGAATTGAAGAGGCTGTTAAGTTTCTGGAGGAGATGCGTGGAAGTGGGCTCTATCCAGATACTGAGACTTTCAATATAGTAATCGATGGGCTCTGCAAGCAGGGAAGAATGGAGGAGGCTGTTAAACTTCTGGAGGAGATGCGTGGAAGTGGGCTTTACCCAAATATCGTGACTTTCACTACAGTAGTCAATGGGTTCTGCGAGCAGGGAAGAATGGAGGAGGCTGTTAAACTTCTGGAGGAGATGCATGGAAGTGGGATCCATCCAGATACTGTGATGTTCACGACAGTAATTTATGGGTTCTGCAAGCAGGGAAGAATGGAGGAGGCTTTTAAAATTTTGGAGGAGATGTCTGGAAATAGGCTTAATCCAGATACTGTGATTTTCAATGCAGTAATCAGTAGGTTATGCAGAGCAAGAGACCTACACAAGGCAACAGACCTGCTTGAAAAGATGGTAGGAGAGGGCATTAAGCCTGATGTTGTTACATATAATACTGTGATTTTAGGTCTGTGCATTATGGGGAGGTCCCAAGACGCAAGAAAGCTTCTGGACGAAATGGCTGTGAAAGGCTGTGCTCCAGATATATTCACATATAATAGTGTGCTCCGTGCAATGCACACGGAGGGAAGAGCAGAAGCAGCTATTGAGCTTTTTAATGAGCTCACTAGCAAGGGGTACATACCTGATGATTATACTTATAATATCATATTTTTCCTCTGCAGGGATGGCAACCTCAATACTGCTCTGAAGTTCATATATCATTTACTTGCCAGGGATTGTCTTCCAGACGGTAAGACTTACTATGTGCTGGTGAAGAGGCTTTTAAGGGAGGGGAAATCTCATCAAGCAACACAGCTTATGAAAGAACTGGAAGCGAACGGCTTCTATAGTCAAAGCCCATCACATTCTGAAATCAGTGATTATTAGGCCATTTCTTGCCTTGTACAAGTAACTGTTCAAATCAGGAAATCACATTTAAAGAATATACTACTCCACTAATTAGTTACCATTTCAACATTTGTTCATAGTCATTGTTTTCTACCGCACAGAAATAGGTTCTGATTATTGAGCTCTATAGTATTCGGGATGTGACCCTGCCATCAGGACCTTGACCATAAAAAGGATGATTCATGCTACAGCAAGGGATACAAAAAGCTATAGTAATTTATAGAGACCAATTGGAGAAGCAAAAGATTTAGTGAAATTTGATGTAGAAGGGTTTCCATTCAGAGATCATGCCTTTTATGACACTTATTGATTGTCTGTATCTATTAGGAAAGGGAAAGGATATGGTAAAGCTTGCTACGCAGTGACAGTGCCTTAAAAAGACAATGGCTAATGGCTTTCTCAAAATAGGAAAAGTGCAAGAAAACATCATTGTCTTGGACAAGTTGTTGGATAAAAACTAATAAATGAGCTTGAATTTTATATGCAACTGGAATAACTTAACTCTTACCAAGGAGGAAATATATTGCAATTTCTTCATTGGAATTTGCCATCATAGCCCGTTTGGTATCAAGCAGCATTTAGTTTCAGCGAGGTGACAAAACTTGAGGTGAGCTTTCCTTTCTCATGTTGTCAGGGAATTGTGTAATTGTCATCATTACAACCACAGCAGTATAGGTTTGATCCTATTAATATTATGAATTATTGTAGCAAAATTAGCAGCAGAGATGTTTATTTTTTGTGGTTTTATTCTTCTAAGTTGTTAAAGTTCACATTAGAAGATTGATTATAATCATAATTAGTGAAACACTGATGTGTATTTCCTGAGTCACTGACAAATAACACGTCAGCAGTAGGAAAAACTACCACTACTGCCACTGCTTCTGCTGCCTCTTCTGATGCCACTGCCAGCAGCAGCAGCAACAAAATTAAAAGAAGAAGAAGAAAAAAAAGAGAAAGGTTTGGTGGTAATATACATTATGCAACCTAGACAATGTTACACTTTAGTACGAGTAGTGTGAAGTCTAGCTTTTATTTTATAAAAGGGAGTTAGTAGGCCCAATTAGGGTGACTAGAAGAAAACTGAGTGAGTTTGCGAATGGTCATTCAGTGAATCAGTACATTAAGTACAGACAAAGTTGTTGACTCCGCCACTTTTAACTTACAAATTGTATGTTAGTTTTGATTCCTTGCATTTTGAATCTGCCATCCTCAATTTGTTCCCCATCTCTAGGAAGAGTTGGATCCACCATGGAAGAAGTATCAACATATCCAATAAAAAAGAAGTACAAATGGAATATTTTCTATTCCCTGCAATTACTAAGCCATTGATAGTGCCTCTCTTCATATTTCTATTATTTCTTACACATGGTGAATCTCCTTGGTCCTTGAATGAGCTCTTCTGAATTTTGCAATCTCATGATTGCAGATATTCCGTGTCTTGTATGCCATTCAGTCTTCAGACCTTCACTACATTGAGAAGACAGCTTGTGCCCAAGCCTTTCACAACATCAACATAGTTCAGTTGACAATCAAAATGGTGGAGACATGGAAAATTGCCCTTTAAAGCCTCCAAGATTTCTAATCTGGATTTCAACAAGGATACAGGATAAAAGTTTTTTGCTTTTTTTAGATTATAAATTGACTGACATATGCCATAAATGTGAATTTGAATTATTCTATTAGGTGGATATCTGGCAATGTTGATAACACCACTGTTTTTTTTCTTTTAGCAACGTCGGTGAGTTTGTGGATCAATTGTTGGAGTTGTGTTGGACCATTGGATGTAGCCCAACTCTGAAGCACTCCAGCTGGTGGCAGGGGATTTCCAGCATGAAATATTAAAATTGGCACAGTTAAGTGTTACTGTGATTGTGGATATTTTGACTAAGTTGCCAGTTCGGGTATTGGTTTGAGGGTTCAGTTCCTGGGTTCGGCTAAATTTTTTTTGGAGTTTGGATTTGTTCATACAAAAAACATGTAAAAATCATATATATACAGGCAGCCTAGAAGCATGAATTAGGGTTTTCTAAAAGAACTTCATTCTCAGCCTTTTTTTGAGAATCTTTTTCATTTTGAATTGGCTGTTTAAAACACTCCCTCCGCTTTTCCGGTTTATATATATATACAGGCAGCCTAGAAGCATGAATTAGGGTTTTCTAAAAGAACTTCATTCTCAGCCTTTTTAGAGAATCCTTTTCATTTTGAATTGGCTGTTTAAAATGCTCCCTCCACTTTTCCAGTTTAGCTACAGCCTCACAATATTGCTGGTTTCCACTTTTATCTGTATCTGCCTGCATACCTTCAGCAACATGTACAGGTTCATCTGAAATAGCCTCTTTGTCCTCCTGATTGGCGATACGCTCCTCTCCCTCTTGGGATTGAGGACACTTCTCTCCAGGTTTCTGTTTTGACTCTGGATCAAAACTCAATTCAATCTTAGTTTCCTCTTCCTTTCTAGCTGCAGTATTCTCATGATTTATAGGTATCTTATGGTGTTTCCTTGCATCACTGTCCCATACATTAGGTTCTTCCTTTTCTTTCTGACTTG
>VDFB02058242.1:48307180-48433606 GCA_007258455.2 Sequoia sempervirens
TTTTAGATGTTGATACATCATTGGAAAACATTAATTCTTCTTCTTCCATCCATGAGAAGAGTGTGTGATTGAGAGAAATGTCTGGTTCTTTCTCTAGTGACATCCCTTGCATTTGTGCAGTGAGCACTATGTTATCCATTTGTGAAGAGGTATACACATAGCTTCCAGGGTCTGACGTTACGGCTTGGTTGCACTGCTCCACTACCTTTTATTGTAGGTTTCCACACAAATAGTTTTGGGGCATGTGTGAATTGTCACAAGGGAAGCACCAAGGGTTGGTGTCATCCACTAAATTGTTCTTCCCCATAGTCAACTCTCTACTCGAGCTTAGGTTGGCACCTTGTAGCAGAGTAGGTACCAACACTATTTGATTTGTTGTTTGTGCCTATGGATTTATGTGGGTGCCTCCTTGGAACTGGTTTTTTTGGTAGGAGGACCTTCCACCTTGATAATTTTGGTAGGTAGGCTTCGGAGGTACAGCTTGGTTCGGCTTGATAATGATTATCTCATTAACAATAGTCTGCAACATTTCCTTGAACTCGCTCATCTCCTCCTTTGAAGATCTGGATGAAGAGGCAACATTCTATGGCATGCTGGGATACATGTACATGGATTGAGGAGGATCTGGTGCACTGGTAGAAGGCATCTCCTGAGCAGGAAGTGATATTTCTAGGAATGATGGACCGAGGTGGCAATTTCCAAGCATCTATCAAATTGTTCTCCATTTTGATAGCGACGCTATATGCGCTTGGTAGTGTGGTTCCAATGAGAGACTGGATCATCATGGAAATGTCAGGGTTGATAAATTTCAAATAGAACATAAATTTCAGATCGGGCAGTGGGTGGATATCAACTTGAATCCTCTGCGAGCTTGTATGGAACTGGGCATTGAAGTCAGCCATGGCTTCGTACAAGGCCCGCTTTATGACCAAGAGCTAATAATATAGCGAGGATCGATCTCCTTCATTTGAGAATATTTGGTAAAAAGGATCTTTAAACTCATCCCAGGTGTATTGATAGTGTTTGCTTGCAGCGTTCGGTACCAATCTAGAGCCTTGTCTTTGAAAGAGGCTACAAGCACACTTAGCTCTATATTTTGGTGTGTAATGCCATGCACTAGACATATGTCTGCAACATCTTGTAGATGTTTGGATGGTGTTCATGAGCCATCTTTGGTGAATTTAGGTATAGCCTTTAGGGCAGAAATAGGGATAGCAGCCCAAACGACAGGTGCTATTGGTGTAACAAGAGGGCTTTTGGTGTCCCATGCCACATAATTTTTGTTAGAGGCAAGAAACATGGCTAGTAGAAAGGGAGGAGGAAGTGGAACATTCACTAATTGGGTCGCAGGTGGTACTGTCCCTAATGGTGGTTAATAAACCAGGATTATTGGTTGTTTGAGACCTAGTAACAGGTTGATGGCTCATACACCCTTCTAAAAATTAGTTTCATTTAAGCTCAGTCCCACCAGACGTATCAGGAAAAAGAAAAACTATTGATGCCAAAAATTAGAATGGTAACATCCCTTTGTGGGAAACACAGTTTATGGGGGACTTATTGTGCTAAACTGAGTGACCTCCAGATTTTTAAAGAAGTCGACTTCTTCTATAATTGGGGTTTTGGAATGGGAAAAGGAAGCAGATATAAAAAGAAAGAATCTAAGGCGATGTGCTAGAATTTAGATAAAAGGCACAATAAACCTATCTTTTGGATATGATCTAAGGGCCTGCTTAGCAATTTACCAAGTCCTAGAATAATAAAATTTAAGGATTGCAACATGAATAGCTCATTCAATGACATAAAATAATTATCACACCCATTTACTAAAAAGTATTGGAAAATGTGCCTCAAACTTACTGACATGAAACTCCTAAAAGAGAAAAATCGGTGACACCCTCATAATGTCTTGCCGACTAGCAGTTGTGTTCTAAAGATCAAATCACTGAGACTTTGGTTTTTTCTTGTCGACGGTTGTCATCGGCAAGACATGGGCTTTCGATGGGAGGTTTCTTAATTCCTTCCAATGTGCCGACAGGTTGGCTTTCAGTGACCGTCAAGAAGACTCTTGGCAACAGTTGAATCTCAGGGTGACTGTCAGACACATTCCGAATGTGTTAGTCTTGCTGATAGCTTTATTCACATTGGACATCGGGGAGACTCTTAGACTCTTTCCGATAATGCTATTCTTGTCAATGGTTCTCCTTTCACCAGTGGGTATACATTCAGGTATGAGCTCTTGCCGATAGTGTTGGTCTTGCCGACATATTTTCATTCAGTATGATCTCCTGCCGATGGCTATGGTCTCACCGACGGGTATGCAACTTTGTTGGGAACTCTTGCCGATGGTTTTCCTCTTGCCGACGGGTATGATTTTGGTGTGAACTCTTGCCAATAGTGCTCTTCTCGCCAACAACTCTACACGATCAAAATCGGTGTGACATAAAGGTTCTATAAGACTCTTAGCGACAACACTGGTCTTTCCGATAGTTCTGCAATGGACATCGGTGAGAAGTCTTGCCAATAGAGTGGGTCTGGCCAATGGTTTTTCATTCAATATGACTCTTGCCAATGGTGGTGACTCTTGCTGATAAGGATAGTTGGGCATTTTGGAATTGGGGAGACATGGTCTGGTGTCTCACCGACATGCAATTTAGTTTGAACATTTTAACCGAATGACTGTCCGACATGGTCTATTTTGAACCAATGAGCGAAGCAGAAGGAGAACTGTTGGTAGTTGAATTGATGTGACCGTTCCTATGTGGAAGATCAACAAACTGTGAGAAAATGGATTACTCTCTACAATGGTCGAGAATGATGATCAGTGTGTAGAAACGACAGAGTTGTTCGATTGAACACGATTTGATCTGAGTGACTTCATTGTATGTTTTCTAAGAGCTATTTTTACAAGATTGATCAGTAAATGTTGCTACTGTAAAAATTGACATCATAAAGTGAAGTTGATCTCTATATGTAATTTTGCTTACTGTAATACAAAGAGACTTTTCTTGGTGTGGTTGGTTTTTCTCCCGTAAGGGTTCTCTAGAAATGGCTACAAAATGACTAGAGGCTCAATGGTGCTAGCTAGAGGTGCTCATATTGGCACTTTGTATAAGCTGGATGCACTTGTTCAATGAAATAGTGTCTTTGTAAAGTCACAGAAGGCTACTCATGGAGAAAAGGAGGAAAATGTTCTTAATAGTGCAAACTCTATGGAAGTTAAACTTCCAACAGAAAAGACTATGTGTTGGCATCATAGGCTAGGCCACATTAGAGAAAAAGGTTTAAAAACCTTGAAAAATAAAAACCTAGTTGAGGGGATTGATGAATCTAACCTTGAATTCAAATTTTGTGAACATTGTATATATGGTAAACAACACCGTGTTTCATTTTACTCCAGTCCTCACAAATGTTCTGGTTTACTTGATTACATACATGCTGATGTTTTTGGTCCAGTAAATGTTCCTTCTTTGTCTAGATCAAGATATTATATATCGTTCATTGATGATAATTCAAGAAGGGAATTTATTTATTTTTTGAAAAGTAAATCAGAAGTGTTCAATTGTTTTAAGGAATTTAAAAACCTTGAGGAAAATCAGACTGGAAGAAAAATAAAATGTTTAAAGACTGACAATGAAGGTGAGTTTTGTTCTGATGAGTTTTAAAGGTACTGTAAAGATCATGGAATTAAGACATAAAACTACACCTGAAACTCCACAACAAAATGGAGTTAATGAAAGGTTCAACAGGATAGTGATGGAAAGAGCATGAAGTATGCTGAGCGGTGTTGGCTTGAAGGAGAAGTTCTGGGTTGAGGTAGTTGCAACAGCATGTTATTTAATAAACTATTCTCCTAATTCTGCTCTTGTTGAGAAAACACCTTTGGAAGCATGGTCTGGAAAGAATCCCTCTCTGAGACACATTCATTTCTTTGGTTGTGAGGCATATGCATATGTGTCGAATGAAAAAAGGTCTAAATTAGAAAACAAGGCTGTTAAATGTATTTTTTTTGGTCATAGTGCTGGCATAAAAGGATACAAGCTTTGGAATCCTGATACGGAGAAGGTTTTGTACAGTAGAAGTGTTATTTTTTGTGAGTTGAATCCTTCTACTTTGGATCTGTAGTCAAAGAAAAAATTAGAAGATAAAAAGGATGTAGTTGAAATTCCTCTGACACCAGATAAAGAGGAATTGAAAATTCAAAATGTACCTAAAACTGAGGAGAGCTCAAGTAGTTCTAAGAGTTCTGAAGAAGAACAACAACCTCAACCTCAGCATGTGAGGAGGTCAACATGTGAAAGAAAGCAACCTAATAGGTATGGGTTTTCTTTGTTAGATTCTACTTGTGCCTATGCTTTAATTTCTAGCACTGATGAGCCTAGGACTATGAAAGAGGAATTTAGAATGTCTGATTCAAACTCTTGGTTGGAAGCCATGAATGAAGAAATGGCATCATTAGAAAAGAATGATACTTGGAGTTTGGTGCCCTTGACTGAAGGCAGAAAAGCTATTGGCTGCAAATGGGTATTTAAAAAGAAAATAGGTATGGATGGTAGTGTAGAAAAGTATAAGGCGAGGTTGGTTGCAAAAGGATATTCCCAGGTAGAGGGAATTGAATATGGAGAAATCTTTTCTCCTATAGCTAAATTAACGTCTATCACATTTCTTTTGTCACTTGCAGTAGCATATGACTTAGAGATTGAACAGATACATGTGAAGACAACATTTCTTCATGCTGACCTTGAAGAAGAAATTTACATGTCCCAGCTTGAGCACTTTGTGGAAAAAGGTAAAGAAAATATGGTTTGCAAGTTGAAAAACTCTATGTATGGATTAAAACAATCTCCTAGAATGTGGTACTAGAAGTTTGACACTTTTGTTTTGTCATTGGGATTTTTAAGATTGAAATTTGATCACTGTGTATACTTCAAAGCTGAAAATGATCGTGTTCTTATTATTTCTCTATATGTTGATGATATGTTGTTCATAGGCAATAGTAAGTTAATGATTTCTGATCTAAAATATCAGTTGTCTGCAAAGTTCGAAATGAAAGATCTTGGTGTAGCCAAGTATATTCTAGGAATGGAAATAACCAGGGACAAGAAGGGTAGAAAAATTTGGCTCAGCCAGAGTAAGTATATTAATACTGTTCTGGAGAGATTTTGTATAGTGATTACAGCGGCTAGTTGTTCCATTTTGCGAGGGGAGCGAAGCTATCTGTTGAAGATTATCAAAATATCCTAATGAGATGGAGGACATGACCCGAGTTCCCTTATGCTAGTGCAATTGGCGGTTTAATGGCGTACGTAGTGCGTACAAGGCCATACATTGCCCAAGCGGTGGGAGTACTTAGTCATTTTATGGAAAATCACGGAAGGACACATTGGGATGTTGTGAAAAGAGTGTTTAGATATCACGACGAAACTTCCAAAGTATGCTTTGTGTTATCATGGTAACTCATCTAAATCACATATATCTATCAACATTCGAGGCTATGTGGATTCTGATTGGGAAGGGGACATTGACAACAGAAGATCCACTAGTGGATATATTTTCATGATGAATGGTGGTGCAGCTTAGTTGGATGAGTAAGCGGTAGGTAGTAGTCACTTTGTCCACTATAGAGGAAGAATACATGGCAGCTACATGCCGTAAAGAAGCAACTGTTAAAAGCGTTTGTGTTCTAACATTGGGTTTGATGCAGGGAAAATTAAAATTTGTTGTGACAGTCAGAGTGCTATTTTTTTGGCAAAAAATCTAACTTTCCATGCTAGGATGAAACATATTGATGTGCAGTATCACTTTATACGAGATATGGTGGAGGATGGAAAGGTCTGTTTAGAAAAATTGAATACTCTGGAAAATGTTGTAAATGCATTGATAAAGCTAGTGAGCACAGACAAGTTCAAGTGGTGTGCCAGTTCGATGGGCCTTACTGCCCATGAATTTTAGTAGTTTTGTTGTGCTCTGGAGGTGTCAGTAAGATCTTCGTCAAGTGGGAGATTGTTGGAAAATGTGCCTCAAAATTACTGACATGAAAATCTTGAAAGAGCAAAATTGGTGGGACCCTCATAATGTCTTGTCAACTAGCAGTTGTGTTCTAAAGATCAAATCACTGAGATTTGGTTTTGTCTTGCCGACGGTAATCATCGGAAAGACATGGGCTTTCGGTGAGTTTTCTTAACTCCTTCTGATGTGTCGATAGGTTGGCTTTCAATGACCGTCAAGAACACTCTTGGTGATAGTTGAATATCAGGGTGACTGTCAAACACATTTTGATTGTGTTAGTCTTGCCGATAGCTTTATTCACATTGGACATTGGGGAGACTCTCAGATTCTTTCCAATAGCGCCAATTTCACCGATGGTTCTCCTTTCACCGGTGGGTATACATTCGGGTATGAACTCTTGCCGATAATGGTTGTCTCGCTGATAGATTTGCATTTGGTATGATCTCCTGCCGATGGTTGTGATCTCACCGACGAGTATGCAACTTCAGTGAGAACTCTTGCCGATGGTTTTCCTCTTACCGATGGGTATGATTTCGGTGTGAAATCTTTCCAATAGTGCTCATCTCGCCGACAGCTTTGTACAATCAACATCGGTGTGACATAAAGGTTCTATAAGACTCTTAGTGACATCGATGGTCTTGTCGATAGTTCTACAATGGACATCGGTGAGAAGTCTTGCCGATAGAGTGGGTCTGGCTAATGGTTTTTCATTCTATATGACTCTTGCTGATGGTGGTGACTCTTGTCGATAAGGACAGTCGGGAATTTTGGCATCGGGGAGACATGATCTAGTGTCTCACCGACATGCGATTTAGTTTGAACATTTTGATTGAACAACTGTTTGACGTGGTCTGTTTTGAACCAATGAGAGAAGCGGAAGGAGAACCATTGGCAATAGAACTAATGTGACCGTTCCTATGTGGAAGATCAACATACCATGAGAAAATGGATTACTCTCTACAATGGTCGAGGATGATGATTAGTGTGTAGAAACGACAAAGTTGTTTGATTGAACACGATTTGATCTAATTGAATTCATTGTATGTTTTCTGAGAGATATTATGTACAAGATTGATCAGTAAATGTTGCTGCTATAAAAATTGACATCAAAAAGTGAAGTTGATCTCTATATGTAATTTTGCTTACTGTAATACAAAGAGACTTTTCTTGGTGTGGTGGGTTTTTCTCTTGTAAGGATTTTCCCATGTAAATCTAGTGTCTAATTGTGTATGTGTTCATTTCTCTTTTTCGTTATTCTTTGCATGTGCATCTTATTGGACTATAATTGAAAATTTTAACGTCACCTCTACATTCTTCCCTGAGGTTTTTACATTAGGAGAGTTTGTTCCACACCTAAGCTTTCCTTACAAAAAGAAGAGTCAAAAGACATGATCTAAACCAATAAACTTGCATTTAGATTATAGAAGTACGACAAATAAACCATTCAAACAATAATGGAGCAGTGTAAAGTTTATCAATAGCATAAGAAAATAGAGAGGCCAAACAATGACATAGTTTGTGAGTTCTTGCAATAATCTAAACAATAAAAAGGCCTGGTGTCCCTCCAAAAATCCTGTAATTCTTAAAACTAGTGGAACTTAAAAAACATGTAGCATGTAATCTTCAAAATCAGAACCCCTCTTTAAAAGCAGAGAGCAGTATATATAGCAAGCCTCCCACCGCTAGCGAGTAGCAAATGAAAAGATTCAGAATCTTGAGCAATGATGTAGAGGCAATGATTACCCTCAACCATTGCAATAGAAAAGGTTCATGCCATAGCATTTGGTTGCTCCCAATTCAGGTGCATCCCCTATGAATGATGGTAGTCGTCCCACGCAAACAAGTGTCACCTCCTTGTATAGGCAGTTAGAACACATGGCAGCATATTGCAGCCCATAGTTCGCTTCATCCCTTGCGTTGAAGAAGCATGTGCTAAAGAGACATGTGGCAGCATTTCGCTACCCGCAGTCAATTTTTCCTTCCTTCATTGAAAGCTTGCACTGAGATGACACATAGAAAAAATGTTCACTATAGACGCTGCCTGTGGGGCTGCCAAATCTTTATGTGAATGGGAGCTACATGGCACGTGGGCAGGGACTGATAAGGAAGTTAAAGGAAGCAATCAAATAACCCATGGTGAAGACACGTGGGAGCATAGCGGGGGCCAATACAAGAGCAAGGAGAAATTTCCTTCAGAGAGCGATGAGTGAACAAGTGGTAGAGGCTGTGGTGATTATCAAAAAGGGGCCAATGATATTCATTTGAAGGAATGGGCTACAACTTAGCCAAAAACAAAACCCGAAGGTTGCATGGTGAATTTTTCTATTCATAGTAACACAAGCATAGATCATCTTAAGGAATTTACCATCAATCCCAAACTTCCTAAGAACAACAAAAAGGAAAGGCTAGGAGACCCTATCATAGGCCTTGGAAATATCAATTTTGAAGGCCATCCCAGGCTTTTTAGAATGATCCATTGAATGAATAATTTTATGGGTAGAAATAACAGCATCAAGAATATTTCTAGCTCGAACAAAAACCTTTTGATTTGAGGAAATCATTTTTCCAAGCACCAATTTGAGTATAAACACCAAAATTTTGGAGAAAATTTTATAGATTGTGTTACAAAGACTAATAGGTCTATAATATTTCATTTCTAAGGAATCATTAGATTTAGGAATAAGAGCTATGAAGGTAGCATTCAAATGGTTCAACAACCTACCCGACCTAAAGAAATCCCTGGCAACATTAAAAAGATCTATTTTAACAATATCCCAGTATGTTTGGAAAAATGCAGGAGGAAACCCATCAGGGCTAGGGGCTTTGAAGGCACCAAAAGAGAAAACAATCTTTCTAACTTCTTCCATAGAAACAACATTATTCATCATCTTTAAGTCTTGATGCAGAGCCAAGGTGGAGAAGACTCAAAACTAATCAGACCTCAATAAGACATCAACCCTTGAAACCACAATCATTCGCATTGAATCAACTGACACCAACAGGTTATAGACTCCAAAACTCAACAATTGGGCTTATCTTTTAGATAAGGCCACCAAAACACCAACTCAACATCACTTAAGAATCCTTTCAGACCCCAACATAATTCCCAAACCAATCACACAAGGTTTCTTTGCAACATTATGGAGAATCATCAAATTGCCCTACAAAAAAGGCTACAAGAATTAGCCCTATTTTACAAACAAAGTACCATTTAAACTTCTCCTAACCCATCAATCTCTTGGAAAGTCCTTAAATGTGTCTCGAAACACCCAAATACATAGGTCTTTGACAATTTCACACCCTCTAAGCCATTGTTCTCCAAAACCCTCAACTTACTCACAAATACTTAGGGTTTTCAGTATTTCACCCTTCCAAGGCTTTCCAAGCCCAACCAAGACATCAAACTACTTTATTAGGGTCTGCACAGACATTTCATACTATTTCCTAGACAATACCATCAACAATTCATCAAGACTCGTCACTGTCCCACCAATCCTTGCATGAAAATACATCATTGCACCATATGGTGACACTCCACATCCTATAACTCACCTTATTTCCACTCTAGAATACAAAGAAACATATTCTAACCTAATTTCATGACATCCCACTAAGTAATAGGCCGAAATAGTAAGTGGGAATGGCTTAAGACATATTAGAACCTCAAACGGTGCCCTCACTACTTTACACAGGTAGACTATAGAAAATAAACAAAACACTCTCCAAATTTATTATTAAGAATTCAATATGGATTCAAAGGTGAGTTATTCCCATTCCCTATAGGAGAAAAAAGAAATTAGAGCCTTAAATTACATGTATGGTCTATGCAGTGCAAGGGAAACACATAAATTCAAAGATAATAGAAGAAAATCAATGAACTAACAAAGAAATGTTACTTTATTCAAAGAATGTTCACCATCATCGAACCATCAACAAATCCTCATGCCTTTCAAAGGCCTTTATACATTTTCAAATTAGGACAACCTTCCCCCTATGCCTATAACCACCCTTTAACCACCAAAACCTTCATTTGGCTTAAAAGTGCTAACATTGATAATTGTTTGCTAAATAAGCATCATTATGCAATTTTGTTGTTCAAGACACCTAAGACCACTTAAACACCTTTATTTTATTTATCCCTCATATAACTTCTAAACTCTTTTCTTGCACTCCCATTTACAATTTGAATAGTTTTCCTTCATGGAAAAGTTGACAATATTGAAGGAAGAGTGCATGTTTGCACATTTGACCACCAAACTCCAAAAATCCTTAAATACATAAAAGAGTGGTTTACTTAGACCTTATTTTCAAAACCTACTAAGATAAAGCACCTAAAACTCCAAGACTCACCTAAAGTCCCTCAGGACAGTCTGCTACTAAGGTGAATTTTTCACCATGGTTGTAAGTGCCCCTGCACCATACAACCCCCCTAGAAGAAACTCATGTCCCATGAGTGGAGGTTGATACCAACCCCACCATCCACCATACATGCTTCTTGGATCAATAATATTCTCCCACTGTATCATTCCTTGCACTCCAAATTTTCCTACACTTGGAAGTGTGCTTACACTTGCATAGGACTTTGTTTGCACATTTAGACCTGAGGTCTGCTCTTTCTGCATTCTTGATTCAAAATATACTTGTCTCCTATCACCTATACCTACATACAAAAAAAGGTCAACAAAACCATTACCATGAACTTCCCTCAACTTAGTCCCATTTTTTGTTTTTGTCTGCTTTGTTGTGCACTCTGTCCACACTATTCTTGCACCTCTGTCACCATTCCCTTACCTCTGTCAAACTTTTGTACTCCTAATTTGACAACCTTTGCAACTGTACCTTCTCCTTTATGACCCACCAAAGGACATATAATGGTCCCAATCACCAAACCTTCTTGTTTACTCTCTAGCAAATCATAGTTTACCCCTATTTTTTCCTTCACACATATTGTCCTTGCATTATCAAACCTAGAATTATTCGCAATATCATAATTTTTGATTTCTTTCACAACATTTATAGGTTCCTTGCTCCCACACATGATCACTTTGGCTTTACCTTTCACATCTTCTACAAGTGGAGTCAAGACAAACTTAAGACTATCCTTCATGATAGTGTACTCATTTTCTCTTCCATCATACATGGCATACCTATCATACTGCCAAGGTCTTCCTAGGAGTATATGGCGGCAGTCCATTGGAAGAATGTCACAAACAACACTATCTTTATAATCACCAATCTGGAAATCTACAATAGCCTTCTCATTTACTAACAAAGATTGACCATCACTTAGCCAAGGTACCTTGTAAGGAAATTCATGAGGAATCATTTTCAAGTTTAACTTGTTCACCATTTCACATGACACCATATTTTTAGTTGAACCAGAATCAACATCAATTTTACATACCTTTCCCTTACTCTTGCAAGTGGTTTTGAAAAGCGTCTTCCTATGCAATGGTTCCACTTCTTTGGAAGTCTTCAAAAGTTGTTTGTGTAGCATCAAATCTTCTCCAACTTTAGGGTTTGCAGAATGTCTTGATGAACCAGTGCTCTCCTCTTGATCCTCTTACGCAAGTTAAACTCTTTTATCACCTTTACTTCCACTTGATGAAGCACCAATCTTCTCAAGACACTTGTAGGATGGATGGCCAAATTCATTGCAAGTGTAACATCTACCTAAAAATACATTAGAACTCCTACCTCCTCCAAATCTGCCCCTTGTGCCTCTCCATCCACCTTTGAAATCAAATTGATATTGTCCTTTCATGACATCTTCTTGATTGTCATTGTTTGGCTTTGGATTAGGCATAGATCCTCTACCTCTGCCCCTAGCTGCTTTATCTTTCCTTCTCTTCATTTTTTCCTCCACCCTGATTGCCATTTGATAGCATTCCTCTACATTCCTAGGGTTAGCCAAAACCAATTCATCTTGTATGTTTAACCTCAAACCACCCATATATCTTGTATCTTTCTCATCATCATTCTCATGATGACCAAACCTTAAACTTAGTTTATAAAATTCCTCAGTATAAGACTTAATATCCATTTCCTTGTGTCTTAAGCTTTGCAGCTTCTTAAACATTTGAACATGATGATCCTTGGGTAAGAATTTACCTTTTAGTTTGGATACCATCTTGTCCCATGAGGTGATTTTGGAATTTCCTTGCTTTCTCCTCTCTGATTGAAAGTAGTCCCACCATACCAAAGCATGGCCTTGCAACTTTTTTTTTTGCAATCTTTACTCTCTGCTCCTCAGGAACCTCATCACATTCAAAATGGTTATCTAATGCAGCAATCTAGTCAAGTAATTCTTCATCATTTAATCTTCCACCATGTTTAGGAACATCATTTTGTACCTTAGGCTTGTCATTCCTAACTTCCTTCACCAACTTTGCAATTATTTGGTCCTCTGGATCAAGTTCTTCTTCCATGTCTTCAAACTCATCCTCTTCCTCTTCATCTAACTCACTCTCTTCCACATCACTTCTTTTGTTTGTCTCCAAGGTTATGATTCTTTCCTCCAACTCTCTGATTTCTCTAGCTTTTCTTTCTTTTATCTTCTTCATCTCTTTAGCCATATCTTTGTTCTTTGGAGGCATCCTTGAATACCAAATTCTTCACTTCTTCCTTGCTCTTCACAACCTGTAAAATGAAAAAAAATCTACTCCCTGATGCTCTAATACCACTATGATGTAGAGCCAAGGTGGAGAAGACTCAAAATTGATCAAACCTCAATAAGACATCAACCCTTGAAACCACAATCTTCACATTGAATCAACTGACACCAACAAGTTATAGACTCCAAAACTCAACAATTGGGCTTATCTTTTAGAGAAGGCCACCAAAAGACAAACTCAACATCATTTAAGCATCCTTTCAGACCCCAACACAATTCCCAAACCAATCACACAAGGTTTCTTTGCAACATTATGGAGAATCATCAAACTGCCCTGTAAAAAGGCTACAAGAATTAGCCCTATTTTATAAAGTACCCTTTAAACTTCTCCTAACCCCTCAATCTCTTGGATAGTCCTTAAATGTGTCTCAAAACACCCAAATCCATAGGTATTTAAAAATTTCACACCCTCTAAGCCATCGTTCTCCAAAACCCTCAACTTACTCACAAATACCTAGGGTTTTTAGTATTTCACCCTTCCAAGGCTTTCCAAGCCCAACCAAGACATCAAAATAATTTATTAGAGTTTGCAAAAACATTTCATATTTTTTCCTAGACAATGCCATCAACAATTCATCAAGACTCATAAAAGTCCCACCAATCCTTGCATGAAAATACATCATTGCACCCTATGGTGACACTCCACATCCTATAACTCACCTTATTTCCACTCTAGAATACAAAGAAACATAGTTTAACTTAATTTCATGCCATCCCACTGAGTAACAAGCTGAAACAGTAATTGGGAATGGCTTAAGACATATTAGAACCTCAAATGGTGCCCTCACTGCTTTACACAGGAAGACTACAGAAAATAAACAAAACACTCTCCAAATTTATTATTAAGACTTCAATATGGATTCAAAGGTGAGTTATTCCCATTCTCTATAAGAGACAAAATAAATTAGAGCCTTAAATTACATGTACGGTCTGTGCAGTGCAAGGGAAACACAAAAATTCAGAGATAATAGAAGAAAATCAATGAACTAACAGAAAAATGTTGCTTTATTCAAAAAAAATTCACTACCACTGAACCATCAATAGATCCTCATTCCTTTCAAAGGCATTTATACATTTTCAAATAAATGCAACCCTCCCCCAACACCTATAACCACCCTTTAACCACCAAAACCTTCATTTGGCTTAAAAGTACTAACATTGACAATTGTTTGCTAAATAAGCATCATTATGCAATTTTGTTGTTCAAGACACCTAAGACCACTTAAACACCTTTATTTTATCCCTAATATAACTTCTAAACTCTTTTCTTGCGCTCCCATTTACAATTTGAATAGTTTTCCTTCATGGCAAAGTTAACAATATTAAAGGAAGAGTGCATGTTTGCACATTTGACCACCAAACTCCAAAAATCCTTAAATACATAAAAGAGTGGTCTACTTAGACCTTATTTTCAAAACCTACTAAGATAAAGCACCTAAAACTCCAAGACTCACCTAAAGTCCCTCAGGACAGTCTGCTACCAAGGTGAATTTTGCACCATGGTTGTAGGTGCCCCTGCACCAAGTCTAAATCTGAAATTACATTAGGGATCACTTCAAGAAAGTTAGCATTTACCTTAAGAGCATTGTCAGGATTCATTTGATAGGAGGAGAAGAAGTTAACAGCTTCCCTAGCAATATCTTTTTCATTGGTCACAATAGAGCCATCCTCTTTCACCAACAATCATATTTTGTTTCTGCTTCTATATTTCAAAGTTGATTGGTGGAAAAATTTAGTGTTCCTATCCTCTTCTGTCAACCATTGGACCCTTGACTTTTGTTTCCAAAAGATTTCCTCCTTTTTGTTTATCTTTCTTTCTTGTTGAAATCCATGCACAATATTTTTGGTGTCAATTTTATCTTTTCATTCAAATTTGAAACAAATTATATTTTATATTCTAAAATCTATTCTATACACATTAATTTTTTTTACTTTTGATTAGCTTCTAAAAAATAGGGGGAGTACCTAGTCAATTTTTTATTTTTCAAAATGTGTCCACTTTGAAAATTAGTTAAAAATCATGTATTCATTTAAAATAAGAAAAAATCAGGCATAAACTTCATGGTGTTAGCTAATTTTTCACTAAAATGGTATTTGAAATACTAAAAAAAAGCTAACATTTTAGGGGGAGCACACTAGATGTTATGTTATCTTTTTTATGAAAAAATATGAGCACTTTGTGTGCTCCCCCTATTTGAACCCCTCAATCTCCATCATTAAAAATATTAGTTTAGAAAGTAGATTCAAAGCACTATGACTCTTGTTTTCATTGTATCTTCAAATTTTGAGCATAACTATATTCAATTTCTCCTCTAATTATAGTTTTTACTGATTTTAGAAGAAAAAAGTGGTCACTTAAGACCCCTCTTTGGTCTCCCATTTTCATTTGCATGCCCCAATGCCATATTTTTATATTAAAAATATAAACCTTATAATTATAATAAAATCCTTATTAATAATGATATTAGGAACACTTATAAATAAGTGTGATCACCAAATAAATATTATGCTCTAACACAGGCATTAGTATAACATATATACCTATAGCTTAGATTTCACCTATACCTTTTATTTTCATTTACTTGATTCTACCCTTTGGCCTTTTTGAATATGCCTTATTCGTTGTATTTTTTCATATTCATTTCACCTTCTCTACTTTTTTACATGATTTTTCACCCAACTTATGGGGCATTTTCGTTTCCATTTTCATCTATATTTCCTCTTACACCCTATTCATATTTTCTTTATGCCTTTTCTTAATTTATGTTTTATTTTATCTACCATTTGGGTTGATCCTTTCTTCTTCTATTCCACCTTTTCACTCTTCTATCCTCTCATGGTTTTGTAACTCTTGTCTTTTACATAATTATTTTGTGTACATTATTCATTTCATTTTAATCTTATTACATGTTTATTATATTTTTCTATACTTCTTATGTTTCTTATCATACCAATGGAATTTATGTTACTCATAATTTTTTATAGATTTACCTACCATCATATCATAATGTGATATACCTTTCTTTTATAAATTACACATCAATCTTAGATTCATATATCACACTTTTAGAGTTATATATTGAGCCCATCTTCTTTTAAAGTTCAAGGTGAAGAAGGATTGTAATAAAAATTCTAATTAACTATTCAAATCTGATTTTTAGTTATGTAACATTGGATTACCTATTAAAGATCATGAGAGTGTTTAAAATCATAAAACCATAAAGTTACAACACATAACATCAAATGTGCATGGAGAAACAATTTTAGGAAAAACTCTACCATAAAAGAGAGGATCAATAATGTATTAATCTTCTACAAAATGGTGCATATACAACCCTCTTCCCCCTTTAATTTGATAATATTCTAGCTACACTTATGTACCTATAAAAATATTATATAAAACTACTATCTCATGCCTATAATTTATAGATAAATAGAAGAGTAATACCACAAATTATTTACCAAAACAATGTACTATAAAACTATGCAAAATACAAAAAATATCAAATCCAAAATGACGATGATCTTCCAAGAATAGTAAAAGTAAATCCCAATGAGAAATGAATAGTTATTTAAGTAACCTCTATGTTAATAATAGATACCATATTTGACTTGTAACTCCTTCATAATGACATACATTACAAGGTAGATGTATAAATTCACCTCCATGTATGTATGTGGAACCCACTAATAATGCAAGATGCTCCACTACTCAATTATAGTTCCCATATTGAGGAACATACTAAATTTAGCTTGTAATTGTTAGTGTCAACTACACCTCCTTCATGAATTCCATTACAAATAATATTTCAAGGAAATGAGAAGAATCCATAATAAAATAATAATCTCTCAACAACATGGGTGTCCAAGTACCCATTTTGTGATTGTTGGAGATGCATAAAAATATACAATAGCATAGCAATTAGATATCACACTATCCTAACAATATTGGAATAACACTTTTAGAGTTGGCACATCCTTATATTGTGGCATCATATACTCCCCCACCTCAATCACTTTTATTCTAATATCTTTAGCATTTATACCTATATTGAACGCATTACGCCTTCCACCTACACATTATACTCTCATTGATACATCTTTTTATCAAGAACACCATGCCAAGTCCCCTCCTTAACATTAAATACCTACACCACTCTTAGTGACATCCTTCTTATTAAGGAAATCATGTCTCCTAGTTTCACATTATTCCTACCTAGATTCACGTTACCAGTAGGGATCTATCACCTTATGTATACCATTGCATGCTCATACTATACCATTGGGTCTTACGAATTTCTAGTGTCCTAGACACTTACATAGGTTTTCCTAGCCATTGAGGGCCACAACACCATTTACTATAAACACAACAAGGGAAAACCTTCTACTTAGAGATTCATCTCCAAATCATATGTACTTACTATGCTTTATCATTTTACATGTTACACTTGATTATCACATGATGTATTCATTATTGTTATTCCTTTGCATGATTCATATACTTACATTATTATCTATAGATTCTATTTACTTTCATGTAATTTTTTCTCTCTCCTTCAATCTCTTACCTCATACTAATGTAGCCAATTGAATGGGGCATATATTTTCACTACACATTCCTATGTTGAAATTTTAGGTAGTGATAGGTTCTACACAAAAACATAGAATAATGACTAAACAAACTCACATTATCACATGACATGATTTGAATTTAATGTACCTTGTCATCCCATGGCCGTCAAGCTAAACATGATATTATTAATTTTTTAATAGAGGAAACTCCTTAACTTAATTCATTTCTTATTTTCTTATTTATTAGATGGCTAAGAAATCTTATGTTCTTTACTTTATTTTTTATATGTGAGATAGAATGTACTCATTGAATAATTTTCATTTATTTTGTAGGTTTCCATGGAGAATTTATTCCAAAAGATTCACTTGCATGATGACATGATGTAGGGTCCATTACTTTTAATGAATCCTTATGGTAACCTTTTATTTTAAAATTTTTACTTTACATGTATGTTTTCAAGTGTTACATCCTTAACTTTACTCATTTCTTCTAATCTTATTTCTTAGACAATTAAAAAATATTGTATTCTTCACTTAATTTTCATTTGTGAGATACAAGCTACTTATTGAATATTTTTCCTTTATTTTATAGGTTTCCATTGAGAGTGTGTTCCAAAGTGTAGGAGTTGATAGTGAACTCCAAGGATCTAATAGTGAACTCCCACAACCTAGGATCACTTGAAAAACAAAAGATACACATTCCATAAGAGTTAATGGCAAGAGAATACCTTTCTTGATATTGATGCAATAATGTACAATGATCAATAATGAATCAATGATAGTACATCCTTTGTGATTATAAATGTATATGAGGTCTTGCTTATATAGGGAAGGTGAAGATATGATTAGATAATATCATGAAAAGTGTCTTAATCCTATGACATGAGATAACTAAAGATAAGATAAGATCACATGACAACTAATACTTTTAGAAATATTCCTAGGACCTAAGTCAACTTAACATGTGTATATGACCTACTTGGTGAGCTACTAAGGTATAACACCTTATTCACACCAATACCCCCCCTTGAGTTCAACTTAGGAAGAAATAAAAAAAATGTAAATGATGCAAGAATGCAAGGAAATTTTTTGTTTACGAGGCCATGTTAAGTACCCATTTATGAAAGATCTCTCACAAACAAAGAAAAAGAGAAAATATACATGGGATAAAACCCATCTCCAAAAGAGAGAATACATTAAAAAAATCATGTACAAGTGATAAAAGAAGTAATGTTCATGGAGCAATCAACACGACCACCCAAGGAATACATCCATAAAAATATATAATTAATATCCCCTCCATAAGAGGGATATAGGGAGATTGTGTAACTCCCCCACAATGTGTAATCTCCTATAGAAATGGTAGATACTTGAAGAAAAACCATGATCCAATGTCTACAAAAAACATTCATCCCCTTGGGAAGAAATAAAACCAAGTATTGATGTTGGAATGTACAATGATCAATAATGAATCAATGATTGTACACCCCCTATGATTAAAAATATACAAGAGGCCTTGCTTATATAGTCAAGGTGAGATATATGATTAGAAAATATCATAACAAGTATCTTACTCCTATGACATGAGATAAACTAAAAATAAGATTAGATAAGATCACATGAAAACTAAAACTTCTAGAAAGATTCCTAGCACCTAAGTAAAATTAGCATGTTTTGATGCAAAATAAATATCATGTCACCTGTGGAGCTAGATAAGCCACTTGGAAGTAAGTATATTTTATTTTCTAATGTTAGTAAATGATTTCAACAAGCATATATATGCTTTCCTTTAATGATTACTTCTACACCTATTTGTTTGTACTTCACTTAATGGTTATTGATAAATACAATGGACCTACTAGGTGAACTAGCTAGGTAAAACACCTTATTCATGTTGAAAATGGAGGTAATTATGTAGCTTAATACTTTGTAAAATTATTGTAGTTGTAGATATAATTAAGTATTCTTTGTTAAAATTTCTTTGTGGATGATTATCTATTTATATTCATTTTACCATTTGTAGAAATAGATAGTTGTATTCTTTAAAGATGAAAGATGGTGATTTTGTTGAAAATCATTTGAATGATTTTAATTTGATTCTAATTCAGTTAGCATATGTAGATGTAAAGCTAGAAGATGAAGATAAATACATATTTTTACTTTGTTCCTTACCATAATCTTGGGAAAATCTAATTGTTGCTATCAGTGGTAGTGGTGCAGATCCGAAGATGGACAATATAATCCCTACTCTCCTATCAGAGGAGATGAGGAGGAGGTCTAAAACGGAAATCCAAGATGCCTTGTTTGTAAAAGGTAGGCCCGAGAAAAAGGAACCTAAGGGAGACAAGGAAGAAGGATTATAAGAACAAGAAAAAGAGTTATGATTCTTCTACAGAGAATCCTCGGATGACGGTAATCATGACTACCATCCTCCTCATGAAGATCACTCTTTAACCTTACTCTTTCCTTCTAACTTACCCTTCCCTTCCTTGTCTCCCTTAGGTTCCTTTTTCTCAGGCCTACCTTTTACAAACAAGGCATCTTGGATTTTCGTTTTAGACTTCCTCCTTATCTCCTATGATGGAGAGTAGGAATTATATTTTCCATCTTCGAATCTGCACCACTACCATAGATAGCAACAATTAGATTTTTCCAAGATTCTGGTAAAGAAAAAAGTAACAATATGCATTTATCTTCATCTTCTTGCTTTACATCTGCATATGCTAACTGACTTATAATCAAATTAAAAGCATTCAAATGATTTTCAAAAGAATCACCATCTTTCATCTTTAAATAATACAACTATCTTTTCAAATACAACTTATTAGTAATACTTTTGGTTTGATAGATATCACCTATTCTCTTCCACAACTTATATGCAGTAGTTTCTTCTGAAGCATTCAAGAGAACAGCATCAACAACACATAATCTTATGGTCCCTCTTTCCTTCTTATCAAGCTTAGCCCAATCCTCATCTGACATCATTGTAGGTGACTTTGTCTCATTACCAACAGCTAACCACTAATCTCTCTCTTCATGGAGATCCTCCATTTTTAGTTTCCACATCTCATAATTAGATCCATTGAATCTTTCAATATCTAAGAGAATTAAAACTCATTGTAACAAACTTATTTTCCAAAATCAGCAATAACACAATAGTAAAAGCTCCCACTACAGCTAGAAAAACCTTCAAAATTTTAAGAGAAAGGCATCCCAAACTCTACGCAGCCTCAACTCTGATACCAACTGTTGAAAATGGAGGTAATTATGTAGCTTAATACTTTGTAAAACTATTGTGGCTATAGATCTAATTAAGCATTATTTGTTACAATTTCTTTGTGGATGATTATATGTTTAGATTTAATTTACCATTTGTAGAAATAGATAGAATATTGTAGAAGAATAAGACTAGAAGATAGAAGTTACACAACATATATCGTGGAGAAACCCTTTCGGGAAAAAACACCACCAAGAATCAATAGTTCTTGTATTATTTAACCTTAGAACAAGATTACAATAATTTTTTATCAATCCTTCCTTGAGATGCTTCTTTTGCCTTCAACAATTATTCTTCACAACCTACAATAAAATCTGATAAACTCTCTTCAACTTGCTACAATAAATAGACAATAATGAGCCTTGTAAACTCCAAAAAGTTTACAATTACAAAGCACAATGCTTATCTCACAAAACCCATGCCTATTGTTTGCAAGTAGAGTTCTACCATGAAGAACAATGTCAAAACAAGTCCTTCATCCACTTGGGCATCCCAAACTGAAGTCATAACTCAACGTTGATTATGAAGATATCTTGTAAGATTATCCCCAAAGTTGGCGCCTAAGAATGGGCCCACTTAACTCAGCCTTATAAAATATCTTATCATGCAAAAGTGTTAACTCCAAGATGCCAATTTGGGCACCCAAGGTGGGTCCAATTCAATCTCTATTAACTAAAACATATCTCTCCACCATTCATGCAAATATCATGCATGATTGATCATCCCCTATTAACTGTAAGTAGTCACCTGTTATCTGTCATGCAACTCAAGTTATTAGCATACAATTCAAGTCAATTGAAGTCAACTAACATGCAACTCAAACTAACTACATGCAACTGAAGATACTTGAACCATAATTGAACTAATACTGAATTGAACTAAACTAAACTAAACTGAACTGAACTGAACTAATCTGAACTGAACTAAATTGAACTCCATGCATGTAAACATCAATCCCTAACTTCTAGGATCTTTACATGCATTACTGAAGTGTTGTCTTTTTCTCCAAACAATTAAGTTAACTCAAGGTGGGTTCCACCTTCCATGTGGGCACCCCATGTGCTCCTATTATTTAGGAACTCTTCTTGGACACCCTCACATGTTCCTATCATTTAGAATTAATTACAAATGTCAATTAACATGTTCATTTCATTCTAATTTAATCTCTTTCTAATCCTAGTGTTGGGGAACACTTTCCAAGGACTTAGAAGATACATGAAATATGTTTGGGATTGCAATTAAATGGCATCTTATTCCCAACATTCTCCCACTTGACATTATACATTGCAATTATTCTAAACAAGGAATCATTATTATAAATCAAGTATAGGACTCAAGGCCAATGGCCTTCCTGCACCAACTAATCAATCCATGCCAACTTCAAATGAAACCTACATAATCATGAAGCTCCAAGAAAATGATTAAAACCAAGAGAACCTATTTGTAGGAACTGGTTTCATAAGATAATTTGCAACATTAATTAAAGTGTCAACTTTCTCAATTAATACTTTCCCACTCTCAACCATTTCTCACAAAAAGTGATATTGAACAACAACATGCTTAGTACGAGCATGATACATAGGATTTTTTTGGCTAAACACATAGCACTCTGACTATCACATTCAAGTTTAACTTACTTGCAATTAAAAACAATACCTTTCCTAAGTCTTTGTATCCAAACTGCCTCTTTGGAGGCATGTGAAATTGTTGAGTGTGTTGAACTCACGTCCAACGAAGGTGTAGGCTTCTCGATCTTTACTGTTGAAAAATCTTTTCTTGCAAGTAACCATTCCAACATATATCTCTTACCATAAGAGAACTCAAGCCTCGCCTATTTCTCCAAGTATCCATGAGGACCTGTAACCAACCAATCGATGCCAAACTCCAAATGCAACATAGCATTATCATGAAGTAATCAAGCAAATTATTAATGTACCCAATACTTAAGAGAACTACACAAGATCAATGTCAAAGCTCCAATCATGTATCAAGAACATAAACATGACAACATGATCTAACCATCTCCTACTAGGAGATCACATGCACCATAACATATATACATCCTAGTCTCAAGAGAACAAGTACCATGCCAAACTCTAAATGCATATCAAGAATAAACCATGACATAATAGCAACCACTCTAGAAAAAGAAAAAACCATATCCCCAATCTCATGAAGATAACCTTACCAATGATGCATCCACGTCACTGCCAACAACTCCCACTGAACCGTGGTACGAGCTACACATGACATCATGACTACCATCCTCCTCATGAAGATCACTCTTTAACATCAAGCAAAGAGTCATCACTAACATTTTTACATGAAATGATCAAAGCATGATTACCATCATCCGAGGATTCCTCTGTAGAAGAATCAAAACTATTTTTCTTGTTCTTACAATCCTTCTTCACATGTCCCGGTTTACCACAGTTCCAAAAATTCACACCAACACAAAGGACATAGTTTCATGATGACATCATGTAGGGTCCATTATTGCTAAGCTTTTATTTCTAAATATTTACTTTTCATGCATATTTAAAATTGTTGCATTCTTTTGATCCATGATCATTTTAGAATCACATGTACCTCAACATGTGGGACAAATTTAATGGTGAAATTCGCATACCCATGTCATTTTCTATTTAGTTTGTGCCCATTTTAAGGGAATTTCTTGACATGTACATATCAACAAATGACACAATATTGTGTAGAGTTGGGCTTATTACCTTTTCCTTTCTCATCCCTGTACACAAATTTTCATATAATTAGCCACACCTTATCCTTATAGGCATACATTCTTATACATTTATCTAGACCAAACAATTATTACACATGTCACAATATAACCATTATCCATCTAGATTTGATTATTTTCCCACATAGGGTCATTCCTATGGTCATATGGTTAACCCATGTTTGTGGGCTTGAACACTACTTTTCAAAATTCATATGCAAATTATAGTCATGTACCACTCTTCATTTTCCTACTCTAAGACAACTAAGTATACAACTATGAAAGTCAAAGTTATGAGCTAGTATTTAAAGGCATTCATTAACATTCATTTCATATCTCTCACCTCTCATACATCATCTTTCATCCTTGTGGAATTTAAGGAGTAATTAATAATCAAACACTTTGATTTAGTGCATTGAAAGGAGTCAAGGATCTACATACAATATTCTAGGATGTGTTGATGATGTTTTTTGCATAGCAACAACTCAGATAGAATATAATATCCTATCTCTCTTGAAAGGTAAATCTCTATCAACAAGCCTCAAGAGATAACCCCAAGGTCTCTAATGTCAGGTCTTGACAATGCATAAATAACTCAGTGATAAATGTGAAAATACTGGTACCCACAAAGGGACCTTACTACAAGCAAATACTGAATCATGAACTTATCAGATCTAGCAATGTAATGATACTTCAATCCTAAATCTAACTCAAATGATAAAGAAATAACAAAATATTAGGGTTTCAGAGAGATTCCTAAATTGAACACTACTCCTAAGATTAAATATGCAAATGATGAATTACTCGAAATGGACCAATCCCTCATAAACTAATTTATGCTTAACCCAGATGAACCTATAATCTCACAAAAATAGTGCAATCTTCTAAGGAATTAAATATTTTCATATCATGAGCATTCATCCAAGACAACCCAATTGCAATTGAAATGAATACATCTCCACAATTGAACTAAGCACAATGGATATAAAGGTCCAAGCTAACTTTTCAAAGCAACTAACAATTAGCTAGCTGCAAAAAGTATGGACCAAGGATTGTTGCAAACACTTCAAGCATCAAATCATAAACACCATTGAATCAGATCTAAAATACATCTATTAACCTTGAGCAATTTTAGAGATAGAATCATAAGAACCATGCAAGATAAGTCAGCACAAAAGAGATCCCCGAAATATCACAATGTCTTCAATTATATTGAATCACCGAATTTTAGCAACAATTCCAATGTTTTGTTACAACACTTGCTCAGAATCGCCTAAGTTCTAACCCTAATTCTTACTTACTACCCTAATTGCTTCTAAGCTAAGAACTATCTCTTATTTCTACTACAGTCTCACCACTTACAAATGAGGCAAAATGCCATATTTATAGAAAACCCCAGAGCATGTTGGCCCAATTTAGATTTTACAATAATAAAATAGCCCCAAATAGGTTGGCCCAAGGATAAATTTTAAATAAGATAAGATATGCATTAAATGCATGGGACTCATCTAGGTCAGCCTAGGATTTATAATGCAACTCGATCCAATGCATGTGAAGTACAATTCCCAATGCAATCGATCATTAATTGGCCCCTTCATTCCTATCTTAGTTTATATGGCATCTTGAGGAAAATACTCTCCAGGTCGGCCATAGGTGAATTAAAAAATAGTTTGAACCCTCCTTCAATCGAATTAATCTCCTCCAAAACTTCCTTAATGACCTAGTTAAATCCAACCTGCACTCAGCAAAAACTAGCATCAATAATCATGAGGATCAAGATTAGCACGCCACCAATAATATATTCAAAATTCAAATAAATCCAAGCTAAGATCGAAATCCCGTGAAATATCGGTAATGCATAATTTCTACATGGCTCCGGATTTTCACCCCTCTGCAGAATCCAAGCCAGAAGGGATTTTTGGGAAAATCCAGACCAGGCGAATTCTGGCGAAAACAATCCACAGTCAACAAATTCTAGAAAATTAAGGGGCAATAGGAATTTTGGGAAAATTCAGAGGGAGCGGAAATCCACAATGTAGGAAAAACTCTGAATTTTTGAGAAAACGCAGAGGACAAGGAAAATCGGGGGAATCCGCCTGCATAGGAAAATCCTGAAACTAAGGGAAAACCCAAATTTTGATGTTCTCCAATGATCTCACTCAACTTGATCGAAGATCACAAATTTGAGGACCCAGGCTCAAATGCTAAATTGTTCATTGATGGATCTAGACTCAAAATTCACTCAAGGGCATCAACATTCATAAAATGAAAGACTAAACCCAAAATTCGGGAATTCGACAAGGAGACAAAATTTTGGGAAAATCCGATCCATGCGGAATTCTGTGAGGTGAGAATATTTCTGAAAAATAGTGCAGAACACCAGCCACCAGGCCTTGAGTGAAATCCAGGAAAATCCGGATGGGGCGGAAAATCCTGAAAGCAACCAAAAACCCAAAATGAGCTCAAAACATTAGATTTTCAAAGTACTTCCTAGAAAGGGGGTATATGCACAAAGAAGATAATCCTTTGAGCATGCGCTAAGGAAACAAAACCTCAAATACAAAGGGCCAAAGCTTCAAAAACTAGAGCAAAAGAGGGTCCCTACTTTCAATCTGGCGTGTGTGCGAAAACTGTACAACAAATTGCGACTCTGCTGGGAAATGCTCCAGAGCATTTGATGATGAACAGGAATCACTCTAGTTTTGACCTCCATATCAGGAAAAAAAATCAAAATGCAAGATCAAATAAAATCAGAACTAAAGGCAGACTGAACCTTTCATAAACTAAAAATCTGAGTGTGTGCAAATGAGTTCATTTCCCTCCTTGAGCTACAGCAAAAACCAAGTTCAGTCAGGGCAGGCTACATAAAGATTCTAACTTCAAAAGCAACCTGGATAGAGCCTCACTTCCAGTCGGGTGTCTATAGCTCCGATGAGATTATCGTTGTGACTCTCCCGAACAGAGCTCTACTGCCAGCCAGGCGTCCATAGCCCCAATAGAGATATTCGGATACCCCTAATAAGTTGAATTCATTTTTTTGATTTTCAATATTTCACTTTTCTTTTCTTTTTATATTCTTTTCTTTTCACTTTTCATTTCAACCTATGAACAATGAAGTTCACACTCAGGGCTGAGAACCATAGTGGCGCTGAAGCAGAAATAATATTTTTCACCTACCATGACCTCACAAGGACCCAACTGCAACCTCAGGATTTTTTAAGATGTATAAGAGATATAATATTTTAGAATACTTCAAATTCAAATCAAACCAGTGACCCATCTTCCTTAAATCAAATATTTAGACTGCATGATGATAACAAAGATCTCAACCATCCATTCAAGATACATGATTAAAGTCCATCAAGGAAATACTCAGAGTAGTCCCAGATAAAAGAATCTTTTCCATGCAGGAACAACACTTCCCCAACTAGAAAGTAGAAAAACCCAAGCCAGAGAACAAAGCAACAACCAAACCGAAACCCAAAGAAAACCTAAACTAACCAAAGAAAACTAATTCTAAAGCGATCTATCCTAAAGAAAACAAAAATAGACTAAAGCAAAAGAAAAGTAGAACAAGTTGCATTTATTCAAATCAACAATATGTACAAAAAGACTCATAACAACTCATTACTAGATAGGGTGAACTGAGACCCACCCCCATACGGTTCATCAATGCATGGACAAGCAGCAAGGTAATGGTAACATACCTAAAAAATGAAAATTTATCTTTGTACTCAACAAAATAAACCTCAAAAATGTAGCATTCAAACTCAACCTCATAATCAGGAATAATCAATAACTGAGGTGACTCATTAGGACCATGATTAATCCACATGCAAGTTTCCTTCCCCAAATTCCCATAATCAAAATGATAAGATTTAGAATTCATAGCAAGGAGAGAAACAACCTGATTTTGTACTGCTATGGATTGAATGTTGTGTTCATCATCCTGCACCTGTGAAGAGTTGATATCCATGTCATTAGGAGGTCTCAACTGATGATGCAGTATCCCTCTTGCATTTGAAACATGCAAAATAGAATTGGAGTCTTCAATGAATAATTCAGGGTGAAAATGAGATTGGAAAGATTCAGAAGTATAAACATGGAACTTTTCACCTATGTGCACTTCTTCATGAGGGATCAATGTTGAAAATGTAAAAGCCTCATCATGTATAGTAACTTCCCCATCATGATGCTTGTCAAGAGGCCTCACAGACTGATCTTCAAGCACATATTTACCTAAAGTAGGATGATCAAGCTCATTAGTGATGGCTACAACATTGTTATTCTCAACACCATTTAGATTTTCCTACACATCCATATGAATCACATTAGCTATCTTGTCATTAATACATGAAATTTGAGAATTTTTTTTACTAAATTCATCAACAAAAAGAGGAAAAATAGAATGTGATGAGTGAAGGGACTCCCTGAATTCCTCTCCTATTGTTATTTGTTTTGGTTCCGGATTGTGATTGCTCAGACTATCAACTCTTTCATTAAGTTCTTCTTCACATCTTACAAGAAATTCATCAGTAGGTTGTTGAGGTTCTTGTATTGAAATCTCCTCCAAGGCTGCCTGGGCGTTAATTTCTATGACTTTCTCAAATCCAAAGCTAGTTGACTCTTCTACTATACATTTGCTAGTGGCTTGTTGAAATTCCTTTATTGGAAGCTCATTCTTCATAGTTTGATGCACATGATCTGACAACCATACTTGCTCTTGTACCTCCTCTGTTAATTCTACCAATGCTTTAGCACTGTTAGATTTATGAATAGGCATATCATGTAACATGAGGATTTCCTTGGTCTCCCATCCTTGAGAGTCAACTGTTAGTGCATAATTTCCCAAGCTTGTTTCAAACATAAATACCTCCTTAAAAGTATTTGTATCAACATGGCCTGAAGCACCCTTTTGTTCAGAAAGCATATCCTTTTCAAGAGACTTTAGTACTGCATCCCTAATGGTAGGATCCCTTAACAACTCATGAGTAGAGAGACTTATTTTGACTTTCTTGAGTTCTTCTACCACACACTCTCCTATTTTATTTGCAGTCATGGTAGAACAATTGTCTTCAGAGCCAACCACAAATTCATCCCTACCATTTTCAACACTTCTTCCTTTATCAGAATCAAATTGTCCTCTATTTTTGAAATATTGAGTAGGCACATGATGGAATGCCTGAACCTCTTCAGTTGTATACTCTTCTTCATCTAATGGGCCATTATCATTCTCCTCATTACCTCCAAAAGGTTAAACTATAGATTCTTCACTGTATACATACCCTGTTTCAACACCTTTATCTTGTTCTTTTTCTGGTTCATTCTCTTCACTTCTTGGAAATGGGACATGATTCACCACCATAACTGATATGTCATAAGGATTAGATGGTACTATCTCTAGCCCACTTGAACTATTGCTGGCATGTTGAACCTTCTGTTGGAAAATAGATGTAGCGGTCTGGAATTCTTGACAGTCTGACTCAGAATGCCGATTAGTACTATGAAGCCTACACCATCCTGAAAGAGTTGTTTTTGCCAGACAGACTCCACTAGATTTCTCCTGATTGTTTGGCGGATGTAGAGAGGTTAAGGCTTCTCCATTATTTTGAGGTGGTGGCTGCCTTTCATGATCTCTATCAAGATGTTGTCCCCTATCAAAGCCTTGCCCCTGAGCCTGCATCATATCCTTGTTGCTTTGATCATAATTGGACTGAATACCCCTTTGGGTTGCCTGGGATTGACTATTTTGGTTCCTTAGGTAGGTGACTTCGATGTTCAACTTCTCAACTAGCTCTATGAGTGCATCCAGCCTCTCCTTGTCTGCACTATTTGATGGAGGAACAATACCAGCTGAATTCTGCATATAAACATTATGGAGCCCATGGTTCAAAGATTGATTAAATATCTCAAAGCTTTGCAAGTAACTGGGTATACTAGCTTGTTGATGAAAGAATGCAGCTACTATTTGGATGGTAATTTGGCATGGGTTGAGTTTGATAGGGATGACCTGGGTGTGAAACCAAGGGTGATTGCGGGACCAGACTCAACATAGGTGTTTGATTAGCTAAGGGTCCAGACAAGTGTTGTCTCAAATATGTACTTACTTTAGCAGCCACATCATAAGCTTCAAATAGGCTACCAGGAGGGTTTTCTTTCCATTTGATGAAAGTAGATGTTAAACTATCCAAAGCCTCATAATAAACCTCCCTGGCAAAGGCATCATCTATAGCATAAGGGGGTTGAAGCCTAGCATAAGCCATATGAAATCTATTATTGAAAGCCACTATTGGTTCATTTGCCTCCCTCTTGACTCCAGTAAACTATAGAAGTAACTCATTAGCAGGAAGATGGTTATAACAACAAAATGCCTCATCCCCAAAGGAATATGGGAAAATTCTGCATGCAACATCCTCATGATTAATTCCTCTATCCTTAAGGGTAGTTTTAAAAATCCTAATATGGTCTTCTGCAGTCCTTTTGGGATCATTAATGTGAAACTTGGAGCAGAAAAGCTCAGTGGTCTTAGGCATAGGATTGTATTGGTTGAAAGATAAGGGAGATGGGTTGTGTGCTAAGAAATCCATTGGTGGAGGTGGGGGTGGTAATGGCTGATTTATGATTGGCTGAGGTTGTTGGATGGGGATGTCCTCATAGTTAGATGAAGATGAACTTGATGAAGATGGGGATGATGGGAATGATGGAAGTGGCTGGGTGGATGATGATTCTTCCCTTTTGCTGGTCCTTCTTGACCTAGTAAGGGCTTTCAATTCTTGAAATTCCTCTTCTCCTGGAATAGATTTGGTTATTCTTCTAAATCTTTCAGGAGAGATGGTAGACAGAAATTGATCAGCTTGCTTATTCAAGCCCTCCCTCTAGTGCCAATCTGTTGATGATGTTTTCTACATAGCAACAACTCGGACAGAATATAATATTCTATCTCTCTTGAAAGGTAAACTCTATCAGCAAGCCTCAAGAGATAACCCCAAGGTCTCTAATGTCAGGTCTTGACAATACATCAACAACTCAGTGATAAATGTGAAAATGTTGGTAATCACAAAGGGACCTTACTACAAGCAAATACTAAATCATGAACTTATCAAATATAGCAATGTAATGATACTTCAATCCTAAATCTAACTCAAATGATAAAGAAATAACAAAAGATTAGGGTTTCAAAGAGATTCCTAAATTGAACACTACTCCTAAGATTAACAATGCAAATGATGAAATATTTGAAATGGACCAATCCCTCATAAACTAATTTATGCTTAACCCAGATGAACTTGCAATCTCACAAAAATAGTGCAATCTTCTAAGGCATTAAAGATTTTCAGATCATGAACATTCATCCAAGACAACCCAATTGCAATTGAAACGAATAAATCTACACAATTGAACTAAGCACAATGGATATAAAGGTCCAGGCTAACTTTGCAAAGCAACTAACAATTAGTTAGCTGCAAAGAGTATGGACCAGGGTGTTGAAAAATGAGGTGTTTTCTTAGCTTAATACTTTGTAAAACTTTAATAGTGCTGATCTAAGTAAGTCTTTTCTTTGTTACATATATTCTTTGTGGGTGATTTTCTTGATTAATCCATTTTACTGTTGTAGAATGTAGAGAGAAGTTGATAGAAGAACTAGACAGGATATTAGAAAGATCACACAAGATATACCGTGGAGAAACCCTTTTAGGAAAAAACTCCACCAAGAATTATTCTATTATTCAATCTCTGAATTACAATAGCTCCAATTCTTGCTTGAGAATGCTTCTTCTGTATTTACCAATCTTCTTCACACCTACAATAACAATTATAAAAACTCTATCCAACTTGAATGAGATATAGAGACAATATGCAACCTTGTAATCTCCAAATGGTGATAATTACAATGCATGTAAGCTCAAGCCCTTGAAAAGGTATGCCATATTCCTTCAAGTTGAGTTATTCAATGAAGACTAAAGCTTACAACATGTGCTTCATGCATTTGAGTGTCCCAAACTGAAGCTACAACTTCTCCTTCACTTCGGTGATAATTCCAAAGCTCTTCCTCAAAGTTGGCGCCCTTAAGTAAAGCTACTTAACTGAGCCTTCAGAAATATCTTATCATGCATGAGAGGTAATTCCAATAAAGCATCTTGGGCACCCAAGTTGGCTTCAAGTGCTTTATAGTTAACTGAAACATTTACTCAACACCATTCCCAAAGAATGGTCATCCCTTGTTAACTGGAGGTAGTCCTTGTTATCTGTCATACAACTCAATGTTATTAGCCATGCATTACAAGTTAACTGAAGCTAACTACATGCAACTCAAAATAACCAACATGCATGCAACATGCACTTGCATGCAACTGAAGATAACTGAACCGAACTAAACTAAAGAACTGAACTAAACTAAACTGATTCTGAACTAAACTAAACTAAACTGAACTGAACTGAATTGATCTGAACTGAACTTAACTAAACTTAATTGAACTTCAAGCATGCAAACATCAAATCCTAACTCCTAGGATCTTTACATGCATTCAAAAGTGTTAACTATTACTCTGTATAGTTAACTGAACACAAGGTGAGTTTCACCTTACCATGTGGGTGTCCCATGTGTCCCTATTATTTAGGAACTCACTATGGATTCCCTCACATGCTCCTATTATTTAGGAATAACTACAAATGTCAATTTCATGATTTATTTCATCTAAATAATTAATCTCATCCTAATCTTAGTGTTGTTGAACACATTCCAAGAATCTAGGAGATACATGAAATAATTAATGTTTAGTATTTGTAATTAAATGGCATCCTATTTCCAACATTCTCCCACTTGACATTATACATTGCAATTATTCTAAACAAGGAATAATAAAACAAGTACAAGACTCAAGGCCAATGGCCTTCTTGCACCAACTAATCAAACCATGCTAACTTCAAATGCAACCTGCATAATCATGAAGCTTCCAAGCAAATGATTAAAACCAAGAGAACTTATCTGTATGGTTTCATAAGATAATTTGTAACATTAATTAAAGTGTTAACTTTTTCAATTAATACCTTCCCATTATCAACCAAACCATTACCTTTCCCAAGCCTTTGTAACCAAAACACCTCTTTAGAGGCATGCTAAACCACAGAGTGTGTTGAATTCACATTCAACCAAGGTGTAGACTCCTCGGTCTTTTCTATTAAAAAAAAATTTCTTACAAGTAACCATTCCGACAAATGTCTCTTACCACAAGAGAATTCTAGCCTCACCTATTTCTCCAAGTATCCATGAGGACCTGTAACCAACCAATCCATACCAAAATCCAAATGCAACACAACACTTTCATGAAGTAATCAAACAAATGATTAATGTACCCAATACTTAAGAGAAACACAAAAGATCAATGCCAAAGCTCCAATCATGAATCGGGAACATAAACATGACATCCATGATCTAACCATCTCCTCTTAGGAGATCACATGCATCATAACATACTTATACATCCTAGTCTCAAAAGAACCATGTAATATGCCAAACTCTAAATGCATATCAAGAGTAAACCATGACATCCATAACAAATATACTCTAAACCAAGAAACCATATCTCTAATCACATGGAGATAACCTTACCAATGATGCATCCAAGTCACTGCCAACAACTCCCACTGAACCGTGATACCGAGTCACACATGGCATCGTGACTACCATCCTCTCTATGAAGATTACTCTGAAACATGAAGCAAAGAGTTATCACAAACAATATTAGCTAAAATAACCAATGCATCATTACTATTATCTGAGGACTCCTCTGTAGAAGAATCAGAACTCTCTTTCTTGTTCTTACAATCCTTCTTCACATGTCCTGGTTTCCCACAGTTCCAACACTTTACCTTACTTCATCCTTCTAACTTACCCTTCCCTTCCTTGTTTCCCTTAGGCTCCTTTTTCTTAGGCCTACCTTTTAAAAACAAGGCATCTTGGATTTCCTCCTTAGACTTCCTCCTCATCTCCTCTGATAGGAGAGTAGGAATAATGTTGTCCATCTTTGGATCTGCATCATTTCCACTAATTGCAACAATTAGATTTTCCCAAGAATTTGGTAAAGAACAAAGCAATAAAATGCACTTATCCTAATCCTCAAGCTTTACATCTACATATGCTAACTGACTGAGAATTAAATTGAAAGCATTTAAATGTTGTGCTACTGAATCACCATCTTTCATTTTCAATGAATATAATTTCCTTTTCAGATACAACTTATTGGTGAGACTCTTAGTTTGATAAATATCCCCTATTCTTTTCCATAATTTATATGCACTGGTTTCCATTGAAATATTTAAAAGAACAGCATCAACAAGACATAACCTTATTATTCATCTTGCCTTTTTATCTAACTTAGCCCAATCTTCATCTGAAATAGTTGTAGGTGTCTTTGTCTCATTATTAACCGCTAACCACTGATCTCTTTCTTCAAGAATATCTTCCATTTTTAATTTCCACATTTCATAGTTAGAACCATTGAACCTTTCAATCTCTAACCTTGAATTCATTGTAACAAAACTTAATTCCAAAATCAGCAAATAACTAAAATAATAAGAGCTCCCACTAAGCTAAAAAACCTTCAATCTTTTAAGAGAAAGGCATCCCAATACTCTACCCAACCTCAGCTCTGATACTAGATGTTGAAAAATGAGGTGTTTTCTTAGCTTAATACTCTGGAAAACTTTAATATTGCTGATCTAAGTAAGTCTTTTTTTTGTTACATATATTCTTTGTGGGTGATTATCTTGATTAATCCATTTTACTGTTGTAGAATGTAGAGAGAAGTTGATAGAAGAACTAGACAGGATATTAGAAAGATCACACAAGATATACCGTGGAGAAATCCTTTCGGGACAAAACTCCACCAAGAATTATTCTATTATTCAATCTCTAAATTACAATAGCTCCAATTCTTGCTTGAGAATGCTTCTACTATATTTACCAATCTTCTTCACACCTGCAATAACAATTATAAAAACTCTATCCAACTTGAATGAGATATAAATACAATATGCAACCTTGTAATCTCCAAATGGTGATAATTACAATGCATGTAAGCTCAAGCCCTTGAAAGGGTAAGCCATATTCCTTCATGTTGAGTTATTCAGTGAAGACTAAAGCTTACAACATGTGCTTCATGCATTTGAGTGTCCCAAACTGAAGCTACAACTTCTCCTTCACTTCGGTGATAATTCCAAAGCTCTTCCTCAAAGTTTGCGCCCTTAAGTAAAGCTACTTAATTGAGCTTTCAGAAATATCTTATCATGCATGAGAGGTAATTTCAATAAGCATCTTGGGCACCCAAGCTAGCTTCAAGTGCTTTAAAGTTAACTGAAACATTTACTCAACACCATTCCCAAAGAATGTTCATCCCTTGTTAACTAGAGGTAGTCCTTGTTATCTGTCATACAACTCAATGTTATTAGGGTAAAAGCACAAACCTATGTCACACTTTATAAAGGAATCGGCCAATAGCAAAAAAAATTCTGAACTTCGACCACATAAAAGTGGTCTTTATGTTTTGAATTTCGAAATGGTGTAAACTAATGAAATGTAGAACTTTTGATGAAGTTTATTGTTGTAATTTTTAAAAAAAATTTAAAAAATATTTTCATTATGTTTTTATCAATTTAAGGACAAATTTTGGAATGCTGAAAATTTCAAAAAAGAGTGACTTCATGGGCCATCAAGAAACAAATTGAAAAAAACTTAATTTCTCCCTAATTTTTTTTTCTCCAAATAGGTAACTTCAATATCTTGTGCATGGAAAAAGAAAAATCAAATTTTGATGTATATTTTTCTTGTAATAATGTTTTAAAGTCAAACATGTTAGAATTTGAAAGTTTTCACGGGCCATCAACTATTTTCAAATTTTTAAATCATTTTCAAAAAAAAAAATTATACCCATTTGAAGAAGACTCTCTCCTCTTGTGCCCCATATAAGATTTAAATTTTTTTAATAAGTTTTACTATCTTTTTTAAAATTTGTAATCAACTTCTTTTTTCATTTTGAAAACCTACTTGCATTATTTTAAAAATAAAATATATTAAAACTAATAAAAATATTTAAAAAATTATATATTTGGATTCTCCACTCCGAGCTCTACAAAAGGGTATTTTTTTTTTTGCAAAAAAATCATTCTGACTAAAGAAATACTTAGCTAAAGTTGAAAGTTTCAAAAAATTCTGAAAAAAGTTGAGTTGGCTGCCAACTAAGATGCCACATAGATAGTTTTAGTAGAAACAGTTTCTATAGTAAGGGTTTCGGCCGAAACCCTTTCTATAGAAACTGTTTCGGCCAAAACCCTTTCTATAGAAACTGTTTCGGCTGAAACCCTTTCTATAGAAACTGTTTCTACCGAAACCCTTTCTATAAAAACCCCGCAGATTAAAAAATCCAATTTCAAAGGCAGTTTTAAAGCGGAAAAAGGAAAATTTTGATTTTTTTGGATTCAGGTGAAATTTATTCGATGGAAACCTATGTGCCATGTAATACGCCACATGGTTTCGGTTGAAACCTAGTCGGGCGAAACCTTTCTGGCTGAAAATATTTCGCTCGGAACTATTTATTTGGCTGAAAGTGTGACACAGCTTTGTGCTTTTACCCATTAGCCATGCATTACAAGTTAACTGAAGCTAACTACATGCAACTCAAAATAACCAACATGCATGCAACATGAACTTGCATGTAACTGAAGATAACTAAACTGAACTGAACTGAACTGAACTGAACAAAAACTAAACTGATTCTGAACTAAACTAAACTGAATTGAACTGAACTTAACTGATCTGAATTGAACTTAACTAAACTTCAAGCATGCAAACATCAAATCCTAACTTCTAGGATCTTTACATGCATTCAGAAGTGTTAACTATTACTTTGTATAGTAAACTGAACAAAAGGTGAGTTTCACCTTACCATGTGAGTGTCCCATGTGTCCCTATTATTTAGGAACTCACTATGGACACCCTCACATGCTTCTATTATTTAGGAATAACTACAAATGTCAATTTCATGATTTATTTCATCCAAATAATTAATCTCATCCTAATCTTAGTGTTGTTGAACACATTCCAAGAATCTAGGAGATACATGTAATAATTAATGTTTAGGATTTGTAATTAAATGGCATCCTATTTCCAACATAGGGATTGTTGTGAACACTTCAAGCATCAAATCTTAAACACCATTGAATTAGATCTAACATACATCTATTAACCTTGAGCAATTTTAGAGATAGAATCATAAGAACCATGCAAGATAAGTCAACACAAAAGAGATCACCAGAATATCACAATGTCTTCAATTGTCTTGAATCACCGAATTTCAGCAAAAATTCCAATGTTTTGTTACAACACTTGCTCAGAATTGACTAAGTTCTAACCCTAATTCTTACTTACTACCCTAATTACTTCTAAGCTAAGAACTATCTCCTCTGATTTCTACTATAGTCTCACCACTTACAAATGAGGCGAAATGCCATATTTATAGAAAACCCCAGAGCATGTCGGCCCAATTTAGATTTTACAATAATAAAATATCCCCAAATAGGTCGGCTCAAGGAGAAGTTTGAAATAAGATAAGATATGCATTAAATGAATGGGACTCATCGAGGTCGGCCTAGGATTTATAATGCAACTCAATCCAATGCATGTGAAGTACAATTCCCAATGCAATCGATCATTAACTGGCCCCTTCATCCCTATCTTAGTTTATCTGGCATCTTGAGGAAAATACTCTCCAGGTGGGCCACAGGTGAATTAATAAATATTTTGAACCCTCCTTCAATCGAATTAATCTCCTCCAAAACTTCCTTAACGACCTAGTTAAATCCAGCCTGCACTAAGCAAAAACCAACATCAATAATCATGAGGATCAAGATTAGCATGTCACCAATAATATATTCAAAATTCAAATAAATCCAACCAAAAGATCGAAATCCCGCAAAATATCGTTAATGCATAATTCTACACAACTCGGGATTTTCACCCCTCCACGGAATCTAGGCTAGAAGGGATTTTTGAGAAAATACAGACCAGGCGGATTTTGGCAAAAACAATCCACAGTCAACAAATCTGGGAAAATCCAAATGGGGCGGAAAATCTCGAAAGCAGCCAAAAACCCAAAATGAGCTTAAAATGTTAGATTTTCAAAGTACTTCCTAGAAAGGGGGTATATGCATAAATAAGATAATCCTTCAAGCATGCGCTAAGGCAACAAAACGTCAAATACAAAGGGTGAAAGCATCAAAAACTATAGCAAAAGAGGGTCCCTACTTTCAGTGGGGCGTGTGTGCGAAAACTACACAACAAGATGCTTGCCTATTTTTTTCAATCTTCTTCTATACACATTTTCATGAACTAAACTAGGCAAATGCAACACTATTTAGAGTTATTTTCTATTTAGTTTCGTGCCCATTTTAAGGGAATGTCTTGGCATGTACATATCAACAAATGACACAATCTTGTGTGGAGTTGGGCTTATTCCCTTGGCCTTTGCCCAACCCTATACACAAATTCTCATATAACTAGCCCCAACTTATTCTTATAGGCATACATTCTTCTACATTTTATCTAGACCACACAATTATTACACATTTCTAAATACAACCATTATCCATCTAGATATAATTATTTTCCCACATAGGGTCATTCCTATGGTCATATGATCAACCCATGTTTGTAGACTTGAACACTACTTTTCAAAATTCAAATGCAAATTATAATGATGTACCACCCTTCGTTTTCCTACCCTAAGCCAACTAAGTTTACAATTGTGAAAGTCAAAGTTATGTGCTATCATTTTAAGGCATTCCTTAACATTCATTTCATATCTCTCATCTCTCATACATCCTCTTTCATCCTCATGGCATTTAAGGAGCAATTAATAGTCAAACATTTTGATTTATTGCATTGAAAGGAGTCATGGATCTACGTACATTATTATAGGATGCTTGCCCATTTGTTTCAATCTTCTACACACATTTTCATGAACTAACCTAGGCAAACACAACACTAGGGAGAGCACAAATTGAAGGCAAGATTCCAAACACTTTGCAACAAAAAATATATATTCTAATGTCAAAATAATCAAAGATTGATGAATATCTCCAATATATTTAATTTTAGATTAAATCAACTCAACAACTATTATATATTAAATTTATACTTTAAATCTAATTTAATATATACTTTATTTGTATTCTATCTTTTTAATACTGTTTAATAGAAATTAACCTAGAATGAAATGTTTCGATTGAGGAAGAAAGATAAGTGAACTGGAATGGTGTGTGATGTAATTCTATATATTTGTGTGTTTAAGTCTGTTTTTATGCATGCATAGAACGAAGGACAAGTAAGAAGGCGGAATTTTTTTTTCACAAAATGTGCTGTTGCTGGGGATCAAACCCGGGTCACCCGCGTGACAGGCGGGAATACTCACCACTATACTACAACGACTAATGCGTACTCCGCTATACGTGGTAATTTAATTTTGTGAAACCATGTGGGAGATGAGGGAAGATTAACCCAACTTTACACATACATGATATAACTTGAGTTAGAACGATGGTGAATGCCTCTCTATTATTGTATAAGCATGGGAAAATAAATTAATTAAATTATAATGAATAACAATTTAAATCAAAATAAAGAGTATATATATATATATGGGGTTTAATTTTAAGTTTGATGTTAATTTAATTGTAAAAGTTTTTTAATTGATTTGTGAGTGTATTAGAAAATTAAGATTTGTTAGATGAATGTTGAGGATTGAGAAAAAATTTAGATAGATATCTACAATGTGTATTTACTTGCTATGAATTACCAATCTTAGAATTTATCAATCACATATTTGGAGAGTAAACTTTGTACACAGAGGTGATGAAAGACTACATCTTGTGGTGATTTTACCACTAACATTGCATATTTTATTCTAGATGTAATCATGCAATTATGACTTTAACAACTACTCCAATGAAATCAATTTTTAGGTACAACTTTGGATAATGCTAAGTGGAGGTAGAGTTTGAGAAGAAAGCAATAGTTATAGCTATAAAGGGTGAAGACTTTGCTTCCCACCAACCCAAGGTTTGGGAAATGATGATGAACTCATACAAGTGAGGAGATAGATTGGATTCTTGCATGTATTTTTCAATAATATGGGCATAGTATTGGTAGGTTTATATGTTCACTAACATTGAGGATTCCTTGAAGTTGGCACTGGCTTCACATTTCTTATGTTTTATGGCCCCTCTATGAAAAGGTATGACCACTATAGGGATATTTTTTTTACAATGTTAGATCTTCATCTCTTGTAGTTCATAATATAGGTAGACATGTACATAATGGAGAACAATGGGTGGAAGAGGTTGTAGATATAGTGCATGCTTCTCAAGTTTTGAAGGAACATTAGGGACTTGTCTAGGGTTGGTTTCTAGGATGTAGTTAGGATGGCATCTAATTTTTGGTCTTAGATATTGAGATATATATGGAGTTGGTTCTACTTGGTTGCAGTTTTATCCTTTCAATGATATTTTGCATATGATATTATATGGATTGTTCTTATAATATATGTTTGTAAGATTTTTATCAAGGGTAAGGGCCCCTATAGATCCCTTGCAATTATATCTAATAAGAAATCTAAATTAGAACAAAGAGGTAGGACTAATCATGTTCATTAAATGTATACAAATTTCAAATAAACAAAATAATGGTATTTAGCTCTAGGTTCGATGTTGATTTGATTGTGACAAATATTGTTGAATAATTAGTCAATGTGTTATAAAATTAGGACTTGTCAAACTATTGCCTTAAGAATAAGAATTATTTTGTCTATTACTTTGTTTCATTCCCATGACTATGGAATTGAGCTTTGTGCCTACTAAACTGAACCTTTTTCACATATTTGAACTTCACTATTTTGAATGTTTGAAGTTTGTTCACTTTAATGTATGTAACATGTATAGAAAAGAGTGGTGTCAATAAATATTGTTTAGGAGTTTGCAAGGGTAGGTTTAATCTCTTTTGTTCAAACCCTTATTACTAAGTCAATTGTAAAGAAAAATGATTGAAGAAAAAAAATACAATCATGCAAGATTTTTAGACATGTCTAATTGAATTGATGTTGTGCTCTTATGATAATGCACAAGATGTAACATATCTTTCTAATGATTTTTAGATCATGTGTCATATTGAATAGGGTTTATCCTTAAATATAACACCACAACACACAAGTTAATGAGTTTCATGGTCTAGTTCCCTTGTAATAGATATTTGGAGGAAGTTGGCATATACCCATTTTTAAATAATCTAATTTATAAAATTTTGGTCATTTCTATATTGGTAAAATTACCTTGGGTCAATTATATAGTTGTTTATTTAGATGACATAATAAATAGATAGACTAAGATTCAAGACCATGTTGTGGAGATCTATGATGTTAGAATCATGATAGGAACAACTCATTTGCCATCTTTCATGTTGAAACATGCCACTTCTACACTACTCATTTCATAAAGAACTACTTTTTCATAATGGAACTAAGACAAAGTGAAAATATAGAGGGTATGTGTTAAGTGGGAAAATTGATCCTAGATCTAACCAACAAATTAGCCTAGATGTAGCTTTCCCTAAATTTTTAATATTGGAACAGGAACCAACAAGGGTTTTAGGATTGGCTAGCTACCTCAAAGGAAATCCAATATGCTTGGGTTATGTTCCTTTATTCAAAGAGGGTAGATTTGATTAGTGTGATTAATTAACCTAGTTGAGGTAAGCCCTAATCTGAAAATATGAATGGTTTCACCTAGATGAAAACAAAAAATTGTAGAAACAAGTACAAATTTGAGATGAGCAAACAAAGGGGAACTTGTGGTTAAAAATAGAGACTAAAATGTAGGGACATGGGTGTGAGGTACCCTGGTCCTTGAAAGGAATACAAGTGAGTGGAAGCAACTTCTAACACTAATCTAAGTAGGGTAGAGTTACAAAAAATTATTTTTAACACATTAAACTACTATAGGTACAAACAAATGCACATTCAAAATATACACAACATATAAACAATGCAAACTGTAACACAATGATTACATGGGAAAACCCTTTCAATAAAAAAACCCACACTCCAAATATATGGCTCAACTTGTATTATTAGAAACAATAAAAATTACAATACAATCTTAGAGAAATGCTCAGGATTCTTCACACTGCAACAAAATGTTAGAGCAATTCAGATGACATAACAACATGTCAACAATCTACAACCTGTCACCTCAAAATGCACTAATGTATCACAAATTTATAGATGTGCAACATGGGCACCCAAGAATTCCATGTGTCATCTCCACAATCACTGCATGCATGCAACAAGAGATAGAGAACATGCAAGGCGTCCAACTTCACCTATCTATGCAACTATCACAAATGTCTGACATATAGGCCATTTGTCATAAACTTCTATGCAACAAAATAAATCCTCTCAACACGTAAGTTATGAGGATACATGTAAGAGATTCTCCTCAACATCCAAAGTACCTACAACATGCAAGACATACAACTGTTGTGAACCCTAAATCTGCATACTTCAAACAATGACCACCATTATTTTAGTTAGTCAATTTAAAATAAGCAAACCCAACATTCCTATGAAATATTCAATCATGTTAAAATATGCAAACTAGATAAAAACTAAATGAAAGCACATAAAAACATGATCAAACCCTATCCCATAGTGGATTGGTGCTACTTTATTGTGGATAGTAGCCCTTTCCCAATCCTTGATAAGCTCTTGGATGATGGATAAAATGCCTTGAAGACGAGTGATCAAGATGAAGATGCTTGAGATTGTGTATCAAGTTGTGTCCTCAAATTAGTAAATGAGTCCTCCATTTATAGGAATGAAGGATGGAAGAATGCAAAACATGGACGATGTGGGACTAAATACAATCCAATGGAATTGTGCCACTTGTCAGCACTCCAATGGAGGGAGGTTGTGCACATTTTGGTCATTGTGCATGATAAATGCTTTTAGGTTGATTTGAAATTTGAAAGTTGGCTTGTTGGAGGGAGAAGAAAGAGTCTTAAATGCCAAGTGGGAGACATGTAAGAGACAATGAATGCCTTGTTGGAAGGACAAATTCATTTGGAGGGATTTTCAAACTTGGAGGAATATTCCATTTTGATGCCATGTTGAAAGTAATTAGGGGAATTTAATAAATCAAAAGAAATGATTTATTGAGCAAGTTGCAAAATCTAGATGATTTAGGGATTAGATTAGCATTAATCATGATTTGATTAATTTTAATGGAGGTTAGTTGATTGTGACATTCAACTTAAATATTTGGATTTATTTAAATTAAATGAGAAGACAAAGAACATTAGAGATTTAATTAAATATTTGGATTTATTCAATTAAATAAAGGCACTTTAGGAGATAATTAAATAAAATTGATTTATTTAATTAAATGAGGAACATTAGATGCATGATGTCAATTTTGCATGTCTACATTTTTCCCCTCTTTGAAGCAATGTACTTGCTACCTTGGTTCAAAGAATAAACTGCCAAGATCAAAATTCAAAAAAATTCTAATTTTTTTGGATGCCCCGGCAGAAAGAAGCATACTGGTACACTGCTCCCTTGAGAGATCAAGTGAAAAATTTGATTTGAGGGTCAATTTCGCAACAAAGAGGTTCAAGATGGACATATGGATGGTTATGATGATGATACAAATGAGATGGATGATGTGATGATGCCTATATGATTATGCAATGGATGTTTTATGCAAATGTATGGTTTATGAGATGTTTAAACTAACATATCTATATTATGCAATGATGAAAATGTAATGCATGTGAGATGATCAGTGTTTCTTATATGATATGATATGATATGCAGTATGCTAATGGTTTTAAGATGCTTAAAATAACCAATCTATATTATCCTAAACAACTTAAAATATGATGTAATGCATGTGAGATGGATGAGATGGATGATGTGATATGCCATGATTATGAGATTTATGTATGCTTAATGATTTGTGGATGTACGATGGATGCATTGGTGATGATGATTAACTGTCATGGTATGATGTTAGTGTGGAGAGAAGAAAGAAGAAAGAAGATGATGACAAGAGGATCCAACAAGCCAAATTTATTAGAGATGATGATGAGAGATGGATGATTTTCTTATCAGGAATTGGGTCTTTAAAAGGGCTACTTACCTTATGTTTGATAACACAAATAGGCACGATGCATCAACGTATAAAGAACCAGGATGGCGTTGCACCTAGTGTGATGAACTTTGACTTGAAAAATAGATAGGAGTATCCCTATTCACACCCAGCATACATAACCTTACTCAGAATGTAGTTCAAATATTTCAAATATCTCATACCAAAACATAGAAAAGAAAGCATTCCTATGTGGTCAACAAGATACCTAAAACATCCTCCCTACAAACCAAGCAAAGCACGCATGACCAAGTTATATTACAAGAATATCCAACAAGCACAACAGATAAAAAGATAATGATCGTTGCCCCATTCCTTTTTCTCTAAATCCCTTTGTTTGGGACATCATCAAGAGGTCATTGAAATGAGTGCAATAAGATAAGTCAAAGGACAAAGGTAAAGCAAACAAACAAGCTAATGTTCTTCATACTGCTAGCCAAGACTAAACTACGGTGATGCTTGATGTTGATGTCCATCGTAGGAAGGATGCATCCTAGGACATGACGATATCAGATGATTGATTTGGGACTGACTGGATGACATGCTATTGACACAAAGAGTTGACCAACTTGTTTATGTACTAACCTAGATTTAAGACCTTGACGATTGAGTTTTCACTTTCAATCTGCTAGACTTGTTACCAACTATTTTACCAAAGGTTGAGGATGACGATGATTTATTATGAGTGATGTTTATTGTGGGTGAAAATGAGATGAGATAGATGGATTTTTTCAAATATTTGGAGACTTTTGATGTTTTGAAATGTTTTGAGGTTGTTTTTGGGTTTTATGAGATTTTATGAATGTTTTGATTTTTGTATTTTCCAATGTTTTTGGGGTTTTTTGATATTTATGGATGATTTTGGATTTTTTGTCTCAGGGGCTCATCAAAGATTAGCCTTGCCTATGTTTAAGCTCAGAGATGATGCAGTTCAGATACCATGTTTTTGATATTTTTTGACTTTTGGATTTTTTATATGATTTTGGATGTTTTTGGATTTTCTTGGTTTTTGAATGTTTTTGGATTTTTTGCCCGATTTTGACATTTTGGATATGGACATGTGTGATGATATCAGTGCTCTGTTTGGGGATTTTTGTTGAAAACCAAGCTAAGGTTGATCGATTGGATCGATGGATTGATTATAATAATATTGTTGAGGATACACAACAATGCAAGGATAGTGTTAAGCAACACAAGGATTATGATGGATATCCCAAGATGATGAGGGGTTGATTGAATTTGGTTGATAAAGATTGATAATGATAACATTGTTGAGGATACACAACAATGCAAGGATAGTGTTAAGAAGCACGAGGACTGGGAAGGATATCCCAAGATGATGATGGATTGAATTTGATTGATTAGGATTGATGATGATAACATTGTTGAGGATACACAACAATGAAAGGATAGTGTTTAAGCAACACAATGATTGGGAAGGATATCCCAAGATGATGGATTGATTGGATTTGATTGATTAGGATTTTGAAGCTTGATTTGGAAAAAAGTTGGTTTTGGATGATTTGATGTTCAATGTTGAAGCACACGTTAGATGTAACTGATATTAATTATTTGGATCGATGTTCAATGAAAGATGAAGCTTGATAAGGAACATATTCTTATCAAAATATTCCATGGGCTGGTGATTTGGATTTTTGGCTCACAAATATTTTGACTAGTTTGATTTCACATTTGCCAATGTTTGGATCATATAAGCTAGAGGATATAGATCAAGATTTATTCCTAAGGCAAGATGCAAATATCTTCCCCCAGTGCCTATCAATGCATGGAATGCCATGGATGGATGCTTGGATAGGTGTATGGATGGAGGGATATGGATTATCTTATGATAAGATAAGGTGTTTGAACAAAGGATGCTCATTGGATAATGCTTCATGGCTTAGATAATGCTAGGATAGGATATGATAGGATCGGATCAATAAAAATGACCCATGTCAAGATGTTTACCATAAGCAAGTGTAAAGTGTGCACCAAACTTTTATCAAGATCAAGATAATTTGGACTATAGATGTAGATGGATGAAAATGGATTGGATAAATGGTTCATGGATGAATGGTTTATTATGGATGAGATGGATGGAATGTTGGAGTTATTATGGATGGGATGAGATGCTTCCACCTAAAAGTGGCACACGTAGATGTTTGATTCTACACATGACACCTGTTTTCCAAGTTTTCATCATGGTACCTGTCCAAAGCACCACCATAGTGTTTTTCACTAGAGGACAATTTTTTTCTTTACTATTTTCATGATTTTTTGAATTTTTTTTATGATTTTATGATTTTATGATTTATTTTTATTTTTCTAAAAGATTTAAGCTCATGTTGAACCACATGGTGGTGTCAATGTAGATGATTTTTTCATAATGTGCCATTGATATCCTACTTGAAGAAGCTACTTTGCCAAGATACATGCACTTGAAAGCAACTCTTGAGATTCCTGATCTGCTTTGTTGATATCGGAGTTAACTCTATCTTTGTGCTCACATCACAATAGAGTGCCTTCTGAATCCTTATGATGGAGGGTTGCTGCCAATACACGGTCAATGTGAGAATTGGATATCATGCATGGAGGCGTGGATGGAGTGTGTTTAGGAATAGGAGATGGATTAGTTGACAATTTGGAACCTTTGACTCTCCAAACTTGGGAAGATGAGCAATGATGGGTGGATACGGAAGTGTGCATGGAATTAGGACCAACTGCTTGATATGCTTTGTACGTTGCTTGAAAAGCCTACTTTTTCTTTTGTGCACATTTTTGATGGATACTTTTCCCTTTTTTATTTTGCCCCACAATTTCTTTGACTAATGGAGTTTGATAGGGATAATCTTTCTTTTTATTCTTTGGTATCCACTTGTATTTGATTTTTCCATTATGCTTCTCAGCTTCTCTTGCTTTGATAACATCCTTTGTGTTTTGATTCAAATTATTCTTTTGATGTTGGTCCCAATTCGTGGATGGGGTGATGGGTGGATGAAGATTCATGACGTGGATGGTTGTAGTATTGGCATTGGTTTCATCATAAGGATTCTTTGTGCTCCCTATGTTGATATTTGCTTGAGATGAAGTTGCCCCTAGTATGGTGGTAGTGGCACCTTTGTTCCTTGATTATTCCTATTTTGAGATGTCTTGTTCACTAAGCATTCTCTGATTAGTGACCACTGTAGATGACATTATTTCAATTTACTGCTGTGTTGACTCTAAAATATTCTATTTTGTCTGGCCTATTTCCTTTAGTGGATAATGTTGGATATCTTTATACATGACGTCCTTAGTCTAAATTTGGGACATACTTGATCCTAATGTTGACAACTCAGTTTGACTGTAGGAATCAATAACCTTCTCTTTTTGTGTAATGATGTCAGGAGTAAAGGAATCTTGTTCTGAATGAAGATCATCTATGTGTCCACCCGCAGAAAGCATCTCACAGGTAGATGGAGGAGTATGTGCTATGTGGATGTGATCATCATTTGTGACATCTTGTATAGATAGGAGAGTGCCCATTAGATCATTGTAGTATCTTGGAGATATGAATTCATGATCTTGATTAATTTTGGAATTTCTTTTGACATGCTTTGGATCTAATTCTTGACATGGTTCAATTTCAAAGGATGGATTGCTTAGGATATCTTCATTAGGAATGGGAAGTGGCTCAATATCCTCTTTATCTTTGAGTGGAATTGGATCAAATGTTGAGTTGAGAATTCCTTCAGTATCTATAACCATGAGGTCAAAGGATGTCAATATGTCTTGGAAAGGACCATTGCTAGACTTTGGTGAAAGATGTTGATCATGCTTTGGAATGAATTCTTGAGATATTCCCTCTAACTCATAGGGTAATGTAGAGACATTTTCAATATGATCATTGGTCGATGGATCATAGATTATGTTAATGGGATCAAATAATTCTAACACTCCTTAAAATAGATCACTAAAAAGTGGCTCTTGGTGTATGGTGAGCTGATCATCGGATGGGGTAGAAACATCTTCAAGGTGCTCATTGATGGATAGATCTTGATCATTGTTTTCAACAATTGTGGTGGGGATATTGTCAATGCTATCACTAGTGGTTGAATCTTCATCATTGTCCCCAATAGCTATTATTTTTTGGTCAATAAGGTCTTGGATGAGATTTTTGAATCGAATACAATTTGACGTTGTGTGCCCCTTTATTTTGTGAAAATCACAAAAGTGATTTTCATTGTACCACGACGGTTTCACTAAGGGTTCTTGATAGTTCTCATAGACAGGTATTTTAATGATATTTTCCTACACCAATTATTTCATGACCGATTCAATTGCTTTCCCAAGTGGTGTGTATTTTTGTTTGTTACCCTATGAGACTTGTACTTTAAATTGACCTTATGGTGATTGATTTTGAAGATGTGGCGTTTGATCCTTGACATGGGGTGATTGATCTTCAAGATGGGGTGATTGATCTTTGAGATGTGGTGATTGATCTTTGAGATGGGGTGATTGGGTTTTTTGTTGATGTTGTTGTTCTTGATATCTAGCCTCTTGACTTTGGAGATATTGTTCTTAATGTGGTTGTGGAAACAACTCAATGCTTTGATGACATGGTTTAACCAATGGAAGAGTGTATTGATTTTGGGGTGGAGATGTCTCTTGGCGCAATGACTCAACTAGTTTGCTAAGTGTAGCAATTTGATCTCACAAAATTTGATCTTGACTCCCTTGATATAGTTGATTTGGTTTTCGTTCAAGCAGGTTTGGGATGCATACTTGTGGTGTTTGCATGGGATCATGGACAAATTGATTTTGGAAAATTTTTGGATTTGGGATGATGTTCAACTTTGGCATTATGGGTTGAAATTGAACATTGTTGTGGTTAGGAATCACATTGCCTTGATTTAGGTAACTTTTATTTTGCATGGTGTTACCTTGACTTGGATCAATACACAAAGTTGTTAACATCTTGTTTGGACTTTGAACAACTTTTGTATTATTCACAAACATATCTATCCCAAAGTTTACCAAGTGTGGATTTGAAAGGTTCATGCTCAGTAAACTTGTACTTGGTATATTCACATTTGGCATGTATGGATTTGGTGGGATAATGTTGTTTGTTTGTGGAAGACCCATGCATTGGGTGTTTGGTTGATAGATTTGTAGGTTTGGACTTTGATTTAAATCTAGCATAGGGAAAGGTGTTCCAAACTTTGGATTGGGCATACTCACATTTGTTGTATCATTGAAGTTTGTAGGAGATAATGATGCCATGTATGGATTGTATAAATGTGAGTTTCGATAATCAATTAGCATTGTAAGGCCTTGATAGTTTGGTTGACTTGGATTACTCATGATGTATGGATCAAGTTTGTATTCCATGTTCTTCTTTTGTTTTGACCTTGTTTCAAAAGTGAACCTCTAAGGTGTTTAGGACCAATGATGAGATGGAGGATGAAAGGGGTGAATGATATGGGTGCTAAACTTTTAGGAACTTTGGATCAATGCTAGACTTTAGGATTTGATTTTGATTGTTTTGATTGGATAATGAACTTGTAAACCCTAAGATTTTATATATGATCTTAGGATGAACTCGTTCGAAAGGGTGATAATTTAACTAAGTGTGTGAGGAAGGATTCATCCACACACACCTAACTAAACAAATGATTTTGATTTGGTTTAAGGATGTACCCAAGTCTAGATAATGATGTTTCCAAAGCTCTAAAGTTGTTTGGTGGGATGTATTTTGATAGATGTTTGGGATGGATGAAGTGTTGATTTTGATCCTAAATGAACCTAAGAAGGACTTGTTTACTAGACCAAGATATTGAAGAACATGCTTTTCTCTAAGAGTAGTTCAAACCAAAAGACTAATGTTTGCATGAAAACCATATGACCAAAAGATACCAAGCACATGTGTGGGGTCCAATTGTTTCTTAACTTTGCTTAATGATTTCTTTTTACCACAAACACTTTCTTGATTAGCTTTTCAAATTGAATGTCTATGTCTCAATTTCTTTTCATCCCACAAGTTCCATTATGTGGAAATCAAGAAGATCAAGCCAATAGTTCCCTAATGTTGACTTCAGTAAGAGCAAATTGAGATGTAAATTCAAATACTCAGAAGCCTCTAAGGATGAGAATCCCAAGGGAAAGCAATAACACTTAGATTCTTCAAGGGTATTTGCTCCTCCTAAAGGGTTTGAAATTTGATGCATTGAATGTTTTTTTTTTCCAATTTTTTAGATCAAGCAAAGTGTTTTGGTTTCAAGAACATGAAAAATCCTATGGATATTGAGACAATATTTGTTGAATCCCCACTTGGATAAATCCAACTACACCTATTCTTAGCAGATGATTAGATGCTTGAACACATTGGATCCCCTCCACAACACTCACTTCTATGGGTTAGCCAAGCATCAGTACCCATGAATATCCCATGGAATACTTCTCATCTCTACTAAAATCCGTAAAAATGTGGGGTGGCTTCAGAACGACTGTTCTTGCATCAACAAATAGATCAAGGATTTTGGCCATTTCTAAACAAAGGTTTGAATGCAGGCATTTCGTTCATGGGGGACCATCCATGCAGCGAGAGACCATTGTTTCCCTTCTCATCTGAATAATCCTTGTGATACTTGCCTTTCCTCAAGTACCCACACTTATATCCCAGGTGGAAGTTGCTTGGCTTTAGCGTGTTCCCTGTTGGGTCATTCCCTTGGGTGATTACTTTTTCCCACAAGGTAGACCCTCTAAGATAAAACAAAAGCGAGCAAACACATCCATAGTTTGATCAATCTTCATTGAGAAAAAAAGAGAGAACACACACAATATGTTCCACTCACACTCGCAAGATTTGTCAATTTTAAACCCAAATCGAAATGTGGAGGCAATCTTTTTGACAACTTAATATCACAAAAAGACTTTTGATTCTCAAGATCACTGTGAAGCGTGAGAGAAGTGCATACGCCTTTTTAAATGATATTACTTTGTGAAAAAGATTACAAAACATCAAATGCACATGTTCATTTTAAATTCTAAAATCCAAAATCGAGTTCTTTTTAAGCACCAACTTTGAAGTGTGAGTTTTCTTTATTCAATTTTAGTCCAAAATCAAAGTCTAGTAAGTTTGTAATGTTCAATTTTAGCCCAATTTTGAAAAAATCAAAACAATGATTGATTTTAAACCCAAATTTAAAGTGAGTTGTCCTAAAATAGAAAACAAAAGCAATAATGGATGCTTCAAATTAATAAGCATTTAAAAATGCTTTTTTCAAGTTCAATGTTTGATTCTCCAACTCAAACATTAATTCTTCAAAGAGTGTTTCCTATGTTTCAATTTTTTTTTAAGTTCCATGTGCAAACGGAATCCCCCCTACAAACATCACAAAGCCATGAAAAATAAGATTTATTTCAAGGAATCAATAATAACTCAATATAATGAATATAGTTTCAAACATAATGAATTTCTAAACTTGGCCAAACCTTTGAGGTCGACCTTTGAGGTCGAATATCTCCTTTTGACAGAAAGAAACAAGGTTTAATGTCCAAAGCTTAAAATACCAAACATATCTATCATTTAAGAAGTAATATGTGCAAGACCAAAGGATAGTAAATGGAATTAAGCTCTAAACCAGTCAAGTTTTTAAGCTTGGAAATGCCCATAAAATTAATGGCTCGAAGCAACTAGATCTGCATCATTACATCAAAACAATCTTAGACTCCATGGCATGATGAATATAATCAATGTCAACTAGATCAAACTTCCCACCCTGCAACTTCTTTCTGGTGGACGGATAATTTTGATTATAAATTCCTTTGCTTCTTAAAGTTTGATTTTTAAAAGACAACAAACCCTAGGCATAGAACAAAAATCAACCGATAGTCAAATTTTAAACAACTCTAACCAAGCCTCATTTTGTTTAGCAGTAAAGCATATATATTCTCTCTGTAACTATGAATGTAAGCAAAGATAAAAATTTATTGCGTGTTCCATGAAACCTGTACAAATAAAATAGCCAATCTGCATGTTAAAAAAAAAGACTTTATGCTTTCTTCTTAAAAGTCGGTAGGACCCACAGTCAGAGGAACATATTTTTTAAATCTTTGTGGGTTTGATAGGTCCCAGGAATGGAAAGTCTAGTAGAAAATACAACATACTTATGAAATATTCAATCATGTTAAAATATGCAAACTAGATAAAAACTAAATGAAAGTACATGAAAACGTGATCAAACCCTATCCCATAGTGGATTGGTGCTACTTTGATGTGGAAAGTAGCCCTTTCCCAATCCTTGATAAGCTCTTGAATGATGGATGAAATTCCTTGAAGATGAGTGATCAAGATGAAAATGCTTGAGATTGTGTATCAAGTTGTGTCCTCAAATTAGTAAATGAGTCCTCCCTTTATAGGAATGAAGGATGGAAGAATGCAAAACATGGAGGATGCGGGACTAAAGACAATTGAATGGCATTGTGCCACTTGTTAGCATTCCAATGGAGGGAGGTTGTGCACATTTTGGTCATTTTTCATGATAAATGCTTTTAGGTGCATTTGAAATTTGAAAGTTGGCTTGATGAAGGGAGAATAAAGAGTCTTAAATGCCAAGTGGGAGACATGTAAGAGACAATGAATGCCTTGTTGGAAGGACAAATCCATTTGGAGGGATTTTCAATCTTGGAGGAATATTCTTTTTTGATGCCATGTTGAAAGTAATTAGGGGAATTTAATAAATCAAAAGAAATGATTTATTGAGAAAGTTGCAAAATCTAGAGGATTTAGAGATTAGATTAGTATTAATCACGATTTGATTAATTTTAATGGAGGTTAGTTGATTGTGACATTCAACTTAAATATTTGGATTTATTTAAATTAAATGAGAAGATAAAGAACATTAGAGATTTAATTAAATATTTGGATTTATTTAATTAAATAAAGGCACTTTATGAGATAATTAAATAAAATTGATTTATTTAATTAAATGAGGAACATTAGATGCATGATGTCAATTTTTCATGTCTACAACTGCCAATTACTCATAAGTCTTGATTAGGTAGTTGTCATAGTTGACTCTTATGACTATCAAAAATTGTCATGGCAAGTGTCATAGTTTGTCATAGTACATGACATAACAACTTATGACACATTCCATCAATCTAGCCTACAATATAGGTCCTTCAAAGTGGACTCATACCTCCACAAAAGTGGCTTACATCTTTTACATGTCACCTTACATGTAGGATATCACATCATTGGTGGGTCCCAAAAAGTGACTACATAATTGGCAGGCTAATCAACTTAGGAAATAAATAATTACATCAAATAATAGCAAATTAAATGCTAGGAATCTAAGGTTGAGACACCCTAATCCCAATAGTCCTAGAGTTTGAGCTTTTTCTCAACTTTTTTCAACCTGTAATAGCCTACTTTTCCCTTCTACAACCTATTATTGGTGGAAGTTTCAGATCCAAACCCACACACATGAAAAGAGGGTAAAGGTTATGATGTATAGGAGTTTGCCTCAATCAAACCACTATATTAGTGTTCACACCTCCACTAAAATGATGATTTAATGATGATATAAATTGTGTGATCTTGAGGGAGTATAGGAAAATTAAATAATAATGAATGTAATAAATGATTAACATAAGGAAAATTTTCCTTATGCATGAAACCCTTGTTGAAATGATGTCACACCATAATTTTCCACAAAGAGTTGATGAAGAATGAAAGAAATTACTTGAATACCTACTAACTATTAACTATTAAGAAAGTGTGATATTTATTTGTAGTCCTAATATATTGATGTTGCATCTCCAAAAATATTGAAATGGGTTGTTGGATGCCAATATTTTTGAAAGATGTTATCTTATTATTAATTCTCTTTGTTTTCTTGGAATATTATTTTTAGCTCTATTTATGAAGGAGGTTGATCATATTGGTTATGGTTACAATCTCATTTGAGGTCATTTATGGCACTCTATCAATCCTAGGCACTATGAGGGAGTTATGAAGCATCTTGCATTTATTGAGTGCATCCCATGTGTGTTGGTGGAGGAAATTGGATGTCATTATTAGGAGGTATACCCATGTGGACTACTTATGAGTTAAAGATGTTGTCTATTATTATGATTTAATATTCTCAAGAGATGCCCTTCATGTGGGGTATGGGGTTTTGCATGAAACTATAGTTTTAGTTGTGCATTATGTTGGGTTTTAAAATAATTCCTCACACTCCTAGAGGAATTAATCCACTTCAAGGCTAGGTAAATGTCAGATCCTAAAGAGGGATTGATCAAATCATCAATATAATGTGAGTCATTTAAGGCCAACTACTAAGAATGGGTATTATCTCCCTCACTTTAGGCTTAGGTGAATCGAGCAGGGTGTTCCTAGAGTTATCCTTAACAAGATTAGTCACAATTGAAGATAAATAAACTAAAATTTTTGCAAATATACCCAATGTATGCTTGGTCCCAAAACTTATCACTAGACCAAATTCTTACCTACTAAACATAAAACCTCTTTTAATATGATATTAGAATCATTACACAAATGCAAGAAGTAGGTATATAAAACATGATTTCTTAATATAAGGAATTTTATAGATCGATATAGATTATTCCTTAGATGAATAGTTAAATCATGAGATACATGTAGAATAATAATCTACTCCTAAGCTATTGATGCTTTTCTTTTTCTTTTTAAGTATGATTGATCATAAACTTCCAAGACTAGTGCCTAATCTAGTGGGTTATAGTCACAATTTACCAAGAGAAAAAATAAATTAAAATCAGAATATAATATAATATATGCATATATATACTCAAGAGATATGATGCAAACAACTAAACATACTTAATAATTTGTCTCCAAAGCAAATAAATAAATAAATATATAATAAATAAGAGACAATTACGAAGATTACAATGATTTAAAATGTTGTCCTTATTATAATAATACCGTCAAAAGTGGCAAGAGAAAATACAAAGCTAAAATGATATCACAATTCATCACATAGAATTTCCCATTAAGATCTACAAATGACAAAGGAAACATTTAGTTATAGACATCAATAAACAATACAATGACCTTGTGATTTACAACATGTGCTAATTTGAAGGCAACTAGAATCATAGTAGTTGAAACCCTAGACAATCCTCAACACTTGTAGTCATGTGGAAATATATAAATAAATGACCCTTTATATATATAACAAACTTGTATATAAAGAATGTTACTTGGTTACCTAGTTGCTTGCAAAAATTCAATGGAGAATTGGAGATCGTAAATGTGGCATGCAAGAGAAGTGAAATCCCACTAAATATATGGAATAGATAATTTATATAATGTGTTAAGATTATTAACATCTAGAAAAAAACCAACACATTTATTCAAAGCTATAAATTTATATCATCCAGGGTGATCCCACAATACTAGTTTACAATTTTTGGCCAAATTGGACATTGAATTGATTTTTTCTAACTAAATCTTCATTTTTGGACACCTATAGTGACTAAACTGTGAGGAATTTGAAGATGATGCAAACTAGTGATTTGTGAAATTTTGTCTATAGATTCTAAATATATTTTTTTCAAAATTTTGGAATTAAATTGCACTTTTTTCTCCATCTCCTTTGAAAACTATTTTTTTTAGTAAATGCCATTTTAAGGAGTGACGCTCACCATATACAACACAAATTTTTTTCCATGAAGGATAAAATTATATTTTTTTTGAATTTAGATTTGTGACTATGATATCTAGTGCTTCCAATTGGTTTCATAGTGTTTTATCGAATATTTTTTTCCTTAATCAAGTTTCGAAGTCAAAACAATTACAATTTAGACATAGGCAAACTGTATACAACATAAATTTTTTTATATGTATAGAAATTCAATTTTTTTTCATTGGATCAAGGACTTGAATATCTAGTGCACTGATATTTTTCAAATTTTTTTTTGATAATCTGCTATTTTTCCACATGTGCAGAATAGAGAGCTTGATTTTCAGTGAAAAACCTATGTTTAATCAAACTAAAAAAACAAATACATAATAAAACCAAAATATATTAAAATTATATTTGTTGGATAGCTCATTCCAAGGAGTACCATCATCTAGTTGGATCTATGAACTCTCCTCCATTTTCATCCTCAACTCGATCTTCAAAGGGAAAAATTTTGGAGTTTTTGGTGCTAGAGGGGGAGAAGGGAGGGAAAGGGGGGTTTGAGTGAACCCAGGTTTGAGGGAACCCACCTTGGAGGTTTGCTCAAACTAGGGTTTGAGCGAACCCCCTTTCCAGAACCCTATTCCTTACTTTTTTCCCAGGAAATGTGGGACCCAACATTTAATGGGTTCGCTCGAAGGGGGGTTGTAGCAAACCCCCTTTGCGTTTGCTCAAACTAGATGTTCATTCGAACCCCCAAAAACCAATTTTTTTTGCATGGGGGAGTGTTTTGCAACTTGTCCTTCCTCACTAGAATTGTAAACCAGATTTATGGGTTTACCCTCCACCATTGAAATTAAATGTAGATTCATGCACTTCTAATGAGAAACAATTTTTGGATGGGAAAATCCACTTTTTTGAGTAGTTGCAAGAGTCAAATATTGTCACTAATGGTGTTTTGGGAAGACCTAGTGATGACAAAGTAAATATGGAAAAATGTAGAGCTTTGTTGTAGGATAAGAGGTTAGATGAGATATACAAGGTTTATAGCATAGTGGAGGACAAGACTAGACATGATGATGTAATTTTGGAAGTCCATTAAAAATTTATAAGTGGATGAAGTGAGAAAATAACGTGATCTAGAAGAAAGGAAAGGAAAAAATGTCAAATGAGAGGTTAGGATGGGAGATACAAAGAAAATACTAGAATTTTATAAGTCAAATTGAACTCCATAGAGGAAGAAATGATCAATAGAAGAACAAGAACACTTTGCAAGAACTCAATATAGAAATGGAGGTTATAAGTGGAAGTTAGGACAAGACATCATAATGAAATTTCATGAGTCCACTGAAAGTACATAGGAAAAGGTGGAAGAATAGGATGTCAGGAGATTGGGAGGTGAAGGGAAGACAAAATAATTTTGTTAGAAATCCACACAAGGGATTGGAAAGGATGACAGAAAAAATAGTGAAATCAATGAAGTGGGTATAGAACTAGAGGAATTTAAGAGTTCTAGAAGTGCAACAAGATTCTATAAAAAAAAGGAATTCAAAGGAACAGAAGAAATTATTAGAGAACTAGAGTCCTAGAGGTTGGGAGGAAGAGGGAATGGAAAGAAGTTTAGACAAACTTTGCAAGTCCAAAAATCACATGAAACTTGATTGGAAGTTGGAAATAAGAGAATGTGGGGATGAAGAAAAGGATTAGTAGTCGAGACATTGAGAAGAAATGAAAGAAGCCAAGATAAACTTCATAACTCCACAAAATAGAAACAAGGAAATGAGATAAGAGAATAGTAGAATGCAGGGATGTAAAAGAGGATAGGAGGTTGGGAGGTCATGGCAAAGAAGTCTAGATATTAATCAAGAATCCACAAATTGATAAAATAAAGAGAAAAAGGGATTAATGGACCCAATAGAATTTGTATAATTTTGATCTAGTATATTTTTTTAGGATAGGATATTAGAACTAGAATAAGTCTATAAGTCCATTGAAACTCTACAAATCCATAAAAATTAAGGAAAATGACCAAAACTGGTGTATGTGTGTTCCAAGGCTTGCTTGCACAATCTACTAAAAGACCGTTTCACTGTCTTCTTCCTAGAACCTGATACCACTAGGTTCTTGTTAGGCTTGGATGATTAACCAAGTCCTGCTCCAACTCTTTTCCAAGAGTTTTCCACTTGTGCTTCACCTTGGAAGACCAACACCTCTTTGCAACTAGTAAACTATCTCTTCCACTTAGAAGATTCTAAGTGACAACATCACACAACACCTTGAACTGCTTGCAAGGGTGTTTGAAATACTAAAAACTTGTCAAACACATCCAATTGGATTCATCTTGGAGGATCTTCAATCTTCACTCTTACCGATTTCAAGATTTTGCTTTTAAGAGGCCTAATTCCTTGTAGCCCTTGATAGTGACCTTTGTGACTTTCTGGCTCAAACTTTCCAAACAACATGGAAAAAAAACTTCACTTCTAGATACCCTTTTTGGTCCTTTAAAATATTCACAGGGTTTCTGACCCTTGACTCCTCCGTACACAGGTTTCCTATAACCTAGGGAAAATAGGGCTAATAGGCCTAATTAGTAGGGTTCCACTGTTTTCTTGCTCCTCTCTCACACAAATGGATTGATTGAACCTCAATCCTTCTAACATGTGAAGATTTTATCATACCCTACTTGATATCATGCTTTTTCTGTACTATACTTCTAACCCCTGCCTATACTCTTCACTTCTTCTCTATCAAACTCCTAACCATACTTCCCAAGCTCGCCTAGGGTTTGATTTTAAAAATGCATGCTCGACTCTTCAAGACTCCTACTGCTAAGTATTTATAGACTACTGGCTCCCCTAACATATCCATCCCTCCTCAGGAAGACCCCGTGGTTATATTTCATGGGGGAACCATAGAAAGGCTGACTGGTCAGAACAGGACTAGAATAACCCTTAGACCCTAACTATGAACTCAAAACACTAAGTTAACACAAAACAACTTGATTACTCAATGTAAAATGCTTAAGAATACCCTGTAAACATAAATATAACACTAATTCAAATCATCTAATTCAATGAATAGCACTGTCACTCAAAACAGTCGGTAGAACACAGAAATTGCAGAATTCCTCTATCTTCCCAATCCAAAAACTTGATTACAATTTTCTCACTGCATGCCTTCGAGCCATTACCTTACATAAATTCCTTTTTCCATGTTTCAAGGGATGTTGGTTGATCCCACACTCCTACCTTTTAGGGGATCCGAGATAACTAAGTTGCATGCAACCTAACAAATGTTGCCATGCAACTTTGCAACAACTTTTTGCAACTTGTCCCTATGCCACCATCCTAAATCTTAGGACCTCTACCTCCTTGATTCTGAGCATCCAACTCCCTTAACTACCTCTTGGCATCTTCTAACAACATAGATTTGTTTAGAACACATTTAAGGCTCAACTTTCAATCCAAGCTACTAAGCTAATTAAAGCAAAAATTAACAACAATGATTAAACTATGGTGACCTTAGTCCTAGTGACTAACTCACCCATTCCACACACAAGCAAGACCTTCTAAGGTCCAAAATAAACACACTAACCCTCTGACTTGGCCAAGGTTAGGTACAAGCCAAAATTTCCTAGTCTATGGAGGTTAGCCTAGGTGCTCCTTCACCATCCTCCCCAAAACAAAAGATTTCAATCCACCCTTGGATTGAGTAAGATAAGATCAATGCCCAACTTCTTGAACTCTGATTCCTTGATCCATACTACATCAGCATCAGATTGACCATGTCTTTTAATTAGATGTTCCTTGTATTCCTTGGTTCTAGTCTTCTTATAGACCCTCGTATCTAGTATACTGTCAGCTTGTTTGACTGTAGCAGAAGGTAACTTGAGCTCTTCCACATCATGGATGACTTCCTTGAAACTTTTGTCCATGTCTGGTGGTGGTGCTTTATAATGAACTAAGTTTGCAATATTGAAAATAGGGGACAGTCCACTATCTTCCGGTAGCTCCACCCTAAAAGCATTGTTGCCATACTTTGCTAAGATAGGACAGGGACCTATCCTCTTCATCTGCAACTTGTGAGGAACTCCTTTTGGCAACCTAGACTTGTTTAAATGCACCATCACCAAGTCTCCAACATTGAACTGCACTTCTCTTCTATGCTCATCCACCTTGGTCTTATGCTTCATGGTGTTTTCTGCCAATGTCTTTCTAACTGTATCATGAATCTCTTGCATTGCATAAGCAAAATCATCAACATATCCACTTCCCTTGACTCCATCCTTTAAGTCTCTCAGTTCATAGACTCCTCTAGGATGTAATCCATAGAAAATTTCAAAGGGACTCTTCCCTGTTGATCTATTCACAGTGTCATTATAAGCATATTCAGCTTGTCCAATCAATTGATCCCATTGTTGACCATACCCCTTGGTCAAGCACCTTAATAGATTTCCAAGACTTCTATTTACAACTTCGGTCTGACCATCAGTTTGGGGATGGTATGCAGATCCAAAAGATAAATTAGTGCCCAATCTCTGCCAAAGTGTCTTCCAAAAATGGCTCATGAACTTAGTGTCTCTGTCTAATACAATGCTGATTAGTAATCCATTTATCCTTACTATCTCTTTGAAGAAAAGAGAGGCTATTTGACTAGCATCATTGGTTGTTTTACATGGCACAAAGTGAGCCATCTTGCTAAATTTGTCCACAACCACATAAACACTGTCCATGCCTTGTCTTGTCTTAGGTAACCCAACTACAAAATCCATACTCAAGCATTCCCATGGCCTAGTAGGGATAGGCAGTGGTTGGTATAGGCCTGCATTTGGAGAAGTACCCTTGGCCTTTTGACACACTATACAACTTTCCACATACCTCCTAACATCTAGGTTCATCCTTGGCCAATAGTAGAACCTTTGAACAAGTTCTTGAGTCTTTGTGATCCCAAAGTGACCACTCAATGCACCATTATGCTTTTCTTGTATCAAGTTCTCTCTAATAGAGCCTCTAGGGACACATAACTGATTCCCTTTAAACAAAATATCACTTTGCAAAGTATATTCAGCATATTTACTATGAAAATGATTCTTGTATTCAGCACATACCTTATAAATGTCTGCAAAATATTCATCATCTGCATATAGATCCTTGAAGTGTTCTATTCCCATGCTCTTCAACTAAATTTCTTGTATGGTGAGGACTCTCCTACTCAAGGCATCTGCCACCTTGTTGAGTACTCCTTTCTTGTGCTTTATATTGAAGGTGTAAGCTTGCAATTATTCCACCCACTTCATGTGTCTGTGACTCAATTTCTCTTGGGAATTCAGGAAACTAAGTGCTTGGTTGTCTGAATACACTATGAAATCCTTGGGAAGCAAGTAGTGCCTCCATTTCCTTAGAGCCTGGACCAATGCATACATCTCAAGGTCATAATAAGAATACTTCTTCTTGGCTTCACTTAACTTCTCTGAATGAAAAGCCACTGGTCTGCCCTCTTGACTAAGAATAGCTCCAATAGCCACATTGCTTGCATCACACTCTATAGTGAATAGCTTCTCAAAGCTTGGTAACACCAAAACAGGTTGGGTAGCTATCTTTTCTTTCAAAAACTCAAAACTTTTGTTAGCTTGCTCATTCCATACAAACTTAGTCTTCATCCCTCCTTTAATGGTATCCAACATTGGAGAACAAATAGCACTAAATTGTCTTATGAACTTCCTATAGTATTGAGCAAGACCATGAAAACTTCTTACCTCTGTTGCTATCTTTGGAGTAGGCCAATTGAGGATGGCTTCCACTTTGCTACTGTCCATTTTCAAGTTGCCATGTGATAGCACAAATCCAAGGTACACCAGTTCTGTTTTGATGAATTCACACTTTTCTGAATTGATCATCAAATTCTCCTCCTACAGCTTCTAGAAAATCAACTCTATCTGTTTGAGGTGCTCTTCTCTTTTTTTTTCTATAAATTAGTATATCATCAAGATACACTACTACAAATTTGCCAATGTAGTCTTTGAGGATTTCATTCATGAGTCTCATGAATGTGGAGGGGGCATTAGACAGTCCAAATGGCATCACCAACCACTCATATAGACCCTCATTGGTTTTGAAGGCTATTTTCCACTCATCTCCCTCATGTATTCTAATTTGGTGATAACCACTCTTTAGGTCTATCTTGGTATAGTACCTAGCTTCACCTAGACAATCCATGAGGTCTTCAATCCTAGGGATAGGGAACCTATACCTAATGGTTATCTTGTTTATTGCTCTGGAGTCAGTACAAAGCCTCCATTCTCCTCCCTTTTTAGGTGCTAAGATAGTGGGTACTGCACATGGACTGATACTTTTTTTAATGAGACCTTGGTTTAGGAGTTCTTGAATTTGTCTAGCTATTTCCTCATTTTGTTGAGGAGTCATCTTGTAGGCTGCTTTATTTGGTAAGGTAGCCCCTGGTATCAAGTCTATCCTATGACTTATGGCTCTTTTAGGGGGTAATATTGCTAGTTGTCCACTGCTTACAATGCCTTCAGAGGTCTGCAACATTTCCTGTATTTCTCTAGGTAACTTTGGCTTCTTAGCTGCTTTGTCATTACTTACCTCTCTTGGCCTCAACATTACTGCATAGCCAACTCCTTCTCCTTCTTCCAAGGCTTCTAATAACTCTTTTTCACCAACCATGAGCAATTTAGGACCTGCTATATGCACCTATGTATCTTCTAACAAAGACTGAATTCTAAATGTTACCTTATCCTTCTTGAAAGTATAGGAGTTCTTTGCTCCATCATGCATAGCTTGGCGATCAAATTTCCATGGTCTACCTAGGAGCAAGTGGCATGCATCCATAGGTAACACATCACACAAGAATTTTTCTTTGTACCTTCCAATTGAGAACTCCACCCATGCTTGTTCATTCACCAAGACATGTTGACCTTTATTGAGCCATGTGACCTTGTAAGGATTGGTGTGGAGTATCCTTGTCAACTTCAGTTTGCTGACTGTCTCTTCTAACACAATATTGTCAGTAGACCCTGAGTCAATGATGACTCTACATACTTTCCCCATCATCTTACATTTGATCCTAAACAAGGACCTCCTTTGGCTTGGTTCTTCTTTAACCGGATCCTTGATCAAAATCCTCCTCATCATGAGGTTCTCACCTTCCTCAGAATTCAATGGTACTTCAGAATGTTTCTCTACTACAGTTGTCTCATCATGAACTAGATTAGTTCTCTTGTCACCTCCATAAGAAGAATTACCTTTCTCTGGACATCTATAGGCCGAGTGTCCCATTTGATTGTAGTGGTAACACTTCATATTGGCAAAGTAACTTCCCCTTCCTTGTCCACCACTTCTTCCTCTAGAGCTAGAGCCTCTTCCTCTACCACCTCTACTAGAGCTTCATTCTTGCTGCTCAGGGTACCCGATTTCTCCTTGGCCCTTGGTTCTGAACTCCTTCCACCATAGCCACCTCTTTGTCCTCTACTGTCTTTTCCTTTACCTCTACTTTTGGAGGTTTTCTCTTGTTTCTTTTTTCCTTTCTCCTCTATCTTTAAGGCCATTTGATAACATTGGTGGATGGTTTTGAAGTTCACTAGGATCATATCTTCTTGGATAGACCATTTAAGCCCATTCAAATACCTTGCTAGCTTGATGCTTTCATCTTCAACCACCTTTGATCTGAGGCACAATTTTTGGAACTCCTCGGTGTATGTTTGGACATCCATATCTTTTTGTCTAAGGTTATGTCTCCTCCTATGCAACTAGACTTCATAGTCATCAGGTAAGTAGGTCTGCTTAATCTTGGTTACCATGCCTCTCCATGTAACTATAGGACCCTTTCCTTCTTTCTCTCTTTCAGCTTGCACAAACTTCCACCATGTGAGAGTTGAACCTCTCAACCTTGACTTGGCCACTTTTACCTTTTGGGCCTCTATTATACCATCACATTCAATGTGATTTTCTATACTTTCAATCTAGTCCACAACTTAATCAGGTTCCATCTGTCCACTGAATAGTGGCACACCTTCTAAAGCTTTGCCACTTAAGGCCTGCAGTGCCTTTAAGAAGGGTTCTTCAGCAAGGACATGGTCGGGTTTTGGAGCTTCCTCCTCCAAGTCCTCTTCCTTTTCCTTTGCTTCCTGCTCTTCCTTCAATTCTATTTTATCCTTTACTTTGTCTGGTGTTTCTTGGACTTCATCCAAGAGCTTCTCCATTCAAGACAACCTTTCTCTTAGCAGCCGATTGTCCTCCTCCTATTCTTCTACCTTCTTGGCTAACTCAACATTAGTCACCATGGTTCCTTCTTCCTCTGGTGTATTCTCTCCTATTGACTCAGTGGGTTGCAACATCAATCACAAGCCTGATCAAACAAAGGCTCTGATACCAATATTGTGTATGTGTGTTCCAAGGCTTGCTTGCACAATCTACTAAAAGACCTTTTCACTGTCTTCTTCCTAGAACCTAATACCAATAGGTTCTTGTTAGGCTTGGATGATTAACCAAGTCCTGCTCCAACTCTTTTCCAAGAGTTTTCCACTTGTGCTTCACCTTGGGAGACCAACACCTCTTTGCAATTGGTAAACTATCTCTTCCACTTAGAAGATTCTAAGTGCCAACATCACACAACACCTTGAACTACTTGCAGGGGTGTCTGAGATACTAAAAAATTGTCAAACACATCCAATTGGATTCATCTTGGAGGATCTTCAATCTTCACTCTTACCGATTTCAAGATTTTGCTTTTAAGAGGCCTAATTCCTTGTAGCCCTTGACAGTGACCTTTTTGACTTTTTGGCTCAAAATTTCCAAACAACTTGGAAAAAAACTTCACTTCTAGATACCCTTTTTTGTCCTTTAAAATATTCACAGGGTTTCTGACCCTTGACTCCTCCGTAAATAGGTTTCCTATAACCTAGGGAAAATAGGGCTAATAGGCCTAATTAGTAGGGTTCCACTATTTTCTTGCTCCTCTCTCACACAAATGGATTGATTGAGCCTCAATACTTCTAACATGTGAATATTTTATTATACCCTACCTGATACCATGCTTTTTTTGTACTGTACTTCTAACGCCTACCTATACTCTTCACTTCTTCTCTATCAAACTCCTAACCAGACTTCCCAAGCTCGCCTAGGGTTTGATTTTAAAAATACATGCTCGAATCTTCAAGACTCCTACTGCTAAGTATTTACAAACTACTAGCTCCCCTAACATATCCATCCCTCCTCAGGAAGACCCCATGGTTAGATTTCATGGGGGAGCCATAGAAAAGCTGACTGGTCAGAACAAGACTAGAATAACCCTTAGACCCTAACTATGAACTCAAAACACTAAGTTAACAGAAAATAACTTGATTACTCAATGGAAAATGCTTAAGACTACCCTGTAAACACAAATCTAACACTAATTCAAAGCATCTAATTCAATGAATAGCACTGTCACTCAAAACAGTCGGTAGAACACATAAATTGCAGAATTCCTCTATCTTCCCAATCCAAAAACTTGATTACAATTTTCTCACTGCTTGCCTTCGAGCCATTACCTTACATAAATGCCTTTTTCCATGTTTCAAGGGATGTTGGTCGATCCCACACTCCTACCTTTTAGGGGATCCGAGATAACTAAGTTGCATGCAACCTGACAAATGTTGTCATGCAACTTTGCAACAACTTTTTGCAACTTGTCCCTATGCCACCATCCTAAATCTTAGGACCTCTACCTCCTTAATTCCGAGCATCAAACTCCCTTAACTACCTCTTGGAATCTTCTAACAACATAGATGTGTTTAGAACACATTTAAGGCTCAACTTTCAATCCAAGCTACTAAGCTAATTAAAGCAAAAATTAACAACAATGATTAAACTATGGTGACCTTAGTCCTAGTGACTAACTCACCCATTCCACACACAAGCAAGACCTTCTAAGGTCCAAAATAAATGCACTAACCCTCTAACCTGGCTAAGGTCAGGTACAAGCCAAAATTTCCTAGTCTATGGAGGTTAGCCTAGGTGCTCATGCACCAAAAACCTTCCCATACTTAGAATGCTTTTTATAGTTTTTGTAACTTATAGTAAATTATATGAGAATGAGGTATGATGAGAAACAATATTTGGGTAAATTTAACCAAGGGAGGCACATTAGATATTTCTTAGATTGACTATAGATTATGGGAAAATGAGACATAATACATAAGGGGGATAAAACTCAAGTAATTATTTGCATTTCCATATTGTCCCAACACATTGTTATAGGAAATCATTTATGGGTTTCCTATTTTATTGTTGTATAAATTAGATTCATGAGATAGTAGTTTCATGGGCTACTTTAAAGTTTCATAGGCACTGCTAGAATATTTTTAGAATGAAGAGAGAAGGTTTTTGTTTATATGATCTTGTTCATTGAAGATTAATACATAATTGAGCCTCTCTTTAACGGTGGATTTTTTATTGAAGGTATTTATTCACATGCATCTAGTGTTATATGATCTAGAATATTATGGTTTTACAATTTTATTTATATAGTGATTAATACACCAAAAATAAATTCTACACATTTTGATGTTATTATTGTACTAGTACATTTTTGTCAACATTTAGTATCAAATACTTGGTTCTAATTAAAGGGGTATCTTTTTGGAAGTATTGTGACTATTTTGTGTTATAGTGGGAGTATATTTATTTGTGTGTTTATAGATCAATGTGTGTATTTTGGAAGCCATGAAAAGTACATATCAATTAGGAGATTGAAAAATTTAATGAATCTAATTACATTTGGAAACTTAAAATGAATGATCTCATTGAAGAGAGAGAATAATGGAGATTTATCAAAAGCAACAAGAAACTATTAATTATATCATATAATGATTGGGAAAAACTAGATAAAAAAGGCATGAGGGACAATCCCATTGCATCTTGCATATTTTTCCTATTGAATGTCTTTGAAGAAGCCTCTATATATCTCCATTATAAAAGGATTTTAATGAAATAAAAAAATATTTTGTTAAATAAAATTTATTGAAGAGGAATTTTTTTCCTTAAAAATGAAGGATGAAGACTCTATTTCAAAGAATTTAAACATATTTAATTTAATCACCATTCAGTTAGGATCCATTGATGTTAAGATTGAAGAAGATGATAAATGCATTTTTTTACTTTTATCTTTACTTGAAATGTGGGAAAACCAAGTTATTTTTTCTAGTGGTTCCATGAAAAATTCAAAGTTGGATGACTACATTGTTACTTTAATTATAGAGGAAATGGTGATAAAATATGTGGATGAGAGCTCAAAGGAAGCATTACATGTATGAGGAAGGCCCAAAGATAAAAAAGGATTAAAAGGGGATTAATTTTCCATCTTCATTCAACTTATTTATAGACACATTTGGTACCAATGAAATTTTTCTCTTTAGGTCTTAGAACCAACTCCTGAGTTTCATTTTTCTTAATTTGAGTCAACTCTTCTTCCATGGCATCTATCAAACATTTTTCTTTACTTACCTTAGTATAATAACTTGGTTCAATTTTTTATAGTAAGGAAAAGTGTACATGTTCATTTGCTTTCTCAATTCTTCTTCAGGTCTAAACTCCATTGTCCTTGTCTCCTATAATTTGATCTTCATAATGGTTCTTTTGAACATACCTAGTCAAAGTCTTTGTAATTGTATTCTCTGATTCACTATTTGAGTCTTTATCATTATTGTAGATTAAATCTTCATTATCTTCTTCATTCAGAGCCTCAATAGACTATATTGTTTTGTCAATACTCACATTGATACTTTCTACAATCCTTTTCAACCTTTTGTTATAACATCTATATGCCTTGCTTATCATAGAATATCCAAGAAAAATATATTCATCAGATCTAGATTCAAAATTACCTAGATGTTATTCATTCCTTTTGATGTAGCATTTGCTTCCAAATATTTTGAGATGCGTGATTGAAGCCATTCTTCCTTTCCACAATTCATATGGTGTCTTGGTAGTCTTAGGTCTAATTTGTGCTCTATTCAAGATGTAAATTGTTGTTTGAATTGCTTCTCTCTAATACATATCTGATAATTTTTCTTGACTCAACATTTTTCTATCCATCTCTTGTACAATGTGGTTCTTCCTCTCAACTACTCCATTTTGATGTGGAGTTCTAGGAGTAGAAAATTGTCTCTAGATCCCATGTATCTCACAAAATTCATTATATATGTCAGAAGTGAACTCTCCACCTCTATACAATCTTAGACATTTGATTGTTTTTCAAGTTTCATTTTCAACCATTGCCTTAAAATCTTTAAACTTCTCAAAAGCTTATGATTTCTCTTTTAGAAAATTAATCCAAGTCATTCTAGAATAATCATCAATAAGCATCACAAAATACATGTCACCTTGAATGCTCTTTTTCTGCATTGGTCTACATAGATCTGTATGAATGAAATCCAATGGCTTTCTTGTAGTGTATTCCTTAGTAGGAAGTTTAGTCTTTGTATTCTTTCCTCATGACATGGTTTACAACTAGTAGATGGAGGCTTCTTGATCATTAGCATATCCCTTACCATTCCTTTTGAGATAATCCACACAGTATCATCAAAATTGATATGTCCCAACCTTTTGTGCTCTAGCCAAATCTCTTCTCTTTGTATGATAAAACGGTTTTGTCCATTAACTTCACTAAGATGATATACATCATTGTCAGACCTAATTCCTTCTATAACTAACTCATTGGTACCGATCTTTCTAATTTCACAACATTTAGCACTTAATGAGATCTTATAGCCTTTATCACACATTTGACTTACACTTAGAATATTGTGCTTCAACCCTTCTACATACAGGATATCATAAGTTTTTGTCTTTCCACTATCAAGACTCAAGGTACCCTTACCAATAATCTTAGCAATTGAATTGTTAACAAGAGTTACAACTCATCCATCAAACTTCTTGAAGTGCATGAACTTTCTCTTGTCTCCAGGCATATGACTTGAACACTCACTATAAATGATCCATAAATTATCTCTTTCTAAGCATGAAATGCAGTCTAATCCACCATGGATTTCTTTGATCTTTGTCCCTCTAGTTTCTTCTTCCAAACTATTTTAGTTTTACTTCTTTGAATTGATGTGTTATTTCCTTTTGTATCTGGCATAAGAGGACTCACAAATTTTCTTCTATAGTTTCTAGCAATATGCACAAAATTGTTGCACTTATGATAAATAATATTAAAATTAAACAATGGTGCAAACACATTTTTTCTAACAAAATTATTTTTTATTTTGGTTCATCTTCTTACAATTCATATCCTTATGACCAAATTGATTGCAATTAAAACAATAACTAGAAAAATAATGACTGAACCTGGTATTGAATCCTTGTCCTCTTGAAGCTTATCTTCTGGATCTTCTATTTTATCTATGTAATTGAATAAAACCATCTTCCACCAACTTTCTTTCTTTGGTTGCCACAACTTGTTTAGATTTTGAACTTCTAGAACCATTCTCTTTTGGATTCTCACCAACTAACTACATGGGTTGCTCAGTCACTTGATTATTTTTTATATCAGTAAAACCAATGCCAATTTTGATATGCAATGATTTTTGACTTTCTATTATTTGATCTAAGATCTTAGTGCTCTTCCCAAACTTCAACTTTAGATGATTTTATTTTTCCAGGTCTTTAATTAATGTCACAATCTCTGCCTCAAGTTTTTCACAATCTTTATCTCTCATCAATAACCTTTATGTCATAAATTCTTCGATCCTATTTTCTTCTTCCAATTGAATTTTCAAATCAATGACCATCTTCTCTACCCTCTCAAAATTCTAGGATAATTTGTCTTTAACTTCCACTTCTTTAGCAATCCTCTTCTACAATTTTTTAATTTATTTGCTAGTGCAAATAAATTCTTCCACAAGATCTACCTCATCATCATTTCCAAACTTCATTTTTACATCACCTTCAAAATTTTCCATAGTCGTGAATAGTGTCTTTTCTCCTTCATTCCCAAAAGTTCCTTGGTCATCATCATCAGATGAGTAGCCTTCCTCATTGATAAAGAAACTCTTCTGGTTTTTCTAAAAAAATTCCCTTTTGAAAATGACTTCTTCCCTTCAATGTTAGAATCTTTGTATGGACGTTTGTCCATGAAATTCCCTACTTCACCATAATTAAAACATTTGAAATGCAACTTACCTTTATACTTTCTGGAACCCCTTTGTAAATTTTTGACAAAGTTCACTTTCTCCAGATTTGACTAATCTTACAAATCTAGATCATCATGCTTTTTGGATACTTTGAATGTCACCTCTTTCCTTATAGATTTATAATTATCAATCCTCATCTCATAGGTATTCAAAATTACATGTAACTCATCCATAGTTAGAATATTCAAATATTTAGCATCTTCAACAACATAAATTTTGCATCAAAATTTTAGGGAAGGGATCTAAGTACCTTTTTCACAATCATACCTTCTTTCATCTCTTCACCAAGACCTCTGATAGAGTTGAAAACCTCATCAACCCAAAGTAGGAATGTAGAAATGTTTTACTCTTCCTTCATTTTCACTTTCAAATTGACCTTAGTAGGTCTAGATATTATCTTGCTTGATCTTGTCATCTCCTTCATAGATGTTGTGTAACTTAACCCATACTTCCTTCACCACCCTATAGTGCATAATCTTTATAAACTTAGAGTTAGATAAACCACACAAAATGACATTTCTTTCCTTGGAATTATTCTCACAAGCTTTATTTTCAACCTGATCTCTTGGGGGACCAAATGGGATTTCATATCCATCCATAACTGATTGCTAAACCTCAAACCCTAGGGCCATCAAAATATGCTTATATTCTTACACTCCAAATGACATAATTGGATCCATCAAAAAGTTGTGCCTTATTTGAAGACAAACCTTCCTGGACAATTGAGTGTGCCATCCCTGATCTGCCTCAAGCTATTAAGCTTCTTCCAAGAAACGTAGCTCTGATACCAATTGAAGGGAACACAATATACTGAGAGGGTGGGTGAATCAATAAATGTGAAAACTCTTTAATTCAACATTAATTTCCATTAGTAACTTCTCAAAATATGAACCAATAAAACATTCAAGCAAAAATTATCAATTTACTTAAAAATTAAGCAACAAAGATGCATACAATCACACAAAGAACACTAGATATACACAAAAACCTAGAATGGAAAAAACCATAGTGAGAAGAGTTGCTTGGATCTACTATCCAAATCTAGCCTCACAAAAATAATATAAAACATATAGTTATTTTTTAAGCACTGTTGGAACATGTTTTTTGTTGCACCAAAATATCGACCTCTTAACACCTTATACAAACATCAATGATAAACAGATCCATGGGAGGTGGTTAGTCCATGTCCTAAATATGAAGGGAGATGTTGGTGATTAGTCCAACAATCCCCTCCTCAATTTCACCTAAGGGGATTCGAACCCGCGACCATGACTTTGATACCATTTGTTAGAAGATATTTTCGTTGCACCAAAAGATTGACCTATTAACACCTGATACAAATGTTGGAGATAAACATATCTACGAGTTAGTTCATATCCCAAATCGAAAGGGAGATGCTAGAAATTATTCCAATAAGCACCAACACACAAGAGACACCAATCCCCTATAACATAGTCATTAAGCATCAACTTAGATCAATATTGCAAAGAATATAATTTTTTTCATGAATCAATAGGAAAACCCTCTAATAATATTTATATTTTGTTCAACATCTCCAACTTCTCCTTTCTACTCACACATTATTTTACATATCCTTCCATGCAAAATTACTTACATTCTCATATACATACATCACATTCACTAAGGATTTATAATATATATATATGCATTCCAATATATTGACAACATCTAGATGTCGACCTAGAACCCTTTAACACCATCTGCAATAGGCCATGTCAACCAAGGATAGACCTTAATTCAAAAAGATATGAAACATGTAGTCGACTCAATCCTAAATGAATTGTGTTACTGCCACTATTAGATGATGTTGCGCACTTCCTTCAGTGATCTTAACCTAGCACTATTTTATCTTCACACACTCCCTCTAGCTGATGATGCTTCCCTTCTCTAGCATAAAGACTCAGACATTATTCATAGTCAACTAGAAAATATAGACAACACTCTGTTAGTTCTAACTTTTTGTTTGTTTAAGCTCAACCTTTGAAACTATAGAATCTAATACATAATGAGTAACCTTACTTTAGGTCCAAACTATAAGCTATAACATTCAATTGCGGTGAATGTAGAGCAAAAAACTATGACAATATAATATAGTGCATGAGTAAGAAACCACAAAATGCTAAGATAAACACTTCCAAACTACTTCCAACAACTGTAGTAGATACAAGATGATCTTTCAAGAATATTATAACTGATCTTCACAAGTTTCCTTTTTCCTAATAATGATAATATTAACATTTTGTGACTGATCACACAATTTGTCACAACACTTCCCAATTTCAAATGCTTAGACATGATATGATAGAAGTAATTACATTTAATTCTCATTGATCTACTGACCCTTTAGCAAACACATTTTACATCATACTTCTAACATTATACCTTTTACATCAATGACAACATTTGTTCAACAGATTCTCCATATTATTAAAATTACAAATAGGGAGAAAATATTGTGATTCAAAACATCCATAATAGCCTAGAATAGTATGATACAAATTTATAGAAGAAACATACATTAAATACATATGATACATAGATACAAAAGGATTAAGCCTGGTTCTTCAAATAGTTCCCATTCACTAGGATGGTAGATTATATCTATCAAAAGGAGATAATTGAAATGTTTTTTCCTATTTGTGAGATAAAATAACATATGGTCCAATCTATAAGGAGACAAATTTATTATGAAATCCCAGGTTGGCTTTATCATTATCCCATATCAACACTAGGTCACAACTTTAAGTCTTGCACTATATCTCTTTTGACAAACCACTTCTTTACTATTCCTTAGTGATTTTGTAAACTCTTCTTCACTTTGCTTTCTACTCCTTGAGCATCAACAATTCAATTTTATCTAACATGTTATCATTATCCTATAATTCTAGAGCTAGAAACTCTATTTAAATGGGTATTTTGACATCATAAATATTTAACTGATGGTGCAAGAATATGAGTGCAAGAAATAATAGAATAATTGAAAATAATTAAAAAATATCAAGGTCATGCATGTCATGAGGATTTTCATTATTTCTAGAGGGGTTGTTAATAATTTATTAATTAGGTTGTATGATGGGGTTGGAGGATAAGAATGGTTGAGAGGTGGGCTTAGAGGAAGAATAATTTTTAGGATTTCTATTAAAAGTGAGATGATTCCATAAAATATCTTAGTAAGTGTAGCATGTGAGTGGTCCAATCAAATGGAAGAAAATATGGAAATGCATGTTCCTAAGGTAGTATGGGGACAAAAATGAATATTGAGTAGAAGAAGGCATAATTGTGATAACATTAAGACATATGTGTAGAGGATGATGAGAAATAGGAGAATGTGAAGGAATTATAGAAGTAGTAGAGGAGGAATGAATGAAAATATAAAGTTCAAAAAATGATAAATGAAAAAGTGGAAGAGGATCAATGAAAGAGAAGATGGTAGGCATAATAAAAATATGGTTGATAAGAATGATGTTTAATGTAACATGTCATTTGTTTGAACTAAAGTAAAATTTCCTAATTTTTCACTTTTTGAGTAAATAAGCTATGTAACTTAACCATTGCAATAAAAAATTTCTTTTCTTTATTGAGAAGAAATGAACATAGATTTCATGACAATAATCAACATTGATTCCATTCCAATACAATAATTTCACAACTTACAATATTGCAAAGAATGTGTACAAGTACATACATAGCTCAACCGAACTTCAAAGCAATAGATATAGATGGTCCAAGAACCTCCTTTCAAATCTTGGTCTTTTGTCACCTATTGAGGAGGAGAAGCATCACTCAAGCCCTTTTTCACCAACCACAAACTCATATGTGGTACCCCACACATCTATCATACGATAGATGGCCCTACCCTTTGAAGAAGAGATTGGTGGAGTAACCTCGTAATGACAATCATTATGAGCTTAGTGTTGTGTCCTACATGACTAGAAGTTGTAATCCCTACAATCTGGAACTAGCATGCACAAATGGATCACAATAAATTGATAGTGGAGCCAAAGGAAATCACATGAATTTGGCCATTTTTTTCTCACTCAGTACTTCAAGTTATAGTCATCCTATTCACTTACACTACTCAAGCTCAATTTGACTTAAGATCACTATAGTCTATGTATAGGAATTTCCTTCAATGGGTAATCTTTAACCCCAAAAACATCATATTCCCTTTTCCACAAATCTATGGTATTTCTACCCACATAGCATAAGGACAAGTTTCCCTCCCTCCAATAGACAATCAAATCCCAAGAGTAACTCTCTAGCTATCAAATCTAATCAAATGACTTTAGTTGTGAATAACCCTTAAGCTATCCTCGTTTAATCATATCTAGTATCTTAATACTAATGACAAACATTCCCTCCTATAATGGAGTAAATACAAGCACTATCACAAAAAAGTATAAAACAACTTCTTTTTCCTTTCCAAAGAAAAATCTATGTTTTCCTAATGTAAGTAATCTCAAGTAGATTAAATAAAGCATTCAAATCTCATTCTTTCACAAATAAAGATAAACAAGAGAAGACAAGATCGTCATGCTTGTAATATGCTTAACCAATTGAATGACTTGACATGCAACCTTCTAACAACAACTTACTAGCTTCACTTAATCCTCTTAAAGCAATACTTATCTATGGATTCTCCCTCAAGATAACAATATGCACTCATAAAGTAATTCACAATTCTCACACAATAACTCTCAACTCTTAGAATAATTGCAGCAGAATAAATTTGTAGAATAATGTGTCCCAAATAAGGGAGCTATCCCATCTATTTATACAAAAAACTAGGATATTGCAGCCTATAGAAAAGGCATGCCAGTCGACAACTCTCTCCATGCAAGTCGACTTACTACATACAGTTTAAAAGGTGGCAGAAAACTAAGTGTAAACTCAACATAAAATGCTACAGATTGACCCTTTTAATTGACAACAGTAAAAGACTAATTCAAATGTGCACATGCCCAAATGATGACAGTTGATTTGAAATCATATTAGACTTCTATAGAAAATGGAGCTTCTATATGTTGGCACCAAGTATTTATCCATCTTCCTTATCTCATAGTGCAGATATTCTCATTGAAATAGTCCTTAACTTACAGGCAAGACCTATACCATGTCGACTGGATCATAGTTTTGATAGAAATAGAGGAGAGATGAGTTGCTCCACAATAATAGCATATAATTGGTGCTTTGAACATTTCATAGCTTGTACGTTTTACCTATTCTCCTATGTTCTACACTTTATAACACAACTTATAAATATTCCATCTCTTTGTATAAAAGATTCAAGTTTGTTGTTTAATAATTAAAGATGCATTTCCAATAGTATTGACTATGATTTACCTCCATATTGACTTTTATTTCTACGCAATACTTTGCATATCTTATATACAAATCGGCCTATGTTTCATATAAATAAATCAGCCTCGAATAAATACCATATATATAAGTATATTTATATTTATATATGTACATATACATATATATATGTCAATATATAACATTAGCACCATATCACACACACACACACACACACACATATATATATGTATATGTATATATATATACTATGCCAATCAAGCATGTATACTTTCGATATATAAATGAATCTGAACAAGTTAACATTCACATAATATTAATAACCATATTGACTATATATATACATATATATATATTCCTTTATGTACATGTATACTCATGTGTACATATGGATATATGTATATACCTTATATATATACACATTCAATTGCATAATCAAGCACATACACAATTACTATAATGTTGATAGGGAATAAATGTGTGATATATTTTTATATATACAAATTCATGTCATATTATCCATTCGATAGCTCCATGCTCATAAGCAACCTGTTCATTAGCGTGCACAGGTACATCTACCTATGTACTCTCATGTATGTGTTCCTTCATGTGTATGATCTATTTCTGACATGCATATATATACATATACATACATTCCATGTGTGTTCACCTCATCAATACAAGCATATTAATACAAGGAAGAATTCATAAGCTCTAAACATATATAAACATCATCAAGCATGCATTCAACAGTAATCAAGACCCTTGATAATGCAAACACATCAAACTAAGGATGACTTACCAATTCCCAACACAAGTAACTTGCCTCAACCATTCTACTGTGAGTGTGTGTATAAGCTCAATTAGGTTACGTTACTAGTTACCCAACCAAGAGCTTCTCCTGAGTGATACTTTCCCTCCACCTAGAGGATTGAACATATATCTACATCCAACTAACACATTCCCATAGTAGTCAGTTGTTCAACAAAATCTGCTTTCACATAATATTTCTCCATAGTTAGAATATCCAATTCAATAACCATCTATTTCTCATATACACATTCATCACATGTCATTAAATGAAATAACATTCATTCATAATTCATTGATAACAAAGTGCAAGCACAATTTATTTTCATTCATAATTCTAAATAGTAAATAGGTAATTACACAATTTGGGTGTAACATTTTAATAAAATAAAGAGAAGTGACGAAGAAGGTAAATGTTAATATGAAGGTCGAAGGGGATATTTATCGGAGGAAAAAGTTAGGAATTAGTATCAAATTAGGGAAAGGTGCAAGGTATATAAATAGGTGATGGCAGAGCGATGGAAGAAGACATGGAAGAATAATTTTAGGGGTAACCATTAGTGTCATAATATAGAGTATCCAACATAATGTTAGAGAATTGTGTAGTGGTAGAAAAAAGTGCATAGTGTGTCATTAGGATGAATCATGGTTTCATTATTAATTATATGTGAGGAGTCATTAATTATATTGAAAGAGGTATCATTAGATAGTAAGTTGGTAGTATCATGATCAAATAAGTGGTGGTGAAAGTATAGGTGTAGGCAAAAATTTCATCATTAAAAGGGGAGAAGTTGGATCTTACAAGAGAAGATAGTGAACATTAGTAGAATTTGGCAAATAAATGACTACATGACTAAAACTTTTAGTCACAACAACTAAAGATGACTAAATTCTCATTTTTTCCAACACAACTATAAATGACTAAATAAATGACTAATTTGATCATCATAAGTGATTAATTTGATCTCTAGATAAAAAACACAACTAAATAATTAGTCACTCAAATAAAAATGACTAAACAATTAGTCACACAAATAAAAATTAGACAATATGATATTAAAGTGGATAATTAAAAGAAATATTTTGAATTGAGGGAGTGGGTTGTATTATAGTATAATATAATAATAACATATTATATTACAATACAATATATTATAATATAATATGATATAAAATATTATATAATATAATATATATAATATATTATATAATACTATATTATTATATATTATATTATATTATTAATATTATAGTATTATATTTATATTATAATGTATTCAATATTATATAATAATATAATATAATATAATATTAAATAGAATATTACAATATTATAAATATATAAGTGAGAGATTTATGCAATAAGCGGAAGATTCCATTTTGAAATTTTTTAAAAGACAAAAAGAAAAACCGTAATCACTATTCATACTCTCTTGCCCTAATTTCATTTTAAGAAACATACTCTAAAACCCTTTGTCGAAACTTTATTTTCAAGCTGCAGGACACCAAATTGGAGAAGTGAAAGATTGTGACACAAAGGGATAGATTCAGCTAGAGGATGGATGGAGGATGAAATGAGCCATCTTGTGGAACTCGCTTTCATGAATACCAATGAAGAAGAGTTTGGAGGAGCAACAACAAATAGTCGCAATTTCATCCATCTTATTCGACGCCTCTCTCATTGTTTTCTTCTTTTGTTTTTTTTAATTTTTGCAAAAAAAATCTTTTTAAGAGTGCCCTATGCTTCACTGTAGATCTTGGCCACACTTTGATTTTAATAAACATACTCTAAAACCCTCATTGAAACCTTATTTTCAGGCTGCAACTCGCCATATTAGAGAAGTGAAAGGTTAAAACCAACAAGGAAGAGTTTGGAGGAGCCAAAACCAATAGCAATAGGGAAAGTGGCAAAAAACGGTTGCATTATCAGCGACAAAAAATGGGTAAGAGATGCCATAATGTAAAAACCTAAATGTGCTCATTATCAAATTTGTCCATAATTTCATTTTTTTAAGCATAGTTTAAAACCCTTTGTGAAATCTTTTTTTTTTGTAGGCACATGCATGAGTGTATGTATTACGAAGTAGGGTGGGATGAAAAGTTGTTGTTGATGCATGTAGGGGGTTGAGAAATTTAGATTTGGAAGCCATGATGTTGGGCTAAGGCGGTGGGGTTGATCCAATATTCAAAACCCATGCATTAGGAGGTGTTTTTCTTCTTAGCAGGGGCAACCAACTTTGTGGAGGTTGGGAGAGGTTGTGCCCTCCTAGCCTCCATACATTTATATTTTTTTTACATACATTTTTTAAAAAACTCTTTATTATTCTTTTGTGCAGGTTTCGAATAAATATTTAAAAATAATTTGTATTAAGAATAGCATAGCAAAATTATTAGAGTTTATTTGCAAATAATTTTTGAGAGATCACCAAAAGACATATATTAAATTTTATAGATTAATAGATCTGAATATAACATAGATGAAACAAAATAAAAATTTCCCTCTTAATGCACAAAAATATTCTTTTTCATGTATTTTTTTAAATGACAAATTTTGTTTTGCTATTGCACAAGAACTAAACATAAAATGTTAATATTTTTTCCCTCTTCTATTATGTATGAATAAAGGAGTTATACAAGAATCTAGTGCAACCTCAATCCTAAATACCTATTTATATTAACAAATTTTGAATTTTTTGATTGTGGACAAATATAGAGCAAGAAAAAAATGCAAAATTAGTGCCTTTTAGATGCATTTACAGCCCACCCCATGTGCAACAATGGCATCACTAAAGACATGCATTCACACAGATGGCTTTTTAGCTTTAGTTTTAGTTTTTTATTTTCAGCTTTAAAAGCATAATAAATAAGCAGTTTGCATACTGTGAAAAGTTATATACATTTTGAATATACACAATGAATTATTTTCAATCCTTTGAGAAGATTTGTTGAAGTTTTATGATTATTTCAGTTTATAAATGATTAAATAAATGACTACCATGACTAAATAAAATGACTACCATGACTATATAAATGAGTACCATGAATAAATAAATGAGTACCATGACTAAGTAAATGACAACCATGACTAAATAAATGACCAGTTAACAACAATCAATGAATAAATTAATGACTAAATATACTACTAAATTGATTGATCAAAACACCCAATAGATGACTACAAATGGTTTAGTCATAAATTTGGTCACATTGTAAATGATTGGCAATAAACTACTAATGGTCACGTGACCAATTTTTAGTATTTTTTTGAGTCATTTATTTATGTTTTTGTACTAATGGAAGGAGGGATAATATGGTAATTTGATTCATTTAATGTGGTGTGTAGTTTTTAAATTATATGATTAATATTATTTTCCTCAAGTTGATGGGTGCTAAGATAGAGGAGAAATGGAGTAAGAGAAGAGGAAAATTGAGAAAGGTAAAAAATTTCTTCAAGCATATAAGGTAAGGCATACATGAAGTGTTGAAAGGAAGGGAAAAGAGATATGAATTATAGGATTTATAGAATGAAGTGTATGGATGGAGTGATTTCATAGAAGTTAGAAAGGTCAATTAGAGAAAGTTGATACAAATTTAGGAAGTAATATAGAATATTAGGGTTGGTTATGTGGTGATGCTAGGAATTCTAAGAAGGAGAAGAATTTAGGTTTAGGAGGGTAAGGAAGGAAAAGGATATGGAGGACTACCATCTAAGTCATCGAGAGATGTTGATGTTTCAAGTGTGGGTAATTTAGAGAGGTTGATGGTGAAAAAATAAAGAAGCAATGACATTAGGATAGTGGATAAGAAATGAGGGGAAGTTAGGGTGATAAGTGATTCAAGAGAAAATTTGATCATAAGAAGTGGGAGGAAATATGTGGTTTAGGAAAGAAATAATATGAGTGAGGGTATGAGGATGGGTAGAAAATATGTTATTAAAAAAATGAGGGTAAAGGAATTTAGCAAGGAAAGAGGGGGAGAAGAGGAGGAAATGGTGATTAGAGAAAGATCAAGGGATGAAGAAGGATATACTAGGATAGGAAAATTCGGGATAATATGGTGAGGATAAGATAATTGAAAGAAATATGGAAACATAAAATAGAAAAGCACTAGGGATTGAAGCAAAAGAGTAGATTAAAAGTGATAAACCTAGCCAACAATAGATCAAATACAAAAGATAAATAAATAGAAACAAGTTATACCAATACAAATAATAGATGACACAAATAAGAAAGTAGACTATGTAAATAAGAAATAACAAGATATAAGGCAATTTAACACATCAAATAATAAAGTTTTAAGTGTTGGTTTCATCGAATGAAAGAACATAAAAAGGGTGTGCTAAATTATTTCTTTAAATGTATATGCTAAATCACTTTCCTAATTTAAAACTAAGATAGAATATAATAGAGTTGGGATTGAAAAAATATAAGATATATAAAATTATAACAATAAAAGTGTAACTAGAAATTCAACTAAAGGCTAAAATAGGAAAAATAATTTGCAAGTAAAAATTATGTTTCTACACCTAATGGACAAAAAGTGTAAGAAACTAGATTGCTTAGAATGATTCTATAAATCTTTTAGAAAATTGAAATATTTAAGAGGTGTTTTTCGATAAAGGGATAAGGCTAGCTATAATATAAGGAGTAAGTGTCTTGAGGGAGCATTGGAAAGATTTTAGAAAATTAGAAAAAGCATAGAATTGAAGGTTCTTTGGGTCACCTAAGATCTACAACTAACAACCATCTATCTTGAACATATATAGATAGAAAAAAATAGTGTAAAATAATTGGTCAAAAGATGATAAATGCACTAGAAAAGTAAATTCTAAATAGATAATAAAACATATTAGAATAAAAAAAATTAAAAGTAAAAGGTGAAATGAGTAGATTATGAAAGAGAGAAGTTTCTAGAGATATTGGATGATCATGAGAGCTGCCATTTGATAAAGGGTTCATGTCCCAAAGGAATGCTCATGGTAATGATTTTTGAAATCTCTTAAAAAACCAAGGGTACTCTATGATGACCTACAAACACTTTTTAAATCTATGCAAACCACATGCATATACTCCAGAACACCTACAAAACAAGGTTTTTTAATAAAGAGAGTGTTAAAGGGGAGCATGCCTCACTCAACCCCCTTGTAGGTTCTTACTACATAATCCACATCACAATACTAATATAAACAAGGGCGTTCAAACTATGGGAATGATAAAAATGACTATAATGATTAAAAAATAGATAAACAAACAAAAAACAATGGTCACACACAAGGAATAAGGATGTGAGATGCAAAAAAAGGATAAGCATGAGGGCATGCAAATAAAAAGGTAGCAATGAATGGTGGTCATAAGGCAAGGCAATATACAAAAATTGACAAGAGAATGGAGAATCCTAATGGCTATAGAGATGGTAAATTGGCAACATAATGTTATGGGAGACATGAATAAATTTAAAAGAGGGATACATCAAACACATAAAAGACTTCAAAGTAAACATCCAAAAAAAAGAAAGGCTATAAGAGGATATAAGCTCCAAGTTCCAACAAAGGCTATAAGAAATCACTAGCATAAAGGATTCAATATTGCAAGGTTGCTCAAATGAGAACAAAGAGGGTCTATTTGTAGGTTCTCAAAGATATTCAAGGCAAATAAGAGAAACATAATAGGTGATTCATAAATTAATTACCACAAAATTTTGGTGAAGATCCTCACAAAATTTGATTGCACCTCCAATGGGTATAGGTGTCCCAAGGAGGTATTGGTCGAATTTAATATTAGGTCCCCCAATTTTTTTAGAAAGATGCATGAAGATGATCTAAAGTAGTGGGGAGTGATTTTATGTCAATTGGATATCTAAAATGTGAAAAATAATAAGGGGAAAGTAGGATCAAATACACATAAAGAAGAATAAAACAAAAATAAATACTAGCTAGGTGGGATAAAAATCGTACACGTGAAAGGATGAGAAAGGCCTAATCAAATATAAAAAAATATAGCAAGGGAAAACACAACACACATAAGGATCAACAAAAATTAACCACATTAGATTAGGTGTGAACAATGACTAAACAAAAGATGCACATTGCTAAACAAGGTGTGAACAAATATAAAAATTAAAATACATACAAGTGGGAACACCTAAAATGAGTGCAAAACATGATAACATAAGTTGTGTGGTATGCAATTTTTTATTATAATGACATCCTTCTTATAGTGGACATCATGTCCTTTTCAATTTCACTTTGTTCCTACGTAGATTCATATTACCACCAGGGACCAATCAACTTACCTATGCCATTGCATGTGAATGCTACACCATTAGGGATTATGAATTTCTAGTGTCTTAAGCACTTACATAGGTGTTCTTGGACAATGAGGGCTACACCACCATTTACTATATGCTCATACAAGATATAACCGTCTACTTAGAGATTCACCTCCAATCCACATGTTCTTATTATACTTTATTATTTTACACTTGCTTATCACATGATGTATTCATGATTATTATTCCTTTACATGATTCATATGCTTGCATGCTTATCTATATATTGTATTTACCTTCATGTGGTTTTGTCCGTCTCCTTTAATTGCTCACCTCAAATGGATGCAACCAATTGAAGGGGCCATATATTTTCACTAACATTAATATGTTAAAATTTTAGGTAGTGATAGGTGCTATAAAGAGACTCATCATCTAGACTAAACAAGCTCACATTATCACATGACATGCCGGATGACCATTGAGCTAAACATGACATCATTACTTTATGAATATATGAAATTCCTTAACTTTACTCATTTATTCTAATCTTATCTCTTAGAAAATTAAGTAACCTTCTATTCTTCACTTATTTTCATTTGTGAGATAGAAGCTACTCTTTGAATAGTTTTCCTTTATTTTATAGGTTACCATGGAGAGTGTGTTCCAAAGGACATAGTTGCATGATGACATCATGTAGGGTCTACTATTGGTAAAATTTTATTTCTAAATATTTACTTTGCATGCATGTTTGCGAGTGCTCCATTCTTTTGATGCATGACCACTTTAGAAATCGCATGCACCTCAAAGTGTTGGAAAAATATAATGATGAAATTTGCATACCCATGTTATTTTCCATTTAGTTTTGTCCATGTTTTAAGGGAATTTCTTGACCTGTACATATCAATAAATGGTATATTCTTGTGTGGAGTTGGGCTTATTCTCGTGGCCTTTTCCCATTCCTACACACACAAATTCTCATTTATCGAGCCCCCACCTTATCCTTATAGGCACACATTCTTATATAGTTTATCTAGACCACAATTATTACACATTTTGTAACATAACTATTATCCACCTAGATTTGATTGTTTTCCTACCTAGGGTTATTTCTATGGTCATGGGGTCAACCCCATGTTCATGGACTTGGCCACTACCTTTTCAAAATCTAAATGCAAATGAAAATTCTAGTCTCGTACCACCCTCTATTTTCCACCCTAGCCCAACTAAATGAACATTTTGTGAAATTAAAAATGTGCTAGTATTTAAAGGCATTCATTTCACATCTCACATACATCCTCTATCATCCTAATGACATTAAAGGAGCAATTAATAATGAAACATTTGAGTTGGTGCATTGAAAGAAGTAGTGGATGTGCATACATTATTCTAGGATATTTTCCTATTTGTTTCAATCTTGTATATACATTTTCGTGGATTGGCCTAGGTGAACATGTCCCTTACCAACATAATGATCATAGCCCTTACAAGTTATTCAAATAGGGACAATCCTAAAGCAAAGAAGAAGATAGATTAAGTAAAGGAAAAATATACATGAGAAGAAAATAAGAAGTATACATAGCATAAGGTAAAATCTAGATGTAGAAGACAAATATATAGTAATGAGTCAAGATCCAAATTGATAGGCTTGATACTAGATAGAGAAAAAATGAATGCAAGATCTCAAATACATTTTTTAATGTAAAAATAGTCAAGATCCAAAATCTTCTCCAAACAACACACATTCTTCAAATATTGAACTAAATACTTCTATTATATTTAATATTAAATTATATTAACCCACAACCATTATACATTCAATCTAAATTAATCTATATTTTATTTATATTCATCTTATCTATACTATTTGAATTAATGCTCAAAATTAATACACAAATGTTTGAAAGTTATTTGTTGAGATGATTAATATTAACCTCCATTTTGCGAATGAAATGTTTTGATTGAAGGAAGAACAAAAAGTTAATTGCAATGACGTGTGATGTTTTTTTATAAATTTGTGTAATTTTTAATCTATTTTTATGCACCCATAAAACGAAGGCAGAGTAAAGTAAGAAAGTTGTAGAAAATTTTTACGCAATACGCCGTTGCCGGGGATCAAACCCGGGTCACCCGCGTGACAGGTGGGAATACTCACCACTATACTACAACGACTGATGCGTCTAATATTGTTCATAGTAATGAAACATTTATGAAACCATGTTGGAGAGATGAGGGAAGATTAACCCTAGTTTACACGTACATGATATAACTTTAGTTAGAAAGATGGTGTAGTGCATGGGAAAATAAACTAGCACTTGCATCTAAAGGAGATGCAAGATTATTTGACATAAAATTATATGTATGTTAATATATTAGAGAGTACATATTTGTGCATGGGTGTGTATGAATGCTATGTGCTGCAAATTGTACTTGCATGTGACTGAATTAAACAATTAATAATAAGTGTTAAATAGGGGAGAAAGGCCTATAGTAGAGCACCCTAATTTCACGTTTCTCAAAATCCTACATGGAAATTTCAAATCACTCCCAATTTTGTACAACAATTTATTTGGCAACTCATGTGCTTCTATAATTCATTTTAGGGCCACATCGTCAAGTATGATGCCACATTAACATGATTTTTGTTGAGGTATCCAAAAAGGCCCAAAAAAAGTGGGACCAATAGTGGTGCACTAAGTCATGTTTTATTGGTGCGTTGATGTGGCATCACATGATTTGTTAGTTTGTGTACTTTATGGATAAAAAGTGTTTTGCAATTGGATATTAAGATGCTCCACTATAGGGCCCACTAAGAACTACTTCTATCCCCACTATTGGACCACGCTCCACTATGGCCCCCTCTCCTCTCATGGAATGAAATAAAACATAGACAAATCTAGATTTTTTTTCTTACAGAAATTACTTATTATTTGATTTTGAAATATTTGTATGCATGTTAAAAACATAAAGCAATCCAAATGAAAAAAGAAAGTTTCCATCAAATTGACAAAAAGCACTCCAAGTAGAAATAGAATGTTCCCAGCCAATTGACAAATCAATATTTATTTGGCTTTTATGTGATAAGTGATATTTTGAAGGCTTTATTTAATATTTTGGAGGCTTTTACCTTTAAACGACAATTGTTTTACCATTAAACTACAACTAAAACATATTTTTTGACAACCTAATAGTGGTTTGCAGGTGTGACACTTGTTTTAGGCTCAAATCTCACACTATATGTAGCCTATCAACTAATTAATTAAATTATAATAAATAATAATTTAAATTTATGTTCGATTCTAAGGTGTCTAAGGATGAGGATACCTTTCATGATAATGTAAATGAGGAGAATGATAATGTTCTTGCCGACCCTTCTATTTTGCTACAATAATTTGAGGAAATTGATGTTGCCAAAGACCATATTTGTACCAATTGTAATGTGAAGTAGATTGAACTCCAACACAATCTGGTTGGGATATAGAATAAGATAAATAATATGGAGGATGTTATTTGCAAGATGGTTAACATAATAGATAATATAGTTTAGCATTTTGTTATTGGTGTGATGATTCTATAGGTCGAGCTTAAAAAAAAAAGCATGTAGGATAGTTCCATGAGCACAAGCAAAAAGAAACACAAAATGATGATATGAGGGTGGATATGGTGGCATTACTATTTAGTAGAATAACTGAACACCTTAAATGCAAGGACTAGAAGAACCTTATTGCCCCTTATGGGGAGTAAAGATTGTTTATTTGTTGTTGTCCTCTAGTTATCCCTTTGCTCTTTTTTGTTTTACCATTTTTTTTATTCTATTGGTAGTATTATGATTCCTTTGATGACTCTTAAGACTATTAGATTATTAAAAGGCTTTGAGACTATGATGTAATGTTGTTTCTTTTATTTTGTTTGGTTCTTGGTTAAGTGGTTGTTTCTCTTGACAACTTCATCTTTGTATGGGATTGTGACCTTATTTCCCATGTTTATAATACAAAAAATAATTTAACTAAGAATAAAGAGACAAGATTGATAACATTGATAGAAATGCACATAAAAATTAATGAAATAAAATAATGACATTCAGCTTTAGGTTTAATGTTTATTTGATTGTAATAGATGTTAATTGGTTTTTAAATGTAATCTAGAACATTAGGATTTATAGTTGAATGTTTGAGGATTGAGAAAAAGTTAGATAAATATTTACAATGAGTTAGCAAACCTAGCATTTATTAAATCTAAAAATATCTTTTTATCGATAATTTTATGAAGTTAGAACTATAAAAAAATTATTATTATCTTAATTATAGTTTTTGTTATCTCTCTAAATAATTGTTATCTCTCATTTTTCTCTTTTTTTCATCTCAAATATTTTTTTGTTCCCTTATCTTCTTTTATTATCTTATTGAGTTCTTTCTCATCCTAATCTCCTATCTTGAATCTCATGCAAACTATCCCTATCCCTCTTCTTTAAATTTTATCTTGATTTGCAATCACCCATTTTTCTCTCTCTCAACTCTTGATGCAAACAAATTATACACAATAAAATCCAAAAAATTGCATTATTTTATAATAGATGTTGCTAATTGATTTTTAAATTTAAGAGAACATTAGGATTTATAGTTGAACACTTGAGGATTGAGAAAAAAATCAGATAGATATTTACAATGTGTGTTTAGTTGCAACGAGTTAGCAGCCCTAGGATTTATTAAGCACATACTTGGAGAATGAGTTTTGTTTGCAAGGAGGTGATTAAAGGAAATATCCTATGGTGATTTACTACTAACATTATATATTTTATTTTAGATGCAAGCACACAATTATAGTTTTAACAACTATTATAATGAAATCAATTTTTAGGTACGACTTTTACTAATGCATAAGTGGAGGTAGATTTTGAGAAGAAAGCAATAGTTATCGGTGTAAAGGGTGAACAATCTGCTTTCATACCAGCCTAAGGCTTAGGCAAGTGTAATTATTGAGATAATGTCAATGTTGTATACTCTTATGGTGATGCAACATGTGACATAGCTCTAATATTTTTCGATCATATGTAATAATGACTTCAGGGATGTCCTTAAATAAAACACCTTATCACATGAGCTAATGAGTTTCATCCTCAAGTTGATTCTATAGACACTGGAATCTGGGCTAAGCCTACGACTTCAAGATTTTTCATAATTTGTATTCTTCATGGTTATGATTAAATAATGTCAATTATTTAATTATTCTCTAAAGTCTTCATTTCTTCTATTAATTAAATAATTTTAATTATTTAATTAATTCACATTTTTCTTTATTTTATCTGATTAATTAAATAAACGCTTTTAATTTAATTATGTTACTAATTAACCTCATCCTTCTTATCAAATTAAATAAATTCTTATTTAATCCCCCCCCTTTATCATATGTCAACTATAATTAAATAAATCCTTTATTTATTTAATTATTCAGTTAAATCCCTTCGTCACTTAATTAAATAAATCTTAATTATTTAATTATTTTTCAAATATCAAATCTTGAATTAAATGAATTATTTAATTCATAAATATATTTAGATAATTGTGCAAATTATCTAAGTATCCACTCTTACTCGACTCAAAGATCTATTTAATTCTGTTAGTTAACTCTTGATTTAATGTTTGAGTTGCTTTCTCAAGTAAGCTATTTGTCATATCATTCAGTCATCTAGTTCTAACTCAATTGTGTGTACATGCATATTAATTAAATATTTCTATTTAATTAATTGAATCTTGTGTGTGTGTTCGAACAGAGAGTTTCTTTAAGCCATCTTTATCTTTGTCATGCAAAGACTATTCTTCTGCTTTCGAATACCTAACTCAAAGATTAAATCATTTATTTAATCTTTATTTCTATTTCTAGTTTTTATCACTCATGTCACTACTAACAGTTATCATAATGCATGTCTAATCTGTCAATCTCAACCATCTGTCAATATTTCGGTCCTGGCCTATCATTCAAATGATCAATTTTCTATAAATTGATCTGTCCTTCATCATTCCAATCTCTCTCGAAATCGTATGACTTCTGGAGCAATTATCTTGAATCTTCAATGTTTTGTCTTAATCACAACCCTTAGGCCATGCTTGCATGAACTTTGAAAATCTGAGGGCAAGTACACTACATAAACGAAATGGAGAAGAATAATGGAGGTTATTCAATAGAATTTATCGCATGTTTGGTAAAATAGTTTCTTTTATGCATGTTGTTCTTAGCTTTCTTTTGTGCTCGATTATCTAAGCTTTGAGGATTCATTAGTATAGTTTGAATAGATTAGATTTGAATTGCTTAACTCTCTCATGTGTTTTTCTCTGAGCTCCATTTGGTGAACCCGATGTGAAGACACCATCTTTGCGTATCCGTAGACTTTTATTTGATTTTGCAGGTTTTTGTACAGAACGACACATTTGCTTGACGAAATGCCACAATTGACATTCGGAGATGCATCAACTTGATGAAACGATGCATTTGAAACATTGGACCACATCTAATATCTGAAGTGACGTAATTGACTTTCTTGACCGCATCTGTGATCGAAAATGATGCATTTGAAAATAATCATGCATCTGTCATTTCCTGATCTACAACTAACTAGTAAAATACTGTGATGCATTTAACAGAGAAAACAACACATCTGACTGGTATATTTTTAGGTTTAGACTTTCAATTTACAATTTCCTTTCGTGTTTTTATTTTCGCTAATCTTCTATTTTTAGCGTGTGTCTTGAGGTGTTAACAAAGTTTTTGCAGATCAATAGTCAAAGACCAATACCAAAATACTAATGATTCTTTCTATAGAATGCATGTTGAAGACCCTAGTTAAAATTTTGAAATAGATTGTTTGGTAGTGTAGAAAATATTTCATTTGGATTAAAATTAACAAGTGTCTACTATGTTTGGTGCGAAAGCATAATTGTGTAATTACCCTCACAATTTGGTACATCAAAGTATCCTCTCCCCTTGCGCATTTGTGTGATCCTGGGTGTAAGAGAAATGGTTACTAACTCTAGAACTTGGGCCTGTTCTGGTGGAAAAAAGTACTCACCCTAGGATGACTCAGACCGGTAGCACCCTGAACCCGAGGGACTTCCAACAAGTATATAAAAGTGGATTCTTGGGGAAAGCCCAAGAATCACGCATATGGTTCTGTCAAGATGGATTGGAATGGGGACTCTCGCCACATGGATCATGCCCTACGAACGGAATGCCCTAATTAAACACCTTTGTTTGTAGTGTCCAAAATCCTTCTATTTACTAGTGCAGCAAGTCGGACCTGTGAAGCCGTCTCATATTCTTATGGTTCATGTGTAGAGATGAAGGTATGCCATGGGATGTTCATGGGTATTGAAGCTTGGCTACCCTGAATGACGTTAATGAGTTGTGGAGGGGAGCCAGAGGGGTGAAGCTACTAATCATCCACCTTGAATAAGTGTAGCTAGGGAAACCCAAGTGAGAACTCAGTAAATATTGTCCTACATAGCCTAGGTTATGCTTGTCTATTGTCAAATTAAACATTCTTTGGGTCCAAAATCAAACTGAAAACACTTTGTCTTATGATTGTCTTTGTTTTCCAGAACTTGATCACGAAAAACAACGTCAGTTTATATCTCCATTCACTAAAAACACGCAACTATCAACAAAGTTGCAACTATTCACCAAAGAGTCACAATTGTTCTATCGAGTCGCGTCTATTTAGCCTAGAGTCACATCTGCCAGATTAGCTTGCATTTTCTCTGTTGAAAATTGCATTTGTTTTAGGAAACCGCACTTGTGATATTCAGTGATGAATCTGACAAGGTGAGCTGCAATTGCAATCTGGAATGACGCATTTTCCACTATCGTAGAACTTTTACTAGTGCACACAGTTTAGGAAAACCGCATCTATTACAGTCTAATTCGCAATTATCATTATGACTTGCATCTGTTAAAAACTACACCACATCTGTCTAACACTGAAGTTTACCAAAAACTCGCAATTGATTACCAGAAAACCGCAACTATGAAACATGACCGCATCTATGAAATTATGGGATGCATCTGCCTGATTATTAGAAAACCATAGTTTACGGTCATAGGTCAGTCAACACAGTCATACCAGTCTTTCATTTGTCTTTTCACAATAGTCCTTGGATGGAAACCCGAAATGATTTGCTCAATTTTGCATCTTTTAGGTATCATTTAGCCATTACTATAGTCGTCCCGATTCTAATTTTTACTTTCATCTTTCAGTACATATTTCCTTGATATTAAACTTCTAGGAAGGTCACTTTTGCAAACTTTAGGCTAGATCCACCATCTACACTCTAGAAAAATCATAGCATCAACGAAATTTGTCATTGAACCTAGTCCTATCATCATATCCTTTGTCCTATAGAGAGTCCTCCTAGCTCATCAGTCTAGTTAGGAAACTCAACTTATCTTTGATCCTAGTCCTACATTGGTTCCTTGACATAACTAAATTGACACCTTGGTTAGACTTTAGGTAGTTGGTACCCCCATCTCAGGGTTACAAAATTGATTACCTTAGGAGCTTGCTTAGACTTTGTATCTTTAGATATTGTCATTTTAGACTAGCATCATCTTAGAACATTCCTTATTTTGCATTCATAAAATCCCCAAAAAAACATAGACTAGAGTCATATTGTCCATAGACGTAGTTTTGCATTCCTTGCAGATTGAGCTTATCTTACATGGTTGAAACTAGATCTAAGAGAAGAGAGAGAGAGAGAGAGAAAAATATGTCAAACCCAAATGAATTCATCAATCCATTCTCCACAAGACCTCATAGGACTTTATTAGACAAATTCACCACTAGAAACACTCAAGGACACACTACAATAGAAGACATATAGGTTGTTGCACAAGACCCTGAGTTTGCCTCTTTTGTAGATGAGTACCTAGCAAACGATCATCAACAATACTTAGCCAAATTGCTAGCTGAAGGTGCTACCTTACCTATAGGATTTGATATTAGCACCTTACAAGCTTAAGCCACACAAGGGACAAATACAACGACTACCAATACTACTATACCTTAGGTAAATACAACCATACCATCTAGCATACCTACACAGAGTACGACAGTCCATACGTCTCCATTTGGTACATCTGGCATGACATCAGGATTTAATTTCACTGTAGGGGCATCATCGTCCACTCCCTTTGATCCTCTTGTTGGGAATAATAGATCTAAAACGTCAAATTCTACACCAAATGTCAGTGTCACCAATACCATACCACAATCAACAACCATACCTAGTGTTCATGCCACAGGTACCATACCATAGTCAACAACCATACCTAGAGTTCATGTTGCTAGTACTATATCGCAAACTACACAAACAAGATGCATTCCCTCATTCCAATATGGAAATCAGAATCCATTCTCCCATATTGGTAGTTAGAATCCATTCACACAGAATCCAAGTCAAAACCAATTCACACAGAGTTTGAATCAGAATCCATTTTCCCAGAGTGGTAGTCAGAATCCATTCACACAGATTCCAAGTCAAAACCAATTCATGCAAATTCTGAACCAGAACACATTCACCAGCATTCTGAATCCAAATCCACATCAAATACCAACATTCAATCGAAACCCATCACGAGACCTTGGATTTCAGAATACATACATAGATCTGCATAATCCGCCCAACACATCATTAACCCAAGTTGACATCTTGCAAACAAAAATGCATGCACTAGAAACACAAATGGATAACATGGCGGTGTCAACTAAGAAATCCTTTTCAACAAAGGACATATGCCCATTTCCCTTTGATAGATCATTGTACATGACACCTTTCCCTCGTGGTTATGTCATACCAAATCTCCCTAAGTATAATGGCAAACAAAATCTGATAGAACATATAAGGGAATTTTCTACCATGTGCATAGATGTCACTTATGACCCCACATCTCTTAGGAGACAATTTCCAAGAAGTCTTGTAGGAATTTCACTAGAGTGGTTTTCAGGTTTAAACTATGGCATCAAATCTTGGGGTGAACTAGCTGAGAAATTTGTTGAGCAATTCTCCTTCAACATAGACCACAAGATAAATATAGCAACCTTGTGTGACACAACACAGGACAAAGGTGAAACTTTCATCGCTTTCTTCTAGAGATGGAGAACTATAGCCAGCCGGTCTCTCGTTGAGATACCTGGAAAAAAAAAGTCACTATGTTCCAGGAAAACCTTCATGCAAAACTAAGGAGTAACTTAAGGGTACATTGTTGTACATCCTTTTCAGAACTAGCGGAAAAAGGGGTTATAATAGAAAAGGATCTCATTGAAAAAGGAGAACTTAAGATATCGAGATCCAATAGAAATCTGATAGTGCCAAATGCTCCCAATGACAGAAATAGATTTTGGTCTCGAAACAAAAACATCACCAATGATGGGGTAGTTGATGCTAAAACTATACAAGTAGGACCAATCATCACATTACAAGGACTTAACTCTTCGGCCAACAAACTTAATGTTGTTAATCAACCTTCCAACACATTCCAAAATACTCAACATCCGCAACAAAGGAGGTTTCAAAAATGTGAGTTCACTCCCTTAGGGGAACCTGTTGAGTTCGTATTCAAATAACTGTTACAACATAATCTTATATAGCTTCAGGAGCCAAGACAATACGATCCAAGACAATTTAAACCAGTTTGGTGGGATGAAAATTCCTTTTGTGATTATTAGAACTAAGGGACATAACCTACAAAATTGTCGCCAACTAAAAAATATCATACAAGATCTTGTCGAAAAGAGAATAATTGAAGTTAGTGGACATAAACAAAAGTCGTCAAACACAGATCATCAAGTCTTTTTTGATCCAATTCATGACCATGGGAAAGGAAATATCCCCAGTTCGAGTACCAAGACCAATATGTCAGCCAACTATGTGAATATAAAGCAAGATTATAATAGTGGCAAAACCATTTATCACGTTCACGCCACCAATGAGAATATCAATACCATTACTATCAATACAAATCTGAGTGTGTGGTCAACACTCGTTGTACTAAGATCACTATCCAAGGTCCTCCATCGCAACAAACACGACAACCATCCAAGTCACAATATAACCTACTTGACCAGTTGGGGAAGACCCCAGCCCAAATTTCAGTCTTGGAACTATTGTGTATCTCCCTTGAGCATCGATCCATTTTAGATAAATCTTTACAAAACACCACTATCCCAAATGATATCGATGTCAATCATTTCCAGGAAATGGTGGGCTATTTGACCAATAATCATCATGCCACATTTTTTGAACAAGACTACGCAACTAGAAAGAAAAACCATAACGACCCTTTACATCTTGAAGTCCTTGTTGATGATACCAAAGTTAGACGAGTTTTGGTAGACAGAGGAGTCGGGTTAAATTTGTGCACTTTAAAACTCATTAAGGCATTAGGTTTCTCATAAGCATGCGTAGACACAACCAAAAGTATCATCATTAAAGCTTATGATGATGAGGAATGAAAATCAAAGGGGGTGGTAACACTTCCTATCAGAATTGGTCATGTAGTAATGGAGACAAAATTCCAGGTCTTGGATCTCACCCTTCCATACAACCTTCTACTAGGCAGACCATGGATTCATGCCATGAAGGCAGTTCCTTCCACATATCATCAATGTCTCAAATTCCTTTATAATGGAACTGAAATAACTATAGATGGTGACCCAAATCCATTCCAATATTGCACCAATCTAAAAGAGATACCCCAATGCCAAGTGCCAGTAAACCAAGAGGCTTCATTATCCAATTCATCTCACTATGTCGATCCATCCACACTCACTCAAACATCTATTTCACCTTCATTTCCTACCACTCCTAGGGTTGAGATCCAAGATAAGGGTTGTGGAGAATATTACATGAAGACATCTTATTGTGTTAGCCATCTGATTCCTTCTAAGTCCTATGGTTTACCTACATCAAATAGGAGGCAATCTATGGTCACTATACACATTCCTCCCACAACAACTTTCACTAAATGGGGAGAATTAAGCAAAGAAGCTGTAAATACAAAATATGTCACCTCTTGGCTGTATAGGGAATATAATGAGGAACCTCTCTCACTTGCTCACATTCCTACAGATCTATATGGAAAAGGTTTCACAATCATGTAGAGCAAGGGATATAATGGATAGAGTGGTTTAGGCTTAAATCAAGATGGGAGGATTGAACCAATCTTTATTTCTCAGTGGCCAAAAGGCTTAGGGCTTGGGTTTCAACTGCTTCAGATTGGCGTTCCTAGTACCACATCACCCTTAATCAAGGAAGTAAGTGCTTCAAAAGATATTGAGACATCTCACAAACCATCTGACCAACACCACTATGACTCCCCCAACTCAAATGAATATGAGTGGGATTCCCTATCCTCTACTTCTTCCATGGACCTTGACAAGCTATTTGGAGAACTTGACTTAATGTTGAGATCCCCACCAAATCCATTGAATTCTTGTCAATCCACCTATATCTAAACCAAAGAGAAAAAAGGACTTAGTATAAGAATTTTGTGACCATATGAACAACTCAGTCCTTACCCTGACTCCCTTAAAATTTGATAACTATGATGATGACATACCCTTAGTTTATCCCCAACTCAATAGTTGGGATCAACAAGACCCACCCATCTTAGAAATTTTTGAGAACGACGAAGCAATTGCTAAGTTCCTGGGATTACGAGAAGGCATACCTAGTGGTAATCACAAGGCTAGTTTTACCATTGACTTGGACAACAAAGCATATTTTTGGGAATCTATTCAACCCTCCAATCACAAAAAAGAGAAATAATAAACAAGATAAAAAGGAAGAGTCTGTAGGTGAAAACCAAAAGGCGCCTCTAGACAATGAAAAAGTAAAAATAAAGGACGCATCCAAAGGAGAAAACCTCTCTAAGGCACCTAAGGATGGAGGTTTGAAAATTCTCCCCATTGCACAAGAAAATTCACCCATGCTCGTTGAAGAATCAGTAGAAGTCAACATAGGCACAAAAGAGAATCCTCGATTGGTTTATTTTGTAGTGTCATTGACCACAGAAGAGCATCCATAATTCCACAACTTCTTTACACAGAGACAAATAATTTTTTCCTGGTCATATGTAGACATTCTTGGGTTGGATCCTGAACTTGTTTTGCATCACTTGACTTTACAACCAGGTGTGAAACCAGTGAAACAAAAATTGAGGAAAATGCGTCCACAAATTGCTCTACTAGTCAAGGAAGAACTCAAGAAATTGTTAGACATTGGTTTCATTAGATCAATCGACTATGCAGATTGGATTTCCAATCTTGTACCAGTCACTAAACCAATAGGGGGCATCTGCATCTGCACCAATTTCAGAGATATCAACAAGGTTTGTCCTAAGGATGACTTCCCTTTGCCTAACATAGACATGATAGTAGACATGACAGTAGGGTATGAGATGTCCCTTATGGATGGATTTTCAGGATATAATTAGATTAGAATTGCAACTGAAGACCAACCTAAGACAACTTTCACATGTCCTTAGGGAACATATTTCTGCAATGTTATGCCCTTCGGACTCAAGAATGTTGGAGCAACCTATCAGAGTGCCATGGCCACCATTTTTCATGATCTAGTACACACTCTTATGGAGGATTATGTCGATGAACTAATAGTTAAATCCAAGACAAGGGAAAAACATTTACAGGTTTTAGAAAATATATTTCAAAGGCTAGAGAAATATAAAGTGAGACTCAATCCCAAGAAATGTGTGTTTGGAGTAAAGTTAGGAAAGCTTTTAGGCTATATCATTTCCAAACGAGGCATTGAAGTGGTTCTGGCCAAGGTAAAAGCAATCATAGAAATGCCTCCACCAAATAATATCATTCAGCTAAGGAAATTACAAGGAAGAATGCAATCCATCTGAAGATTTATAGTGCAGTTAGTAGATAAGACATATCCTTTTCAACATCTACTTAAGAAAGGGGTACCATTTGCATGGAAAGTTAGGTGCAGAGAGGCTTTTCAACTGATTAAAGAGTATCTACTCACACCACCAGTATTAATGCCACCTGTTGAAGGATGACCACTAATTCTTTATATTACAACAACCCATTCATCACTTGGAGCATTGCTTGCATAGAATGACGATGAAGGTCATGAAAGGGAAGTATACTTTATCAGTTGGACTTTGGTAGGTTATGAGCTCAACTATAGTACCATTGAACATGCCTATCTTGTGGTAATATTTGCTACTCAAAAATAAAGGCACTATATGCTAAACCATCAAACAATGTTGATTGTCATAATTGATCCTCTGAAATATCTTCTAAGCAAAGCAGCATTAACAGGGCGATTGGCCAAATGGGTTATGATTCTTAGTGAGTATGATATCCAGTATGTAGGGAGAAAGGCTATTAAAGGAAAAGTCATTGCTGATCAATTAGCTGACGCAACAATACAAGCATATCACCCATTAGTTGCAAATTTTCTTGATGAATTTATATTCACAATTGACACAAACACAACATGGAAATTGTACTTTGATGGCTCACATACAAATCATGGCTCAGGGGATGGTATACTATTAATCACACCACAAGGTGATTCCATCCCTAAATCATTCAAGATTGCATTCCCATGTACTAACAACATAGCAGAGTATGAGGCTCTAGTGACAGGGTTACGCATGGCAGTCAAGTGGAAAATCAAGAACCTACAGGTATATGGCGATTCTCAACTAGTAATCAGATAGGTGAATGATGATTATGAGACTAAGGATGAGAAGCTTGCTCCATACAAATGCATGGCTGATAGCTTTAAGGAGTACTTTGAAAAGGTCAAATTTCATTAGATACATCATGTTTTAAACAGGGCAGCAGACGCTATGGCTACAATTGCATCACTTCTAGAAATTCCTAGCAATGTGCCTAAGTTTGAATTCTTGGTAGAGCAGTTTTTGGTCCTAGCCTATGATATCCTTGATTCTGAGATGGTGTGTGAAATTGTTGGTCCTGATTCCCCATGGTACAAAGAAATCTATGACAACCTCCATGCCGAAATCATACCCACTGGCCTCTTGAACAACCAACATAGGTCATTCCTTCGTAAGTCAGCCCAATACACCATCGTCGAAGACACCCTATATAGACGCGCCTTTGATAATACCCTACTAAGATGTCTTGATTCTAATGAAGTACAAGCAACCTTGCATGGGGTGCATGAGGGTATATGTGGTTCCCATTCTAGCGGTCCTACCTTAGCTAAAAATATTATGAGACTGGGTTATTATTGGCCTACTATGGAAAAGGACTCATATGTCCTTGTAACGAAATATTGCCAATGCCAAGTTCATGGAGACTTGATACATGCACCAACACAGGAGCTCCATCCTATAATGTCACCATGGCCCTTTTCCTAATGGGGACTCGAACTCATAGGTAAGATCCATCCCACATCATCCAATGGACACAAGTTCATTATCACTACCACAGAGTACTTTACAAAGTGGATTGAGGCTATTTCTATGACATACATTATCGGTACACAGATCTCTAAGTTTATCCTAAACTATATCATTTGTCGGTATGGTGTCCCTTAGTCCATAATCATGGATAATGGCCACCCATTTAAGAATCGAGAAGTCTACCATCTTTGTGATGAATTTCATATCCAACATCACTTTTCCACTCCATACTACCCACAAGGTAACAGCCAAGCAAAGGCATCTAACAAAACTATCATTAGAATCCTCAAGAAGACTATCAATGATGTTGTCCGCAATTGACATTTACAACTTAATCCTGCCTTATGGGCTTATTGTACAAGTATTCGTACTCCTACTAGTGCCACTCCCTATTCACTAGTATTTGGTTCTAAAGTCATTCTTCCTATTGAGGTCGAGATTCCTTCCCTCAGGCTATCCTTGAAAGGGCACATTGATGATGAAGAGTACAAAGTATTGAGACTCCATGAGCTAGAATTCCTAGATGAGTGAAGACAGAAGGCACTAGACCATCTCCAAGCATATAAAAATTTCCTTCATCGTAGCTATAACACGAAGGTCTTGAACATAAACTTTGACATTGGTGACCTGGTCTTAATGGAGAACCCAAAGAATCAAGTAGACAAAGAGAAACTAGGAAAGTTTGAACCTAACTCGTTAGGACTATATATTGTTACAGAAGCCTTTGGATTAGGAGCATATCAACTCTCTACTCCTGAAGGGGAACCATTGTCCTCGCCAATCAGTAGTCTTCATCTGAAAAATTTCTATGCATAGCTTCTAAGGGCCTTGTCTTCATTAGCAAAAATACAAAAAAAATAAAAAAATCAAAAAAATTGTTACCAAGGTACAATACCTGGCAAACAGGCATCTTGGTAGCATAAAAAAAAAAAAAACCAAAAAAAAATAGTAAAGACAAATAATTCGTCCAATAGTGAAAACCACTTCAGTTGCGCTTTGGATAAGTACCATGGTGAAAACCTGGAAAACAGGTGCCATGTGTAGTTGACTCTGCTCCTTTGTCTACTATCATTCTAATCTAATATCCCTGTACATAGTCCACTACCTTATACATATCTCTTATCCCTATACATACTACCTATTCTTGTACATATCCCTTATCTTTCCTATCCACCACTTGTATATACCATTCATAATAAGTGGTAGTCTTTCCCATAACTTGGAATGATTGACATCGAGTGCATTTCATATCTCCCATTTTACCCTATTCATAATCAATTGGTCTTATACTCGACTGGGGGCAAACACTTGACGTGCGTCATATTGGTTCTTCCATTGGCTGTGTTGAAGAAGTAAAACCATAGAAAAACCCAAAAACATCACAAAATGACCTGAGAAAACACAAAAACATTAGAAAACTTCAAAAGGACAAAAAAAACAAAACATGTCAAAATCAAAAAAAAAAATAGAGTCAGAGTTAGTCACACTTGTCGGTCTTTCTCGTTTGTCGAGCTACATTGCCTCTCCGACTGGACATAGGCAAGGCCATCTGCTGATGTTCCCCTGAGGCATTAGGTCAGTCTGTTTAGGTTTGTCTGTATAAAATCATGACTTAATCCATATGTCTATATGACAAGGTCATTGGTCGTGTCGAACTATGAGGTCTCTGTGTGTATAACGTAGGCAAGGCCATCAATCGATGAGCCCCCGAGGCCACACTAGGTTAGTCCATTAGGGTTCATCACATTCACTATCATACACATCTTCTTTTTACATTCAGTCTTGTCAGTCAAAGTCAAGTCAAACTATGAGGTCTTTGCATGTATAACGTAGGAAAGGCAATCAATCGATGAGCCCCCGAGGCCGCACTAGGTCAGTCCTTTAGGGTTTTTTGTCACACAGTCAATTGTCCATACATCATATCAAGTCATGCATCAATCTGGTGAACAAATCAGCAACGTCTCTAAGTCAAATCAAACAAATTTCCAAAGAAATAATAAAAAAATCAACTAATGTCTGCTATAGGATGTGTCCTTCCTGGAGATAGACATCATCAAAACAATCAACCTCTGTCTTATTCAAGATGAGTCCTTCCTGAATATTAATATCAACAAAACAATCTATGTATTATAAAGGATGAGTCCTTCCTGCATATCGACATTGTCAAACAATCAAACATAGCCTTACATAGGTTATCACATCAACGACATCTGACTCAACGTCTTATACAATACATGTCTTTCTAAAACTAGGCTTTGTCATGCTTTATACAGATGGTCATAACATCAACACCAAACTCAAAGTCTTATCTGGTACGTGTATCTCCTAAAATTAGGCTTTATCAATCAAAACAAATCAAACAAATAGATCAAGTTTTGGAAAATATTTTATTAGATTTTTGACTTTCTAACTTCTTTATCTTATCATTTCATTTGACTTTATGATGGGAATTATGTTACTAGCTTTCTCAAGGATGTCCCATGAAGGATTTAGAGAAGCAATGATGTATCAGAATTCTATTTTCTTTGACTATTGTCTATCAATTGTCTTTTAAATTTGATTTTTGAGTCATGTTACTAGTTTCCTCAAGGATTTCCCATGAAGGATTTAGAGGAGCGATGACGTCTCATGACCCATCTTTTATTTTGTTTGTTGTCTATGGTTTGTCTTGACAAAAAGACTGGGGCAATTGTGCCCTTAGTATGAGTTATGACAATCCTTGTCTACAACTATTTGTTGTTAGCAACTGGATGACCTTGCACACCTTGATCTATGTCATATCATGGTGTTTTTATCCATTTGTATTAGTCCCACCCAATGATGATAAAGTGCAACACCTTTTGTGATACAGTGAAACATCGAAGATTGCTAATACTAACATCCATCTCATTTTTGTTATTATTTCTCAATCTTTCTTTTCACACTAACAATTATTATTTCTTGCATTATGACGGATTCCTGTGAAACACAAAAATATAGATCATCTTGCATACACATTCATGTTAGAAAATACCATTTCCAAATCATACACCATCAATCATACATACATCTTGCATTTGAAATATACAAACATCTAGGCATTTATCATATCTCGGACATCATGGCATAATAGAAATTTCTCATCATAGATTACATATCATAAGCATTCCATGTACATAACAAATGTAAATACATGCACCACATTATATCTGTATAACACCACATGTAGAAAGAATTGTACATATAACATCATATTGCATCTCATAAAAAATGTAAATAAATGCACCACATTACATTCGTATAGCACCACATGTAGAAAGCATTGTACATATAACATCATATTGCATCTCATAAGTATAAAATGCATACATCACATAGAATCAACATCACATAGAATCAGCAATACATCATAGGCCGCATAAACACATCATAAAGTAGATATGATCATCCATCACATATTCATCTCATATAAACAGAACATGTATAAATAAACAATTGCATAATCAATAATTAGAACTGCATATCATGAGAATCGCTGCCAAAATCATATATATAGATCCCTCAAAAGTTTCACATCACAATGTCATAATGTATCATAAATATGGAAGCCCACAGGCTATATGATCATAATACAATGTCTAAGTACATATCAAGAAATGTCCCTATCTCGAACTGCCACTGATGTCATGACTGGAGTGTGTGGATGAATGATGCCAAGAGCCTAATGACTTGTGACCTGAATGTGGCTAGTCGTATGGACCAGATCTGTGTGGTTGTTTAACACCCTCTGTGCTAATTGTCCTAGTGTGGGTCCTAGTCTGGGACCTCTCACTACATGCCTCTGAAAAGCTCGGGGCTCATCTCTCTGGAGGAACTGCTGACTCATATAAATCTCAGTAATAAGTGGCCCTCTCCCCGGCTTTGACTAACTCTCTAGCAAATCCAGCTATCGGCCCAATACATATAGCTCTAATCTTTGTAAATCTCTACTCGATCTCCTGCCTCTGAGCTATGGCCTGATCTCTATCCATGAAGGCTTTGTCCCTCTCCATCCATAATACATCTCGCTTAGACATCATTACCCTCATCTTCTCCTCTAAAGATGCAACTTGGGCATGAATTGTGGCAGTGTTAGGATCAACTGCCCCTGTGTCAACCTGTCTCACCCTCTGCACACCATCATCCTCATCCTCCAACTCCTCTAGAATCCTATCTCGAATCTCTCGCTCTTGATCATCCTCCTACTCATCGTCATCCTGATAAGCACCACGTAAGCCAAGGGCATCAATATCCACCTCCTCTTTGCCTACCTCCTCCTCTGCATCAACCTCTGGAGTGGCCTCCTCTGCAGGATGCTCCTCATCTCCACTAATCTCAGCATGCACCTCCTCCCCACCTCTGCCAATATCTGGCATGTGCACATCCTCCTCCTCCCATCCCTCCTCATGGATGGGTGATAATGGTGGCCCTTGTCCCCTCCGTCTACACCTCCCTCTCCCACCACCTCATCGACCACCTCCACTACCATCTCCATCATCACCATTACCACCTCCACCTCTCTGACCTCTAGCTCTGCCATGCCTTCCACACAGTCCTATCCCTCACTGCTCTATTGGTGCAGCTTGATCTAGATCTATAAGGGGAATCACCCTGTGCACGACCCACCACTGATCGTATGCCTCGGTGGTACCTGGGTATGCTAAACCATCTCTCTAACTTCACTGGACTTCCTGCAATGCATCAATATCTACCTTAGCAATGGCCACTAGAATCTCTAGACCCAATAAGGGGATCTCTCGCAAAGACCTCACAAACTCGACTTTCCCTCTGGGCACATCCTGCACCTCTCTGAACTGTCGTAGCATGCGATCTGGAAAATGTCTCTCTATAATATGAACATGTGAAACCATCCGCCCAATCAAGTACTCTTTTTGGCAGAAATAGGGTAAATGATCATCCTCATCTGACCATTCTAGACATCCCAAGTATGGTCTCCATGTGAATTGTACCATGGTATCAATGGCATGTCTGAAGCATCTGGTATCTCCCATATGGTGCTAAGTATTAGCCCCCGCATAACAGAAGGCATAAGGTGCTCCATGCTACACATCAACTGTAACCGACGGACGAAAGATGGCAATGTGTTCCCATGCCCATACCATCAAGAGTGTGGTACCACAACTCATCGATTGTGCCTCTTGATAGGCTATGTCATGCAAATGAAAATATAACATGCCGAAAAGACAAGGACCCCAAGCATATACCTCTCGTCGCTCTAACATACCCACTAGCATCTCTCCCCATCCCACTAGAAAACTGTGACCTCGAAGGTCAGGGAGGACTATACCACCTATCAGTGTACACAATAGATAGTCTAACTGTCTATATCTCTGAGCTAGTACACACCACCTAATCTCATAGTGGTCAAAGCCTAACTATCTGATATCAGCGTGAGGGTAGTATCTGCACATCTCAGTGAAACCCCTTTGGGTATCATATATAACCCTGGTGCCTCTAATAGGAAGTCTCAAAATCTTGTAGACATCCTCCAATGTAACTGTCACCTCTCCAGTAGGCATGTGAAACAAGGAAGTCTTCGAGTGCCACCGCTCACATAACGTTGTCAATAGATCCCGATTTGCCCAAATGGTGGGCATGTCTGTCACATGGAGAAAACCCAAATTCCATAAAAATCATTTCTCCGTGCTTCACAAACTATCTCAAAAGTGAAAAGTCGATGGTCTCGAGTCTCACGTATACACAGAGTCCTAAACAACCTACAATGGCATTATACATGCCTCATGTCAGCATCAATCACCTATCCTAATGCAAAGTGACAAAATCAAATGCTATTCAAATGCGTCATTCTTTTGCAATTGTGTCGCAGGAAATCAAATGTGTCATTTTATTTTGCAAATGTGTTATAAAATTTCAAATGTTTCATTTTAAATCACAATTGCATATGAAAAAATCACATGTGTCACAATATCAAATGCAACTTATTACAACCACACAAACAACCATCTATAGTTAATGCAAATGCAATGCAACAATTTCAAATGCATGAAACACAATGAAAATGCATTTATTCTAAATGCAGATGCATCATTATTTATCATATGTGTCGTAACATAAAACAAATGCGTCAAAATATTACAAACTACACTAACCATTGAACGTGAATTTGCAAATGCGTTGAACTGCATACAAATGTGTCATTTATGCATTCATATGTGGCTTTTCAACAAAATAATGCATCATTCAAATTGAAATTAAATGCATAAACCAGCATGAAAATCAAAAATTCAAAAGTCAAGAATGAAGTACATACCAGGGGGTCCACGTCGGTCGGCCGCCTAAAGGTCCAGATCCTGTATGCTCAATGGTGGGTGTACATAACGGGGGACATCTTCACTGAGGGTGCAGAGCAAAAATCTCAAATTTTGAAGCTATGTGGGTAAAAATGAATGGGTTTTTACCCCATTTTCTATTTATACCTAGGGTTTTGGTGGCATTCCTTTCTACTGGTTGCATCAACTTCCAACTTCAATTGACCCGTACCCATCCTTAACACATCCAACTTCAATTTCGTCAAATCCATTGCATTTCTGGTTATCCAATGGACTAATCGGGATTATTTCCATTTTTTTTTAAATTCGTCAATTTTCCCGAGGGGGCATACCTTCACTTGTTTTACACTGGAGCATTACTGGGGCATATTTTTATCGATTTTCTTTGACACAATGCCAAAATGACATTGTATCAAAGAGGGGAAAATGTACACACCGAAATATGGTCTAAGCCTGCGACTTCAAGATTCTTCATAATTTGTATTCTTCATGGTTATGATTAAATAATGTCAATTATTTAATTATTCTCTAAATTCTTCATTTCTTCTATTAATTAAATAACCTTAATATTTAATTAATTCACACTTTTCTTTATTCTATTTGATTAATTAAATAAACGCTTTTTATTTAATTATGTTACTATCCTTCTTATCAAATTAAATAAATTCTTATTTAACCCCCCCCCCTTTATCATATGTCAACTATAATTAAATAAATCCTTTATTTATTTAATTATTCATTTAAATCCCTTCATCACTTAATTAAATAAATCTTATTTATTTAATTATTTTTAAATATCAAATCTTGAATTAAATGAATTATTTAATTCATAAATCCTATTTTAATGCATTCCTCTATATTTAGATAATTGTGCAAATTATCTAAGTATTCACTCTTACTCGACTCAAAGATCTATTTAATTCGGTCAGTTAACTCTTGATTTAATGTCTGAGTTACTTTCTCGAGTAAGCTATTTGTCATATCATTAAGTCATCTAGCTCTAACTCAATTACGTGTACATGCATATTAATTAAATATTTCTATTTAATTAATTGAATCTTGTGTGTGAGTTTGAACAGAGAGTTGCTTTAATCCATCTTTATCTTTGTCATGCAAAGACTATTCTTCTATTTTCAAATACCTAACTTGAAGATTAAATCATTTATTTAATCTTTATTTCTATTTCTAGTTTTTATCACTCATGTCGCTACTAACAGTTATCATAATGCATGTCTAATATGTAGATCTCAACCGTCTGTCGATCTTTCGATCCTGGCCTGTCATTCAAATGATCAATTTTCTATAAATTGATATGTCCTTCACCATTCCAATCTCTCCTGAAATCGTATGAGTTTTGGAGCAATTATCTTGAATCTTCGATGTTTTGTATTAATCACAACCCTTAGGCCATGCTTGCACGAACTTTGAAAATCTAAGGGCAAGTACACTACACAGACAAAATGGAGAAGAATAATAGAGGTTATTCAACAGAATTGATCACATGTTTGGTAAAATAGTTTCTTTTATGCATGTTGTTCTTAGCTTTCTTTTGTGCTTGATTATCTAATCTTTGAGGATTCGTTAGTATAGTTTGAATATATTAGATTTGAATTGCTTAACTCTCTCGTGTGATTTTCTCTGAGCTACAAGTTCATAATGACTAGTTGGAGAGATCCAACAAGGCCCATTTAAATATATATATATATTTAAATGGGGTCATTTATGTAGTAAAAAAATACCTTGGGCTAGTTATACACTCACAAATTAACTAGGATAATGAATGGATGGACTAAGAATTGAGATTAGTCCATGGGAATTTATGATATTGGTACCATATCAAGATCAAGTTGTTTGCTAAATTTAATGTTAAAACATGCCACTTCTACACTAGTCATTATATAAAGTACAAAACTATCATAAGAAACTTAAATTTTCATAGAAATCATATGACAATTATGGTGAGATTCTAAGTCCTTCCAAGTATTTTAAATTAGAAAGAGTTGTCAATGTTGACCTATGTATTTGTACCTATCTTATATTAATTGTTGCTTTCATAAAATTTAAGCCTTGTGATTAATATATCATCAATCCCCAAGCCAATCACAAATGAATTTCTCATGTGTGTGCCATTTTTATTGGTGTAATATGAATACTAGATGGATACACATATTAAAATGGTAATTATAAGTAAAATCTAAACCCACAATATCATATATGTTGCAAGAATGAAAGGTCTTGTCATTCATGTCAACTGGTTAATTGGTTATCAATTGGTTGTTGTTGTCATTGATGTCATGGTTGCAGGTTATTTGCTACATATGTTGAAGATATTGAGAAAATTGTAATGAAGAAAAGTTGCAGGTATTAAGTGGTTCCTCATGGTTTTTCTCTAGGATTTTCTCCTATGCTCATGTGGTTCAGATATGTTGATCATGATTGTTGGAAGCTGCTATATCTAGGATTTGGGTTTTTAGACTATTGTACAGTGTGATTTGTGTTCACCAATTGTGAATTGTGTTTTTCAGTGTATTTGGTCGAGGTTCGGAAGAAATGTAGTTGCTCTAGATTTCTTCTTGTTCTATTCTTATGACTTGCACTTCTAGAGTTAAGGTGATATGATCGTGTTGAAGATAATTTTGTTCTTTGGAAATATTGGACATTGTTAAGGGTTGTGTGTGCTTAATTTTCTATGTGTTTTACACTGGTTTGGATGACCTTGTGTTAAACACTACTTTTGAAGTCAATGAAGTCTGTCGGGACTTATTTAGGTCCTCATCAAGCATGATTCTAGGTCGCCCTCATTCTAATTCCACCCTAAAATGTTTTGGCCTCGACCTAATTTGAATTTAAATGATGTATGGCCAAATTTGGATATGTTTCAAAGTTGAAGATGGTATAAATACATGATGATATATTGATGGAAGCTAAGTACAAAGAGATAGTGAAAATATATAGATCAAGATAGATGTGAAGTAGATGTGAGATAGTCTGTATGTGATGTCAGTTTGGCAGATCAGTCCAAAGTCTAATTGTTGAGTTTTCAGATGTAGTGAGCTGAAGGTGTACTCTATCATTCATACATGTTTGCAAGTGGTTGAGTGAATCATGGTTGAAATCTCTATTGCATTGAGATTGTCTTCTCTATTTAACATATCTCTTCTATCTTCTTTGTAACTGTGTGGCAGTGAGCCCTCTAGGTGGTTAACCCTTATTGGATAGTGAGTACTAATCCAAAAAGTGAGTCCTTGTTTTGGGAGTGAGCCTTTTGCAATCAATTTTGATATTCTCTATAGTGTGATCTAATCCTCACCATGGTTTTTCCCTTATTGGGTTTTCTACATAAATTTGGTGTTACTATGTATGTGATGTTTTTTTAGTTTTTTCCTTTGCATTGAATGTTTAATCATTTAGTAGAGTAATGATTTGTGATTGATCTAATCTCCGGTGAAAGATTTAAAGGTTAAATTTTGTTATAATTGATTCACCCCCCTCTTGGTTGTCTTGTTAAACAATTGGTAGAGCTTGGTTCCTTGGATAAGAGATTAACCACTTAAGGAAGGTTTGAGATGGTAGGAAAGATCACTTTTGAGTATCTAAAGTTTGATGAAAGAATATTTGGATTATTATGTATATGATGTAGAGAAAGCATACAAGACTCCCTACACTCCTCTTGCTAATGGTCTGAGTAGAGCTGATGAAATCAAGGCACATGAAGCGAAAAATAAGGTGAAGTTCATTTTGAAGAATATTCTGGCACATTTCGAGTTGATTAAAGTTTAAAATTCGAAGACTGCTAAAGAGGTCTGGGATACCTTAGGAAAAGCACATGAAGGTGATGAAAAGGTCAAACAAGAAAAGTTGCAGAATTTGGAATCATAGTTTGAGCTCCTGCATATGTCTGAAGATGAGAACATTAAATCCTATGTACAAAGAGTAAATGAAGTGGTAGGTGGAATGCAAGGACTTGGTGCTACAATAGATGAAACCAGAATTCTAAAGAAGATTCTTAGGATTCTCCTTGATGCAAACAGTTAAAAGATATCTACTATTGAGGAACATATATACTACAAGACCTACACCAGAGATTAGTTATTGGGAACTTTGACATCTTATGAAATGAGGAAGCCAAATTTGATAAATGGATCCAAATTAGGGACTGCTTTCAAGGCTACAGGAGCTGAAGATCCAGATGAAGAGAATCTTGATGAAGTAGACCCTAACTTTGTGAGAAGAATGAGAAAAGGCTTTGACAAGTATGAAGGTAAGTTACCCTTTAAATACTTTGGTTTTGGAGGAATAGGTCATTATGCTTCGAGGTGTCCAAAAAGAGCTAAGAGGAATAAACAAAGACATGAGAAAGAAATAAAAGGTAAAAAGATCAAGAGAGCATATTATGTGAATGAGGATGCTAGTATTTCTGATGAGTAATTTGATTATGGAGATCCTAATGACAATGAATGCTTATTCTTGGCTATAAAAGATGAACCTACTTCTACTAATTTTGAAAAATAGGTGAAAGAATGTCCTCTAAAGAAGGAGAAATAGAGAAAGGAAGATAATGTAATCTTTGTCCTACATGATAAACAAGAAAAGAACTATTAGGTTGTTGATAGCGGCTATTCACATCATGTGACAGGTGATAAGATATTTTTTTTAACTTGAAAAGTATGATGGAGGCTTAGTTATGTTTGGAGATGATACTGGTGCTAAGATTTGTGGGATACATTCAGTAAGTTTTGATGACAAGCATAATAGTGATGATGTATACTATGTTAAGGGCTTAAGTGTTGGAAAAGTATGCCTCAATAATCACAGGCTGCAACCTCCATTAGAGCAAAGTCGGTATGATATCTATCATGTCTAGCCAACTAGTAGATTGGTAGCATCATGTTTTGAATAGGTCGCTGTGACCTTGCAGAATTCTTGCGAAATGCTTATTCTTTGGAGCCTTCGCTGTGACATAGTGTATTCACTATGATCTCTTATCGCGTGGAGTTCTTTGGACAACAGGCCAGTCAACCATAGATTGGGGAGACTCATGATGACTACGGGCTTCGGGATAACCTATGTTGGTTCGGTGAGAAGTCTTAGTGAACAATGGAGGTCCCACCGACAGGGACACATACAAACATTCATCGGAGTAACTCAAAACAATCGAGGAAAGGTCTTGGTGAGAGTGTTAAGTCTTGTCGACCGTTCGGTGTTCGGTGCAACACAAAGGATCTCGGGGAGATCTCTTAGCGACTGATGGATGTCTTGCCAATAGCCGATGCTATCAGGGTAATCTAAATGGTTTAGGAAGAAGTCCCAGCGAAGAATGTAAGTCTCACCGATGATAGGGGATCTTCAATATAACTCTTGGCGACAGATGAACACTTCGGGGTATGTCCTAGAGTTTGGTGTGATGTCTTAGCGAAAGTAACATGTCTCGCCGATAGTGCTTTATGTTGAAGCCTTCAGAGTAAGTCTTGGAGTTCGGTATGTTCTCTTCGCGAAAGATGTAAGTCTTTCTAACTATTCTTTAGAGCTCGATATGACTTGTGACTTTGGTATAACCTTTGGTGACTCGGCATGAGGTCCTGGCGAAAGTGATAGGTCTCACTGACTATTTGATGATTTAGTGTGATACATGAAGCTCGATGGAACATCTTGGCGAAAACAATGACTCTTGGCGACATCGATATGAAGGCTATGTGGCATCAGTGAGACACTGTTCGAGATGCCAACACAGTGAAAATTTTGTTGACCATTTGACTGTCCTATGTGGAGTCTCGTGGACCAATAGGAGAAGCCGAATCTAAACAATTGGAAGATTGTTCGTTGCAACGGTTCTGTGAGGAAGTTCAACAGATAGGGAACGCCATAGATTTACTTGGTGATTGTAGATTGTGATCGGTTGGTTGGTTCGAAGGTTAGATCGACGGATTGCTGGGTGGTTGTATGATCAGTAAATATATTCTAATCTGCAAATGCTATAACTTGAAAGTTTTTGTTTAAAGATTGTTCATGGTGAATGTTGCTATAAATAGACATCAGAAAGATAAGTCTGTAACTTGTATGTAATCTTTATTACTGTAATATAAAGTGACTTCTCTTGGTGTGGTGGGTTTTTTTTCCCATAAGGGTTTTCCCACGTATATCTGGTGTTCATGTGTGATTTTCAAATACTCTATTTCTGTTGTATTACTTCATAGTGCATCTTAGTTGAACTGTAATTGAAAAAATTGAAAGTATATCTGCATTCTTATCTGAGGTATTGATGTTAGGAGAATTGTTTCCGCATTTGATATTCCTTAAAGGTGGTATCAGAGCCTAGCCAGTTGTGTTATCCTTGTGGGTACGTTGCATTTTTTGAGTCAATTCTATTCAGTGGGAGTCTTGTAGAGTTTGTTATTTTTGATTACAGGTTGAGATGGCTAGTACATCTAGAAAGTTTGAAATAGAGAAATTCAATGGCAGTAACTTTGAGTTGTGGAAACTCAAGATGGAGGATCTTTTAGTGGATCATGATCTTTGGATTGTTGTGGCTAGAGTGAAACCTACAGGCATCGAGCAAGAAGATTGGGACCTTGCAGATAGAAAGTCTAAGGGGTTGATAAGGCTCTGTTTGGTAGACTCAGTTCTTCTGAATGTGCATGAGGAGAAGACCGCCTCTTCTTTGTGGAAGAGACTGGCGTCTATTTATCAGGGGAAGTCCTTGGTGAATAAACTCTTCCTAAGGAAGAAGTTGTATTCTTTGAGAATGCAGGAAGGAGGGTCTATAGCTGATCATTTGAATGCATTTAATATGTTGCTTGCTTCATTGACATCTGTTGGTGTAAAAACTAAAGAAGAGGATCGTTGTATGCTATTGTTGTGTTCTTTTCCAGACTCATGGGATCATCTGGTGATGGCTATTGGGAGTACAACATCAAATTTCAAGTTGGAAGATGTTGTTGCATCTTTGCTGTTAGAAGAGATGAGAAGGAAATCTTCTGAGATGGCAAAGGAAGCTCTTGCTGTCAGAGGAAGACTAAAAGAGAAAGGCAAGAAGAAGGACAAGAAGTCCAAATCAAAATAAGAAGGGAGATCAAAGTCTCCTGGCAAGAAGTCCAAAGTGAAATGTTGGAACTATGGCCAACTTGGTCATGTCTGAAAGGATTGTAAAGAGGAGAAAAAGAAGAAGGGCTCTTCTGATAATGGTTCTTCTCACAGTGATGGTGATGCCTTCATTGTAGCCTTGGCTACACAGGCATCAAATGATGTCTGGCTGATTAATTCTAGAGCATCTTTCCACATGACATCTCGTAAAGAGTGATTCACAAAGTATGAAGAATACAATGGTGTAAAGGTGTACTTGGAAAGTGATTCAACTTTAGAGATAGTTGGTTTTGGAAGAGTCAAGATACAATTCCCCAATGACAGAGTGAAGGGAATCAATAATGTAATGCATATACCAGGTCTGGCTCAAAAATTACTTTCTATAAGTATGTTGAATGATATTGGAGTACAAGTCATGTTCTCTGGAAATGGTTGCAAGATTACTAGAGGTTCAATGGTGCTGGCTAGAGGTTCAATGGTGTTGGCTAGAGGTGCTCGAATTGGTACCCTGTACAAACTAGATGCACATACTGTTCAATGTAACAGTGTCTCTGGAAAGTCACTGAAAGCTACTCATGGAGGTAAAGAGGAAAATATCCCTAATTATGTAAACTCTATGGAAGTAAAACTTGTTGCAGAGAAGACTATGCTTTGGCATCATAGGTTAGGCCACATAGGAGAAAAAGGTTTAAAAACCTTGAAGAATAAAAACCTGGTTGAGGGGATTGAAGATTGTAATCTTGAATTTGAATTCTGTGAACACTGTATATATGGAAAGCAAAACCGTGTTTCATTTTATTCTAGTCCTCATAAATCTTCTAGTTTGCTAGATTATATTCATTCAGATGTATTTGGTCCAGTGCATGTTCCTTCTTTGTCTAAATCAAGATACTATGTGTCATTCATTGATGATTATTCAAGAAGAGCATTTGTTTATTTTTTGAAAAGTAAATCAAAAGTATTCAGTCGATTTAAGGAATTTAAGAACCTTGTTGAAAATTAGACTGGTAGAAAAATAAAATGCTTAAGCACTGATAATGGCGGTGAATTTTGTTTTGATGAGTTTGAAAGATACTGTAAAGACCATGGGATCAAAAGACACAAGAATACACCTTATACTCCACAACAAAATGGAGTTGTAGAAAGGTTCAATAGGACAGTGATGGAGAGAGCACGAAGTATGCTCAGTAGTGCTAGCTTGGAGGAGAAATTTTGGGTTGAGGCTATATCTACTACATGTTATCTAATTAATCGCTCTCCAAATTTTTCTCTTGTTGAGAAAACACCTTTGGAAGCGTGGTCTGGTAAGAAGCCCTCTCTTAGACATGTTCGTGTTTTTGGCTGTGAGGCATATGCTCATGTGTTAGATGTGAAAAGATTTAAATTGGAGAACAAGGCTGTCAAATGTATTTTTATTGGCTATAGTGTTGTCATAAAAGGATACAAGCTTTGGAATCCTGATACAAAGAAGGTTGTATACAACAGAAGTGTAATCTTTCATGAGCTGAAACCTTCCTCTTTGGATCTGTAGTCAAAGACAAAGTCAGAAAACAATAAGGATGTATCATTAATTCCTCCTACACCAGAGAAAGAGGAATTGAAAATTCAAAATGTACCTGAAACTGAGGAGAGCTCAAGTAGTTCTAAAAGTTCTGAAGAAGAAGAACCTCAGCCTCAGCAAGTGAGGAGGTCAACCCATGAAAGAAAACAACCAAATAGGTATGGGTTCTCTTTGATTGATTCTACTTGTGCCTATGGTTTAATTTCTAGCACTGATGAGCCTAGGACTGTAAAGGAGGCATTTAAAATGTCTGATTCAGACTCTTGGTTGGAAGCCGTGAACAAAGAAATGGCATCATTAGAAAAGAATGAAACTTAGATTCTGGTGCCCTTGCCTAAAGGCAGAAAGTCTGTTGGCTGCAAATGGGTATTTAAGAAAAAGATTGGTCTGGATGGTAGTGTAGAAAAGTACAAGGCAAGACTGGTTGCAAAGGGTTATTCCTAGGTAGAGGGAATCGATTATAGGGAAATATTTTCAAATGTAGCAAAGCTGACATCTATCAGATTTCTTTTGTCACTTGCAGCAATGTATGCCTTAGAGGTCAAACAGATGGATGTGAAGACATCATTTCTTCATGGTGATCTTGAAGAAGAAATCTATATGTCCTAGCCTGAGCACTTTGTTGAGAAAGGTAAAGAAAAACTGGTATGCAAATTAAAGAAGTCTTTGTATGGGTTAAAGCAGTCACCTAGAATGTGGTATCAGAAATTTGATACTTTTGTATTGTCTTTGGGATTTGTAAGATCAAAATCTGATCATTGTGTTTATTATAAAGCTGAAAGTGATCAAGTACTTGTTATTGCTCTCTATGTTGATGATATGTTGTTCATAGGAAATAGTAAGCTAATGATTTCTGATCTTAAGTCTCAGTTGTCTGCTAAGTTCGAAATGAAAGATCTTGGTATAGCAAGGTATATTCTGGGGATGGAGATAACCAGGGACAGGAAGAATAGAAAACTATGGCTCAGTCAGAGTAAGTATATTAGAACTGTTCTTGAGAGATTTTGTATGAATGATTGCAAATAGCTAGTGGTTCTAGTCATGCAGGGAACAAAGTTATCTATTGAGGACTATCCACAATCTCCTACTGAGATGGAGGACATGACCAGTGTACCCTATGCTAGTGCGGTTGGCAGTCTCATGTATGCAATGGTCTATACAAGGCTAGAAATTTCCCAAGCAGTGGGAGTACTTAGTCGGTTTATGGCTGATCCAGGAAGAACACATTGGGATGCTATGAAGAGAGTGTTTAGATATTTGAAGGGAACTTCAAATGTTACTTTGTGTTACCATGGGAACTTTTTTGAATCACAAAGGACTCTCAGCATTCGTAGATATGTAGATTCTGATTGGGCATGGGACATTGACAGTAGGAGGTCCACCAGTGGATACATTTTCATGTTTAATGGTGGTGCAGTGAGTTGGATGAGTAAGCGGTAGGTTGTAGTCACTTTGTCCACTATGAAGGCTGAATACATGGTAGCTACTCATGCTTGTAAAGAAGTAGTTTGGTTGAAATGTTTTTGTTCTAACATTGGTTTTGATGCAAGGGAAATAACTATTTTCTATGATAGTCAGAGTGCAATTTGTCTGGAAAAGAACCCTACTTTCCATGCCAGGATGAAGCATATAGACATACAGTACCACTTTGTACGAGATATGGTGGAGGATGGAAAGGTCAATTTGGAAAAGGTTGATACTCTAGAGAATTTTGTAGATTAATTGACGAAGCCAGTGAGCACAGACAAGTTCAGGTGGTGTGCCAGTTCAATGGGCCTTAGTGCCCATGATTTTCAGTAAGTTATGTTGTGCTTTGGAGGTGCCTGTGTGATCTTCGTCAAGTGGGAGATTGTTGGAAAAGTATGCCTCAATAATTACAAGCTGAAACCTCCATTAGAGAAAAGTTGGTATGACATCTATCATGTCTGGCCGACTAGCAAAGTGGTAGCATCATGTTTTGAACAGGTCACTTTGACCTTGTAGAAGTCTTGTCGAATGCTTATTCTTTGGAGCCTTCGCTGTGACATAGTGTATTCGCTATGATATCTTATCACGTGGAGTTCTTTGGCTGACAGGCCATTCAATCATTGATCGTGGAGACTCATAATGACTACGGGCTTCAGGATAACCTATGTTGGTTCGGTGAGAAGTTTTAGCGAACAGTGGAGGTCATGCTGATGGGGACACATCCAGACGTTCATCGAAGTAACTCAAAGTGATTGGGGAAAGGTCTTGGAGAGAGTGTTAAGTCTTGTCGACTGCTCGGTGTTCGGTGCAACACAAAGGATCTCGGGGAGATCTCTTAGCAACTGATGGATGTCTTATCGATAGTCGATGGCTATCGGGGTAACCCAAATGGTTCGCAAAGAAGTCCCAGCAAAGAATTTAAGTCTCACCGATGATAAGGGATCTTCGATATAACTCTTGGCAATGAATGAACACCTCGGGGTAAGTCCTAGAGTTCGGTGTGATGTCTTGGTGAAAGTAACATGTCTCACCGATAGTGCTTTATGTTGAAGCCTTCAGAGTAAGTCTTGGAGTTCTGTATGTTCTCTTGGTGAAAGATGTAAGTTTTTCCGACTATTCTTTGGAGCTCGATATGACTTGTGACTTTGGTATAACCTTTGGTGACTCAGCGTGAGGTCCTAGCGAAAGTAATAGGTCTCGCCGACTATTTGATGATTCGGTGTGACACATGAAGCTCGATGGAACGTCTTGGCAATAACAGTGACTCTTGGTGAAATCAATATGAAGGTTATGTGGCATCGGTGAGACACTGTTAGTGTCTCACCGAGATGCCAACACAGTACAAATTCTGTTGACCGTTTGACCATCCTATGTGGAGTCTCGTGGACCAATAGGAGAAGCCAAATCTGAACAGTTGGAAGATTGTTTGTTGCGACAGTTCTGTGAGGAAGTTTGACAGAGAGGGAATGCCATGGATATACTCGGTGATTGCAGATTGTGATCGGTTGGTTGGTTCGAAGGTTATATCGACAGATTGCTGGGTGGTTGTATGATCAGTAAATATATTCTAATTTGTAAAGGCTGTAACTTGAAAGTTTTTGTTTGAAGATTGTTCATGGTGAATGCTGCTATAAACAGATATCAGAAAGATAAGTTTGTAACTTGTATGTAATCTTTATTACTATAATACAAAGTGACTTCTCTTGGTGTGGTGGGTTTTTTCTCCCGTGAGGGTTTTCCCACATATATCTGGTGTTCATGTGTGATTGTCAAATACTCTGTTTCTATTATATTATTTCATAGTGCATCTTAGTTGAACTGTAATTGAAAAAATTAAAAGTATATCTACATTCTTCTCTGAGGTATTGACATTAGGAGAATTGTTTCCGCATCTAATTTTCCTTACATTAGGGCATAATCTCTTGAGTTTTGGATATATGTGTAGCAAAATATATAATATTGTATTTAAGGATGAGAGATGTGAAATTAGGAAATAATTTGGAACAATGATTGCTGCAGGAAAGAAGTCAGAAGAAATATATATCAACTTAAAGGTGTTGATGAACATTGCTTTATGACTCAAATTAATGATAGCTAGTTATGGCATCAGAGAATGTGTCATATGAATTTTGATAACTTGGTGAGGATTAGTGTAGTGCAAGCCGTGAGAGATTTACCAAGGATTACAAAGCCTATTAATGATATTTGCAAGAATTACTAGTTTGGGAAGCATGCAATAAAGAACTTCAAATCAAAAGAAGAATCTACGACTGGAGTGCTAGATTTAATTCATATAGATCTTTGTGGTCCTGCAAGAGTGAGAAGTCTACAAGGTGAAAGACACTTTATTCTTTCGATTGATGATTACTCTAGGTATACATAGGTTACATTTCTTAGAGAAAAATATGATGCATTAGATAGATTCAAGACATTCAAAGCTATAGTTGAGAATGAAGTAAATTTGAGAATAAAATTCTTAAGGTTTGACAAAGGTGGAGAATTCACCTCCCATGAGTTTACTATGTTTTGTGAAGTTCACAGGAATGAAAAGACAGTTATCTTCCCTGAGAACTCCTCAACATAATGGAGTTGTTGAAAGGAAAAACAAAACAATTCAAGAAGTTGTTAGACCAATGATGATTGAAGCTGGTCTATTGGAAATTTATTGGAGAGAAGCTATTCATACTGCTATTTATGTGTTCAATTGAATTCAAGCAAGAGCCAGCCGTACTAAGACCCCCTATGAGCTATGGTGTGGAAGAATTCCTATTGTTAAGCACTTCAAGGTATTTGGAAGAAAATGTTATATCAGACGAGATGAAGAAAATTTGGGAAAGTTTGATGCTAGAAGTGATGAAGGTATTTTTATTGGATATGATATTAAAAGTAAAGCTTACAGATATTTCCACAAAATACTAAGGAAGATTGTAGAAAGCTCAAATGTCAAAATGGATGAAGCAATGAAGAACTTAGTTGAAGTTGATGGATATGTATTCAATGAACCTAATTGCATAAGGATTGAAGAAGTTGTGGAAGAATAGAAAAATGATGAGCAAGAGAAGTAGAAATGAATAGGAAGAAGAAGAAGAAACTCTAGTGGTGTCCCCAAACACACCTTTAAGTATGTGAAGAAAAATCATTCAGAAATTTAGATCATTGGAGACAAGACAAAAGGAGTATTGACAAGAAGCAAAATTGTTGCTAGTGAGATAAATCTCTATTTACTTACTAAAATTGAACCAAAGATTGTAAGTGAAGCATGCAAAGATGAGCATTGGATGGAAGCTATGAAAGAGGAACTTATGCAGATTGAAAAGAATCAAACTTGGGAATTGGTCCCTAGATCAACAGATAAAAACATAATTGGATCAAAGTGGGTATGGATGGCACTTTCAAATTTTTGAAAAAATCTGAAGTGCTCATACTGAACCCTAAGATTTTTTATTTTCATCTAAAACCTTTGTTACAACTGGATGCAGGGTTCTTATATGGGAGTTTAGGGTTTTATTCATTTTAATTGTTTGCAACATTCTATTTTGTTGTTAATTGCATAGTGTCTGTATATGGTCATTTAAAAAAAATAAAACTCTCATGTTTATCAATGTCATCAAATGATCGACCCCTCTCGCCTAGGTCTGAATTTCCTATCTTATAGGGTTAAGTAAAGGATCTTTTGACCTTTACATTATTTTCATTTCATGACTTAGAAGTTCTCGAGCCTATTATTCTCATGTCATCCTAGGGGACCCCCCTCCTTAAAATAACTTAAGTGCACATGCTCAGAGTTTCCACTTAAGTTCCGATGGACATCATATTTTATCGCTCATCACTAATTTATTCATAGGTACATATTTTGAATTGGTGACGAGTAATGGAACAGTGTTTTCTTTGACATCGCTTATCGCTAATGGCTTTTGAGCCTTTGAATTTTTAATAGTGATAAGCAATTTCCTAGATTTTGCTCTTATCACTCATTGCAGATGATCATAAAATGATAAATTTGGATCAACGATGAGTGATATAATGTAATTTCCTTTACATTGCATGATCGCGGATATGTTCTAAATGCTAAGTTCCACATTAGTGATACATGATGCACATTGTAAACTTTGTAAATCCTTTCATCGCTAATTGCTCACAAATTGTATGAGGAGAATTAGTGATGAGCGATGGCCTTATGTTTTATCACTCATCGTGAATTCATTTCAAAGCTTGAATTCTGAATTAGCAATGAGCAATGGTATTTCCTAAAAAGGTTGATTTCACTAATATGATGAGATCTTATGAGCAATGTCTATTATGCCATTTATTTTTCATGCAGGTGTATGTGTATTAATATGATGCCTTTACTACATCTCCTATCGCTAAAAGAACCTAGATGCAAAGTTTGAATTAGTGATGTGTAATGGAGGGAGGGATGTGATCAAAGGACATGTCACAGAACTAAGGGCTGAAGTTTCATCACAAGGATGTTTACATTGCTGATGAGGCCAATGAAGGATGAGATGCATCCGTGATAGGAGATGACTATTGATGAAAGGTAAATGTAGCATGATCCTGAGGATTTTGCGTAAAGCAAAAAGGAAAGTAGTGAAAGGACTGTAGAACCATTGAGGAAGTTTTAAAATAGGATGATCCAACGGACTAAAAATCCTCGCACGAATAATTTCATCGCTGATTGCACCCTAAAATTTGAGGAAGATCAGTGATGAGTGATGAGGGATATAAGGAAGCATTCTCTCAAGAAAATAGACTAGTCTCATGTACTTCACTGATATGAATGAAAAGGCATGGATTAGGTTGGCGATATATGCTAATTATCATATCACATATGCTTAATCAAGGTTAGAGAAGAATGCAGCAACATTTGAGATAGAATCATTTTTTTCTAGGAGCAAGTTGATAATGGTTGAAAAACGATGCTCATGGCCACCTTAGATGAAATTTTAATTGTTCTAAGATCAACGGTCCAGATTCAAAGCTGAACTATCAAGTTATCAATTTGCTCACGCAAGGAGTTCTTGAATCATTAATTTTGCATGCTCGAATTTTCTATTTAATGCAGGTTGATCACTATTCATTTTAACCATCTTTCCAGTCTGCATTAAATGAAGGGCGAAGTGTGAAGTGGAGTAAGAGGTTGTTTATTTGTCTTGATTTGAATTTTTTTTGTCCTTAGTAGGTTGCTTTCAAATTGGGTTCTCTATTTTGGTTAGGAATTTGCACGATAAGTTGGTCATAATTGTATGGGCTGTAAGTGTGTCTCCCTATAGCTCTATTTTAAATTGTTGAATTCTGCTTGTTCTGAAAATGGGGAAAACTGGTGTGACAATTCAGCCTATTAGAACATCTAACCACCTCAATGTGTTTGAGTATCATGAGAATATAACTAAGAAAGAAGCTCAGGCTTCTCCCGAGGTTTCAAAGAGTACAAGGAGGGCTAGAGGTCATAAGAAGAAATCAATTGTGCAGAGTACATACCACTTGAGAAATAGAACCCTTCTAAGAGAAGTGGTTGAGTTCAAAGGAAAGGAACTAGCTCAGCCAGTGAAGAAGGCAAGGAAAAAAGAGAAAAGTCATAAGGCCTTCTTGTGCAAACACAATTCTCCTATTGTGTTGTCTGATACTCCTTTGGGTGCTGAAGCTGATACTAACTTGGACTATGGCCAATACCTTCATTCTCTGGTGCCGTATGGGAGCTCTGATGATGACGTGGTGATGATCCCTCCAATTTCATCGAGGACAAGGAGTGGTTGGGAATTTTTTGATGCTGACAATTTTGAATAGGGTTACCACCTTGTTTCAATTTTTGATGACACCATGGTCTTTACATAGGAGGTATTTTTTTTCATGTGTACATGGTTTGTCTTTTACTCTTCCATGCTGATGTGGAAGTCCTCTAGTTGATATGATTTGGAATCTTTTTTTTTTCAACAATGAATGTTATGACAATGACTGATGGTATCCTGCACATGGTTTTTCCCTTTTTTCCTCCCTTATTCTTAAATGATTGCGTATGAAATCACCTAGGGAGTTCTTTGAGGATTCAGTTAGAATTAGGTTTTTGAAATGAACTGAATTGAAAGTGAAATTGTAATTCAGTTGCGTTCTTCTTGCTCCCTTGTTTTATAAAGGGGATTTCATGGTTGATAGAAGGGAGTTCAGAATTTTGAGTCTAGAAGAGGTCATAGTGAATACTATGCTCTCAAAGCAGATAGAATTTAAATATATATATTTTAGTATATATATCAATAGAAAATCTAGGATAAAAGTAATGTTGTATGAAGATCTTAAATATGGTTTTACAAAGCAATATTAAAAATGAAGAAGAATTTTAGTTCTAAAATGTTTCTCTCCTATGTATTTTCTTCCAAGTTATAAATGAATTTGTTAATTATGATTTCATTTGTCTTATTTCATTTGCACTGAATGAATGAGCTTATTTTATGCTTCAGTTCAAATATTTTATTAAATGCTAAAATGAGGTCATTAGTTTGTGAGAAGGATATAGGATTTAGTAAGGAAGCGATATTTTGAAACATAGTGAGTTAGATGTTACAAAGTGGAATTCTAATAGTCCACTAATTTCTAATGTTCAATCATAATTGTATTACTGATTGATTACAAGTTATGACTCCATTTCTCCCTTAGATAAGACATTGATTATTTTATTAGTTTATCTTGTGGTCAATTGAGCTAGTAATGAAATCGGCCTAGGATTCAAGATGGAGGAAGATTCATAAAATACTCTAAACTACATTGCCCCAACTTTAAGTGTATAAGCGCATTCCCTGAAATGAGTATCACTTCTACCTAAGGTCTGCCAAACCTTTGATGAAGTGAGTTTCTTGAGATAATGCATTTGTGTGTGGAAATACTTTTGACCTAATGTGAGATATTATGAGTATGCATAGGATTACCCTCCTGGGTCACACAGAGCCTAAAGAGAAGAAGTTAAGTATTAATTACTTTACTTAAGTGTTGGTCAATTCTCAAACTTGTTGATAATTGAGTTGTGGAAAATTCATTGGTAAGGACTGAGATTAAGTTTGGTTCTTAAAAAATAACTAACAAGTATTCTGTAACAAGTTGAATGAGAATGGAGAAGTGGTCAAAAATAAAGCAAGGCTTGTGTGTAAAGGCTACTCACAAGTAGAAGGCACAAATTTTTAGGACACTTTTTCTTCGGTGGCAAGAATGGAAGCTATTAGGATGTTCTTAGTGTTTTCTTCCCATAAAGACTTCAAGGTCTATCAAATGGATGCTAAGTCTACATTTTTGAATGGTGAACTAGAAGAAGAGGTCTACATGGAACAACTAGAAGGATTTCAATTGTCAGATCAAATGGATGTGGTATGTAGATTGAAGAAAGCTTTATATGGATTGAAGCAAGCTCCTAAAGCTTGGTATGCAAGGTTAGATAGGTATTTGATTCAGCTAGGTTTCAAAAAAGGTACGAAAGATAGTAATTTATATTTTAAAATTGAAAAAGAAAAAATCTTGACTGTAGTTGTATATGTTGATGAAATTATTTTTAGAGGAAATGAAACTATGTGTAAGATGTTTGTGGAAGAAATGCAAAAATAATTTGAGATGTCCATGTTTGGTGAGATGAATTTCTTTCTTGGGCTGAAAATTAATCAAACAAAGAAAGGAATTTTTATTTCATAGTCAAAGTATGTAAGGGAGATGTTGAAGAAGTTTGTGATGGATGGTTCCAAACTGGTATACACTTCTATGGTGACTGGTTGCAATTTAAGTAAAGATGATGATTCACCTAAGGCTGATTAGAGAAAATATACATCTATGATTGTTGGACTATTATATTTGATTGCTACTAGACTGGATATTATGCATGTAGTCTATCTTGTGGCTGGATTTCAAGAAGATCTTACAGAAACACATGTTGCTACTGTAAAGAGAATATTCAGATATTTGAATGACACTCTGGATTATGGCTTATGGTATCATAGTGATACTGACTTTACACTAAGTGCTTATACAAATGCAGATTGGGATGTTTGTGTAGACAAAAAAAAGTACAAGTGGCAGTGTATTTTTTCATGGATGTAGATTGGTGGATTGGTTGAGTAAAAATCAAGATTTAGTTTCCTTGTCCATTGTTGAAGCTGAGTATATTTCTACTGCATCATGATGCACACAAGTTTTATGGATGAAACAGACATTGAAAGATATCAAAGTAATGTATGAAGGTCCTATTTCTATCTTCTATGATAATACAAGCACAATTAACATTTCAAAAAGTATAGTGATGCATTCGAAGACAAAGCACATATCTATCAAGCATCATTTCTTGAGAGAAAAGGTTGTGGAGAATGAAGTAAAACTTGAGTATGTACCTACGAAGGATCAAATTGCTGATATATTTACAAAGGCTCTTCCTAAAGATACTTTTGAGTATCTCTAGGAGAAGTTAGGGGTGATTGCCCCTCCTTTCTCAAACTATATGCATATGGAGATGCATCATTTTTGTGGGTCTATGGATCTATCTTTCTTTTGGACTAATGTTTTGGTGGCTACCTCTTAGGGGGAGTAGGTAGTGTCATGTGTTGTCATTGAAAGAGTATTTTATGCTTAATGTCAAAAGGGAAATCAATGTAAAGCATATTTTTCCTTTTCCATTGATGTCAAAGGGGGAGATGTGAAAAAAAAATTATCTACTGAGATGAGGAATATGTGAAAAAGGTTTTTTACTATGGGGGAGAAACAAAAAGTAAAAAGTGTTTAGAGCTAGAGTGTTTTATTTGATAGTTTTTCACATCATGTGCTGCCATCAATGACAAAGGGGGAGATTGTTGCAAGAATGAAAGGTGTTGTCATTGATGTCAACTAGTTTCGGTTGTCATTGATGTCATGGTTGCAGGTTATTGGCTACATATGTTGAGGATATTGAGAAAATTGTAATGAAGAAAGGTTGCAAGTATTTAGTGGTTGCTCCAAGTTTTTCTTTGGGATTTTATCCTATGCTTGTGTGGTTTAGATATGTTGATCATGATTGTTGGAAGCTACTATATCTAGGATTTGGGATTTTGGATTGTTGTACAGTGTGAGTTGTGTTCAACAGTTGTGAACTATGTTTTTCAATGTATCTGATTGAGGTCCAAGAGAAATGTAGTTGCTCCATATTTCTTCTTGTTTGAGTCTTATGACTTGCGGTTCCAAAGTTAAGGTGATATGATCGTGTTGAAGATAATTTTGTTCTCTAGAATGATTAGACAATGTTAAGGGTTGCATGTGCTTAATTGTTCTATGTGTTTTACATTGGTTTGGCTGACCTTCTGTTAAACACTACTCTCAAACTTAATGAAGTGTGTTGGGACTTATTTGGGTCTTCATTAAGCATGTGTCTAGGTCACACTCATTCTTATTCCACCCTAGAATTTTTTAGCGCCGACCTAATTTGAATTTAAATGATGTATGGTCAACTTTGGATATGTTTCAAATTTGAAGATGGTATAAATATAGGATGAAATATTAATGGAAGAAAAGTACAAAGAGATAGTGAAAAGATATAGATCAAGATAGATGTGAGATATTGTGTATGTGATGCGATTTTTCCAGATCATTGTGAAGTCGAAGTGTTGAGTTTTCGGATGAAATGAGCTAAAGGTGTACTCTATCATTCACACATGTTTGCAAGTGGTTGAGTGAATCATGGTGGAAATATCTGTTGCATTGAGATTTTCTTCTCTATTTAACATATCTCTTCTATCTTCTTTGTAACTTTGTGGCAGTGAGCCCTCCGGGTGGTTAACCCTTTTTGAATAGCGAGTCCTGATCTGGACAATGAGTCCTTGTTTTGGTAGGGATCCTTATCAGGCAGTGAGCCTTTTGTAATCGGTTTTGATATTCTCTATAGTGTGAGCTAATCCTCACCATGGTTTTTCCCTTATTGGGTTTTACATGTAAATTTGGTGTTACTATGTATGTGTGATACTTTTTTAGTTTCTGCCTTTGCATTGAATATTTAATCATTTAGTAGTGTAATAATTTGTGATTGATCTAATCTCTAGTGAAAGATTTAAAGGTTAAATTTTGTTAAAACTAATTCACCCCCCTTCTTATTTGTCTTGTTCAACAATATATTGGTGGATTTCACAAGTTCATTCTAGGTTTGTATATTATGCTCTAAGTAAATCCTAGAAATCCAATCAACCTTGTAGGATCAAGTAGTAAATCCTAGAAATCCAATCAACCTTGCAGGACCGAGCACCTATAAGGACCAATCAGACTCTACAAACCCTTTCACATTGGGCTTCCCTCAGGAGAGAGTACCTAGGGCACCTCCTTTGCAAGTCGAAGGACCTTTAAAGTGTTTTCATCTTGAAGAATCTATTTACTATTGGTTTGCGGGCCTCCAGTGCAATTTGTTCAACTCTGTAGTAGAGAGTTCCTATAGAGGATTTTTTTCACCTTTCGTAGGTCTGCGGATCTATGAAACATTTTTTTAACTCTCCTTGGGTTTGAGGACTTGTTGATCCATCTCTCTTTAAATTTTCATTCCTTTATAGCTTCTCCATCTTTCTTAAATTCTCTTTCTTCTCAATTGTGTAAACTAGATCGAAAATCTGCATCTTCTTCATCCTAGGTATATACTCTTTCTCTCTTCGATATTGGTTGCTTCCCTAACTTATTGGGTGCATTATTCTCTTGGAGCAATCAATCCTTACATTCTTCTCTCTGTTTAATAATTCTTCTATGTTTTATTTCTTAATTTGGGGATGGCACATAGTACTGAGACAACCTTTTACATCGAGGTCTCTTTCACTTTATTCAATCAAATCCTTTAGTTTTTTGTGTGTGCCTATGTTTATGTGTTTTTAAATGTTCTAGCATTATTTTCTTTGTTGATGATGATTTTACTCACATCAAACAAGGCGAATAAATTCCTCACAGACAAGATGACAAAGAGCCTATCCTTCTTGAAAGATATGGAACAAAGACAACCTAAAGGAGAATTCTACTTTAACAAGAAAATATTGACTTTAGTTCAATCCCAAGTCTCCAATAACTAGGTCATGATTGCACTGGGGTCGTTCTTAGGTATTGATGTGATATTTGCTATTAATCTCAAAGGGACTAGTATTTTGAATTAAATATTTTAGGCATTGGATTTTCAATTGAATTATAAAATTAGACATCATGAAATTGAAATATTTACAATAATCTTTCATGAACATCACAAATTATTTGTTATCACTTAAGTATATTTAGCATTAAGCATTCAACAATTTTATGGAAAACAAAATATTTTCAATAAATTTCCATCCATTCAATCAAATTTTGGAATATTTTCAAGAATTTAAACATCTATTCTAAAATAAAGCATAAAAAATACTGAAAATTAAAAGTTTCTCCTAGTTATTCTCCAGAGATGCCCCAAAGAATCAATTAAAATAGAGAAAATTGTTTTATACTTCACCAGATTGCTTCACAACTACATATAAAACAACACAAACTTTTGAAGAGAGGGGTTTCATTTCTAGACATCGAGTAGGTTTTGCATGCACCCTTAAATGGTGTAACATATAGTCTTGTTCGGCTGAACTAACAAAACCAACTACAAAAGATACCGAGATAGGTAACTATCTAATAAACTCTGATATTAATTAGTGTCTACATGCATACAAATTTTTACACCAGAATGGTTTAGAAAAAAGGAAAAAAGAACAAAACTTGAAAAAAGTTTATGCTCCTCTAACATCCACAAATTCTGAACTTAAAAATAAAAAAGGGGATCCTCTGACCTTTTATAGAACATAAGGCTCAGATAGGATAATACAAATACATGAGAGGAAATCCAAGGGACCAATCTCATCAAGGCACATGGAATGTAGTGACCAATAGGAGACATATAACTGAAGTCAACTCCAATTACACATTGAAGCTCTTTGGGTGTTAATCTTTAATCATCAAGGTTCTTTCTTGAACCGAACAAATCTGCTCAAACAAAATATAGGAAATTCTCGCTATAACAGAGTGATTAGGTGGAAGTATTATTCCTATATTTCAGGTTCCTCAATTTGAACATTCCAAAAATGAATCACTCCCAGAATAAGTACACTTCTATACTACATGCTTGAACTCCAACACCCTGGGATTCTGGTATCTGACACATCTTTACAATGAACTTTATTCCAGCATGAACTTTTAAAGCGCATCATCAAACCTGGTAACATCATCAGATTTTTTCGCAAGTATAATTTGCTTAACCATCCATACCCAAACTTTGCATCACAATCCATATCTCCTGCAATCATAAATGCCACACATTAAATCCCTTTAAAAGGAAGAAAACATTCATAACATCTCATGTAAATAAAACCACTATTCAAATGTTAACACAAAATCTCATAATTAACACGCTTTCTAGCATATCATAAATCCTCACATATATACCGGATTACCAAAATCATTAGATAATCTTTAAATTTTAACATTTTCACTTCACATTATAACCCAATACCCAATATTCATCTTTACCCACTAGCTTTTCTAGACCTCGGTTATACCAGAACTCCATTATACCAGACTCCCTCATACCAGACTCCATCATACTAGACTGGAGCCTTCCATTCAAACTCGCATTACCTTTTACCTTTTTGTATGTTTCCAGTACCTGATACCCGGTGCCCGAAACACTTACATTACTAAGTACTTTTATTATCAAGGATTTCTTTTTGCTCTTCACTCTCGGTGATCTTTCAATTTGTTAGCTCCTGCCATAAAATTTATTTTTCACTT